>JAJONR010000201.1:0-56201 GCA_029582245.1 Solanum etuberosum | reverse complement strand
TTAAGTTACCTTGAAGCATAGGCAATAACTTTCCCATTTTGCATAAGCACACACCCTAACCCAATTCTTGAAGCATCGCAATACACCACAAAACCATCCGTTCCTTCCAGTAAGGTCAACACCGGAGCGGAAGTAAGTCTATCTTTCTACTCTTGAAAACTCTTTTCACACATCTCGATCCATATGAACTTAGCCTTCTTTTGAGTCAAAGTCGTCAAAGGAGAGGCATAGAAGAAAACCCCTAAACAAACCTTCTATAATAACCGGCCACACCCAAGAAACTTCTAATATATGATGGAGTTAGAGATCTAGGCAAATTCTTGACCGCATGCGTCTTCTTAGGATCTACCTCAATTCCCTTACATGAGACAATATGACCAAGGAAAGCTACGGATCGCAACCATAATTCACATTTGCTAAACCTTGCAAAAAGTTGTTGGTCCTTAAGAATTTACAACGCGATCCTCAAATAATCAATATACTCATCCTCACTCCTTGAGTAGATCAAAATATCATCAATGAACACAATCACAAACATGTCAAGATATTGTCTAAACACCCTATTCATCAAATCCATGAACGCCGTCGGAGCATTAGTCAACCCAAATGACATCACCAAAAACTCATAATGACCATACGGAGTTCGAAAAGCTGTCTTCGAAATGTCATCTTCCCTCACCCTCAATTGGTGATAACCGGATCGAAGATCAATCTTAGAGAAATAACTTGCCCCTTGAAGTTGGTCAAAAAAATCATCTATCCTCAGAAGAGGATACTTGTTCTTAATAGTCACCTTGTTAAATTGACGATAGTCGATGTACATACAAGGATAACCATCCTTGTTTCTAACGAACAAAACTAGAGCACCCGATTGAGAGATACTCGGTCGGATGAATCCCCTGTATAACAGGTCTTTCAACTGTTCTTTCAACTCCTTAAGTTCTGCCGGAGCCATACGTTAAGGAGGAATGGAGATAAGTTGCATATCTGGGAGAAGGTTGATACCAAAGTCTATTTCCCGCTCGGGAGGAATACTGAGTAAGTCATCTGGAAACACCTTCGGAAACTCATTTACAACGGGGACCAACTCAAGAGAAGAGGTTTTGGAATCTACATCCCTCACCCTTACGAGATGGTAAAAGCAACCCTTAGAAACCATCTTTCTAGCTTTAAGATAAGAAACAAACTGACCCTTAGGCATAGAATTTCCCCCTTTCCACTCTAGGACAGACTCATTTGCAAACTGAAACTTGACTACACGAGTTCTACAATTGATAGAGGCATAACAGGAGTGCAGCCAATCCATACCCAAGATAACATCAAAGTCTAACATATCAGGCTCTACCAAGTCAACAAGAGTAACTCTCTGGATAAGGAAACGGGACACTTTCTATAGACCCTCTTAGCCACCACAGAATCACCAACAGGAGTAGAGACAGAAAAAGGTTCTAACAACATATTGAGGAGCCCATCAAATATCATTGCCACATATGGGGTCACAAAAGATAAAGTAGCAACGGGATCAAGTAAAGCATATACATCAAGTTGGAAAACATTCAACATACCGGTAACCACATCCAGAGAACTCGCTTGTTCACCTCTAGTATGAAGAGAATAAAAGCGGTTATGCTTAGGAACATTGGAGCCCGCACCACTAGTAGTAGCTTGCTTTCCCTCTCTCTCCCTTTAGCCGTAAGCATCGGAAAATCCCTCATTTTGTGACCACTTTTTCCACAACCAT
This sequence comes from Solanum etuberosum, assembly GCA_029582245.1. Classification (NCBI taxonomy): domain Eukaryota; kingdom Viridiplantae; phylum Streptophyta; class Magnoliopsida; order Solanales; family Solanaceae; genus Solanum; species Solanum etuberosum. Next base: position 54,460 of record JAJONR010000201.1, on the reverse strand, counting down.
AACAACTATCCGTACCGGCTTGGCACTTATCATCGTGATTCCTTCCACACTTAGTACAATTTTGCCTAGGCAATGAAGATAAACTATGTTACGCCCTGAGGCTACCGCGCTGACGTAATACGGGACCTAGGATCATGAGTAACCCCAAGCTAACCCTGAGCTGTCATATCATAAGCATACTTAAGAAAAATACTGTGTGGAAACATAAGACATGAGATAAACTAAATGATGGAGAATACCCAATTTAAGTTTGAATATATATATATATATATATACTGAAAAAGAGTTTCGAATACTGAACTACAACTCAAAAGCTAAGGCTGAATCTGTCTGTGTCTGAAATAAGCCTCTAACAGACTAGACATGCTAGGACATGTCCCCAGCTAAGTCTAGTAAAAACTGAAATTGAAACAAAAGACTAAATTTAAAAACATGTCTGTCGTCCTTGAAAAATGAGGACTCACCACTGAAGCTGCTCAACTGGAGATCGGGAACCGATCTATGCGTGATCTAGATGCTGAGGACCTTAACCAACATCACGAGAAGATGTAGCGTAGAGTATGCGTCAGTACTTGAAAGGTACTGAGCATGCAGAATAGAATAAAGCTGAACAATATATATACATAACTGAATAAATCATACTGATCAATGATATAAGATGAACATGAAGAATATACTAAACATGAAATAAACTTAATGCAATGACCAAGTACATAACATGCTGAAACTGAATACTGAAATATAACTGGGAACCTGGTCAACTGCACTAGAGTCTGACTGTGGGAGCTACTAATAACCGACATAAAACCACGTGAGCTAAATGTGTACGACCCATCGAGAGGACCCAATATACCTTGCCAAGGGTATAGAGGCATGACTAGCGTGATCAGTAAATGTAATACCCACAGAGGGGACTTATAAACCTACGGGGCACGTAGTTCTAGGACTATACGGGTACGCTGAACCCTAGTCCACTCGATCTAAGCATACTCCCAACTAGAATGTGTATAAACAATATTATGACTGAAGTACTGAAGTTCTGCGAGTGTAATTCATGAACTAGATGAATCTACACAACTAGGGTTCTGAATTTCATGCGAGGAACTAAGCAACGGTGTTACAACAACATGATAATCTGATTTGGAACATTCTATCAACTAAATCACAACAATTTCTAAAATTCAAGAAACCCTAGGTCTGGATAACATGAACGGAATCAAGAATCTGACTGAATTCTAGGGACCTAGTGGAATAAAGGAATCCACTAGTGAAATCCCACATACCTGGTGATGAATTTGACGGAGAAATCTTTTGATTTTGGGGTTGGAACTGAAGAAACCTTGATTCGTTCTTGGAGAGGGTTTGGTCGACTCTTTCTCCTTTCTGCATTCTAAGTTTTATGAATTGTGATGAATGATTAACACGGGTAAGTTCTAATTTAGTTACTAGGCTAAACCTTACCAAAACCATGTAGTTTAAGGGGTTAAGTGACATAGTTTAGGGGTCCAACGCATAGGGGAAAAGACCAAAACAATCCCAACTTAAAAGCTGTCGAGGTGACTGACAGACCGTGGATGGAACGACGGTCCATCCTGGCAACCGTCGACAGGGGTTCTGGGACTGGAATCTGAGGGGTCTGAACCAGGGCCTGGACCAAGGACCGTGGTCTGACCTACGATCCGTAGGTCCTGGTGTAGGTCCCGACTCAGCTGAATTTTTTTCTGGGGACTCTGGAGGGTCTTGCATGTGGCCAACCACGGACCCCACCTACGGTCTGTGGGTCACCCTACGATCCGTAGGTGGCACACGTCGGTGGCACCTACAACTTCTGAAAATCTGCGTCTTTTTAGGATACAGGGTGTTACACTTGGGAACATTCATCCTCGAATGAAGTTTAAACTAGATGAAAAAGGAGGAAAAGATCTGCAATTCCTACCAATAAGTACAAAACCCGATTTCTGACTGAACGAAGTTCTAAGATCATGCAAATACGCTGAAAATGCAAGAACAACTGAAGGAACATGATATTAAGACTTAATTCATGCAAGAGTAACTGAAAGACTAGAGAGGAATTATTACCTCAAGCTGGAATGGAATCGGAAGGAGAGAAATGAGGATACTTGGCCTTCATGGTTGCTTCTGCTTCCAAAGTAGCTCCCTCTACGGACCGACTCCTCCACAAAACCTTAACTAAAGTGACTTCTTTATTCCTCAACCTACGAACCTGACGATCAATGATTTCAACTGGCACCTTTTCATAAGTGAGACTATCCTTTACAGCCACACTCTCTAATAACACTATAGATGCTGGATCACCCACACACTTCTTCAACAAGGAAATGTGAAATACCAGATGGACTGATGCAAGTTCTGCTGGCAACTCTAACTCATAAGCCACTTTAACAACCCTTTCCAAGATCTGGTAATGGCCTACATATCTAGGACTGAGCTTCCCTTTCTTTCTAAACCTACTAACCCCCTTCATAGGTGACACCTTCAGGAAAACCCATTCATCAATTTGGAACTCCAAGTCCCTTCTCCTTACATCTGCATAGGACTTCTGGCGACTTTGAGTTGTCTTAAGTCTATCTCTAATGAGCTGAACTTTTTTGATAGCCTCGTGAACTGAATCTTACCCTATCAACGCTGCTTCATCTACCTCAAACCAACCAACTGGAGATCTACATCTACACCCATAAAGTGCCTCATAAGGGGCCATCTGAATACTGGATGGTAGCTATTATTGTAGGCAAACTTTATAAGAGGAATGTGATCATCCCAACTGCCCTTGAAATCGATCACACAAGCTCTCAACATGTCCTCTAAAGTCTGAATGGTATGCTCTGCCTGTCCATCCGTCTGTGGATGAAATGTTGAGCTAAGATTAACCTGGGTACCAAGAACTTTATGAAACGACTTCCAGAAATGAGAGGTAAACTAAGGACCTATATCTGAGATGATAGCCAACGGAACCACATGCAACCCTACTATCTCATTAATGTAAAGCTTGGCGTAGTCGTCTGCCGAATCTGTAGTCTTGACAGCCAAAAAGTGAGCCACATGCAACCCTACTATCTCATTAATGTAAAGCTTGGCGTAGTCGTCTGCCGAATCTGTAGTCTTGACAGCCAAAAAGTGAGCAGACTTAGTAACTTTGTCTAATATTACCCAGATGGAATCATGTTGTCTCCGAGTACGAGGTAAACCTGTAATGAAGTCCATGTTGATCACTTCCCATTTCTATGTAAAATGTTAATCTCTTGAGTAATATCTCCTGGTTTTTTATGTTCTACCTTCACCTACTGATAATATGGGCACTTAGCCACAAAATATTCTATATCCCTCTTCATGCCATTCCACCAAAAGACTTCCCGTAGATCAAGGTACATCTTAGTGGCACCTGGATGAATAGAATACCTGGAGTTATGGGCTTTTGTAAGGATCTTCTGTCTCAAATCATCCACCTTAGGAGCACATAAACGAACCAGGTAGCGAAGCACACCATATCCCCCTTGGGAGAAAACCTCAACTTTCTGCTTGTGAACTGCACCCTTCAACTGAAGCAATATAGGGTCACTGTCTTGTTTCTCCTTAACCTCCGCTACCAATGAAGATTCTGACACATTCTGAGCTGTTACACCAACATCTGAGATGTTCATAAGGCAAACTCCTAGGCGAGCAAGCCGGTGAACATCCTTCGTTAATTCCTTCCTTTCATCCTCAACATGCGCTACACTACCTATAGATAGTTTGCTAAGAGCATCAGCTACAACATTGGCCTTACCAAGATGGTAAAACACATTCATATCATAGTCCTTGAGGAATTCCAGCCATCTTTTCTGATGAAGATTCAACTCTTTCTGGGTGAACACATAATGGAGGCTCTTATGGTCTGTGAACACATCTACGTGAACACCATACAAGTAATGTATCTAAATCTTTAGGGCAAACACCACAGCTGCAAGCTCGAGGTCATGAGTCAGGTAGTTCTTCTCATGCACATTAAGCTGTCTAGAAGCATAAGCTATAACCTTACCTCGATGCATCAACACACAACCTAGGGCGACTCCGGATGCATCACAATAGATCACATAACCGTCTGAACCCTCTGGTAGAGTCAAAACAGGAGTTGTAGTCCACCTAGTTATCAGTTCTTTGAAGCTCTTCTCACACTCATTTGACTACTGGAACTTAACCTTCTTCTGAGTCAACTTAGTCAATGGAGAAGCTATGGATGAAAATCCTTCCACGAACCTTCTGTAATAACAAGCCAAACCCAAGAAACTTCTGATATCTGTAGGAGAGGTGGGTCTGGGTCCTAGCTTCATTGCCTCTATTTTCTGAGGATCCACTCGGATCCCTTTGCTAGATACTATACGCCCAAGGAAAGCAACTGATTGTAACCAAAACTCACATTTGCTAAATTTAGCGAATAACTGGCGATTTTTGAGAGTTTGAAGGACAACCCTCAAATGAGTAGCATGTTCTTCATCATTCGTAGAGTAAATGAGGATATCATCAACAAAGACGATAACGAATAAATCTAAATACTGCTTGAACACCCTGTTCATTAAATACATAAAAGTGCAGGAGCACTGGTTAGTCCAAAAGACATAACAATAAACTGATAATGACCATACCGAGTTCTGAAGGCTTTTTTTGGGATGTCACTATCTCTCACTCTGAGCTGATGATAATCGGAGCTGAGGTCTAATTTTGAAAAATGACTAGCACCCTGAAGTTGGTCGAATAAGTCATCAAACTTGGGGATAGGATACTTATTCTTGATGGTGACTTTGTTCAACTACAAATAGTCATTGCACATCCTGAGAGACCCATCTTTCTTTTTCACGAATAATACTGGCGCACCCCATGGCAAAATACTAGGTCTGATGAAGCGCTTACCTAGATGGTCTTTCAACTCCTCTTCCAATTCCTTAAGCTCAGCAGGAGCCATTCTGTAAGGAGGATTAGAAATAGGCTGGGTATCTGCAAGGAGATCAATTCCGAAGTCGATTTCGCTTTCTGGAGGAAATTCGGGAAGATCTTCTGGAAAAACTTCTGGGAACTTATTTACTACAGGAAGTGACTCAAGAGCTGGGGTTTCAGAGTTAGAATCCTTAACCTAGACTAAATGATAGATATACCCCTTGGAAATCATCTTTTTGGCCTTAAGGTAAGAAATGAATCAACCCATAGGCACTGAGCTACTACCCTTCCATTCTAAGACCGGTTCGTTTGGAAACTGAAACCGAACAACCCTGGTTCTACAATCGACTGAGGCATAACAGGAATGTAATCAATCCATGCCTAGAATGATATCAAAGTCTACCATTTCCAACTCTACAAGATCTGCTGAGGTGACTTTCTGAGAGACTGAGACAGGGCAATTTTTGTATACCTTTCTAGCTATAACTGGGTCACCTTCTGAAAGAGTTTTTGGACTGACACCGAAGTTCACTGCTATATAAGGAGTTACAAAGGAAGGAGTAGCCCGTGGATCTAACAAAGCATAAACATCTAAGTGAAAGACTCGTAACGTATGAGTGACCACATCAGGAGAATCTTCCTGGTCCTGGCGAGCCTGAAGAGCATACAACCTGTTTTACTGCTGACCGCCACCTGTACTAGATGAAGTACCCTGCTGAGTTGGGTGACCTGCTGGTGCTGCTGGAGTTATAGACTGAACCCTACTATTATTACCTCCTTGCCTCTGTTTGGCAGAAAGGTAATCCCTCAACCTATGGCCAGACTGATCACATCCAAAACACCCTTCTTTCCTTGCAAGACACTCACCTGGATGGTTCTTACCACATTTTGGACAAGTTGGGTAGGTTCTGCTACCTGAAACACTCCGCTGAGACTTAGAGCCTGGTGCCCTACTTTTCTGATCTTGTCTAAACCTGGGAGATGGAGCACTAGCTGATGAAAGTACTGGAGCTGAATACCTTTTCTTAACTACGAGTGATTTCCACCACCCGATTTGTGCTGAGAGTACTCATAGTTACCTATCCTAGCCTTTTTGTTGTCCTTAGCCATTTACCTAAGCTTATCTCCCTCAATCTGATGAACATGATTCATGAGCCTAGATATATTCATGTCATCTAACAATATCCTCTATTTTTACCAAGTCGGACACTCCATACAATAAGTTACTCATCTGTTCCCTCGAATCAGCAACCATATGAGTAGCATACTTGGAGAGTTGGGTGAACTTGAGTCCGTACTCTTGGACTGACATTGTACCTTGCCTCATATTCATAAATTCCTGAGCCTTATCCTCCCTCAACTCTCTTGGGAAGAATTTGTCTAGAAAAGCTCCAGTAAAGCATTCCCAAGTCACAGGAGTTGCATCAGTACCCCTGTTTTCCCTCCATTGAGTGAACCAAATGTGAGCTACATCCTTGAGTTGGTAGGATGCTAACTCTACCCTATCATTCCAGTTACCTGCATCACTCCAAAGATCTTCTTAACCTCATCGATGAAATTATGTGGGTCCTCACCAACCTGCGACCCTAGAAAGTTTGGTGGATTCATCCTAATGAAATAATGAACCCTAGCTGTAGCTGACCCATTATTACCATTGGGAGGAACTGGGACCTGCTGATTGTTTTGGTTAGTCACGCTCTGAGCCAAAAGCTGAATCGCATTCCGAAACTCTACATTCAAAACCTCTTGATTTGGGACTGGAGGAGCTCCGTTAGCATTCCTGGCGTTAACTCTACAAGGAGGCATCATATGAAACGTATTACGATGAGTTAGAAGTAGATCATACCCACGCATGATAAGAATAGCAAGAAAGTGAAGTTTTTCCTAAAACACTTCGTAGCCTCCTTCTCATTAGATGTGGTGCACTTCACACCCATGAAAAAAACTCTACTTAGTTCAGCTTTTCAGACATCCTAGGACACTTAAACCTAATGCTGTGATACCAAGTTTGTCACACTCTGAGGCTACCCCATTGACGTAACACGGGACCTAGGATTACTAGTGACCCCAAGCTAACCCTGAGCTTGCATATCATAAGCATACATAAGAAAACTACTGTACAGAAGCATAAGACATGAGATAAACTAAATGATGGGGAATACCCAATCTAAGTCTGAATATATATATACTGAAAAAGAGTTTAGAATACTGAACTATAACTCAAATGCGAAAGCTGAATCTGTCTGTGTCTGAAATAAGCCTCTAATTGACTAGAGATGCTAGGACATGTCCCAAGCTAACTCTAGTAAAAACTGAAACTAAAATAAGAGACTAAATCTAAAAACATGTCTATCATCCTCGAAGAATCAGGACTCACCACTAAAGTTGCTAAACTGGAGATCGAGAACCGATCTATGCGTGATCTGGATTGTGAGGACCTGAACCTACATCACGAGAAGATGTAGCGCAGAGTATGCGTCAGTACTTGAAAGGTACTGAGCATGCAGGATAGAATAAAGCTGAACAATATATATACATAACTGAATAAATCATACTGATCAATGATATAAGATATACATGAAGAATATACTGAACATGAACTAAACTGAATGCAATGACAAAGTACCGAACATGTTGAAACTTAATACTGAAATATAACTAGGAACCTGGTCAAATGCACTAGAGTCTGACTGTGGGAGCTACTAATAACCGACTTAAAACCACGTGAGCTAAATGTGGAGTCCGATGTATACGCCCCATCGAGAGGACCCAATATACTTTGCCAAGGGTATAGAGGCATGACTGGCGTGATCACTAAATGTAATGCCCACAAAGGGGACTAATAAACCTATGGGGCACGTAGTTCTGGGACTATACGGGTACACTGAACCCTAGTCCACTCGGTCTAAGCCTATTCCCAACTAGAACGTGTATAAATAATATTATGACTGAAGTACTGAAGTTCTGAATAGCTCAATGTTCTGATATGCTAACTGATAATGCAACATTTTATAACTGACAATGAAGCTTTTGAAATCTGACGCATGTATATCTGTTTAAACTGACCTAGCGAGTGTAATTCATGAACTAGACGAATCTACACAACTAGGGTTCTGAATTTCATGTGAGGAACTAAGCAACGGTATTACAACAACATGATAATCTGATTTGGAACATTCTATCAACTAAATCATAACTATTTCTAAAGTTCAAGAAACCCTAGGTCTAGATAGTATGAAGGGAATAATTCTAGGGACCTAGTGGAAGAAAAGAATCTACTAGTGAAATTCCACATACCTGGTGATGAATTACACGAAGAAATCTTTCGATTTCGGGGCTGGAACTGAAGAAATCTTGCTGTGTTCTTGGAGAGGGTATGGTCAACTCTTTCTCCTTTCTGCGTTCTAAGTTTTATGAATTTTGATGAATGATTGACTTGGGTAAGTTCTAATTTAGTTACTAGGCTAAAACTGACAAAAACCACCTTGTTTAGGGGGTTAAACGACGTAGTTTAGGGGTCCAACACATAGGGGAAAAGACCAAAACGACCCCAACTTAAAAGTTGTCGGGGCCACTGACGGCCAGACCGATGGACCGTGGATGGACCGACGGTCCGTTCTGGCAACCGTCGATGGGGGTTCTGGGACTGGAACCTGAGGGGTCTGAACCATGGCCTGGACCACGGATCGTGATGTGACCAACGGTCCATAGGTCCTGGCGTAGGTCCATACTCAACTGAATTTTTTTCTCGGGACTCTGGAGGGGATTGCAGGTGTCCAACCACGGACCCCACCTACGGTCCGTGGGTCACCCTACAGTCCGTAGGTGGCACCTGTAACTTCTGAAAATATGCTAGTTTAGTCTTTTTAGGATACGGGGTGTTACACACTACCATTACCTCCTTGAGGCTTAGGTTTAGACACCCTATCTTAGTTGAACTTTGGAGGAGATTTAGAAGAACCTCGATCGGAAAACTTTTTTTGGAATCTAGGATGACCTTGTCCATCGGACATTGCATGATAGAAATTACTATCATCGGTTCCTTATATTTTCTTCCTCAATTTGTTGTGCATGCACCATGAGACGAGAGATGTCCATGTCATGAATGAGCATGGGGGTTCGGCATTTTTTGACTACCATTTCGGACACACCAGAAACGAACTTACTCATTCTAGCCCTTGAATCCACAACCATTGTTGGAGCATATTTTGACAATTGAGTGAACTTTAGAACATACTCCCTTGTCGGAGATTCATTAACTCAAGCACCTTGGCTTCCCTCATCTCTAGGGGAAATAACCTATCAAGAAAAGCAGTTCTGAACTTCTCCCAATCTAGAGGACCCGCATCTTCCGGTCTCCCTTCCTTCCATTGATTATACCATATTTGAGCCACTCCCTTTAGTTGATAAGTGGCCAACTCCATTTATTCTACCGGCATAACTCCCATGATCATCAAAACCTTATAGACCTCATCGATAAACTCTTGAGGATCTTCCTCAACTTTAGGACCATGAAACTCCGAAGGATTCATCCTTGTGTAGTCCCTCACTCTTGAAGCCGCCGAATTCACATTTGGGTTCATGGGAACCGCAACCTCCCTATTTGCTTGGGCCGTCACCGCTTGAGCCAACACTTGAAAAGCAGCCCTAAACTCCGCATTCGACACTTGTTCGGCCAAAGGATCGACTGGAACTTGAGGAGCTTGTTGTTCCTCATTCTTCCTCACATTCCTACTAGCATAAGCTCTTCGGATAGCCATATCCTGAAGAACATAGGATAAGGATTAGGAGATAGACTTTATAGAGTTAAACTCTATCGCACGACTTAAGAGTAATGAAATAAGTGGAGTTTCCTACTCCTCTCGTAGTCTCTCATTCATAAATGTGGCTCGATTCACACTAATGAACAAGACTCTACTAGACGTGGCTTATGAGACAACCTAGGACCATTCTAAACCTTGTGCTCTGATTACCAAGTTTGTCACGATCCAAGGATACCCCTCTAGACGTAACATGGCGTATAGAACCCCGAAGGACTCCATACAAGCCACTTAGCTCTCATAACATAAGAAATAGAACAATAAGTGTAAAACAATAGTCCAAGTCTAAATCATTTTATCAAAGTAAAGCGGAAGTCTAAACTCATGTCTCATCATAGACATCTAATACAATAGAATGAAATTTATCCTAGCCCATACATCATGTCCAAAAGTGAAATACAAGAAAGAAACTAAAACAATAACTCCGTCCTCAAACCATGAGGACTCACCAAAGCTCGGGAATATCTCAAGTCAACCTCTAGCCAAAAAAACTGGAAACTTGACTGTCGGACCCTACATTTGGGAAAAATGTAGGCAAGAGTATGCGTTAGTACAAAACAATGTACCAAGTATGATAGCCATGCATAAAATATTTAAAACATGCTAAAAGGGACATTTTATTTCATGACATGCAATTTACCAAGCTAAACATGATATAAAAGCTTCATAAAACATAAGTCATAACATCATGGTCAATGCAAGCTAACTTCATCTTTGAAACCTTTAAACTCATGTGCGGTACTTCTTAAAGTAAACTTAGTTCATTATTACTTATGGGGAAATTAGCCTTACCCGACATTGAGACCATGTGAGCTATAACATGATCCCCCGGTGTCTCCCACACCAAAAAGGGTTGTTCTACTTGCGTAAGGTAGAACCATGAACATCTATCTTAAGTGGATCTACTAGCTAATCAACTTATGGGGGCACATAGTTTATGGGATAAAAAGATTACTACTAGAAACCCGACCTCTACTATAGGGGAGCTTCCATCTCATGAGATTACTTTGGAAACCCGGCCTCTACTATGGGAGAGCTTCCATCTCACTTTCAATATCCACTCGGTGCTAAGCATAAATTCCCACGGAATAGTCATTTCTTACTTGACTTTATTACTAATGAAACAACCAATCCAAACAAGTTCATTTGGATAGCTCTTACTCTTGATTCAATTAGGTGAGAAAGCCTCTCAACCTAAGAATCCTTTCTATGTGAGAAAACCTTTCACATCATGCAAGTTATGTGTTTATGAGAATGACATTTCAACAACACAACAACAACATCATCATTGGTACTTTACTCTCAAAGCACCCTTAAAATATTTGCATAAATCTCATACACAATGTATGAGTCCATAATTTACCTCTTGAGGTCAAAACCCACTTTCAATCATAAACTCTTAGAAAACATGGGTTAGATATGGATTTCATCATAAATAAATGTAAAACTTCCAATACATGCTTAGTTTCATAAAACACTTGCTTTATACTCAAAATCCCTCATCATATGATTTACAACTTGAAAACATAGGGATTACATGGGTTCATGGGGGAATTCATCAAAAAAACATTGCAATTCATCAATTCATGCATAGAAGATCATAATTCAATAAATCTATAATTATAAGAACCCATGCTAATTGAAGAAAACCCTAACTCAATTGGGGAATTCTACCATTTGAAACAGAGGAATTTGGGAACTCCGTGGATGAAAGGAATCTATGAATGAAAATTATCATACCTTGACTCCAAATGCTAGCCTTCAATGGAGGAAATCAAACCTTAGCTTGAAACCCTAGGTGAATCCTTCTTCTTCTTCTTCTTTAAGTTCTAGAGAGAGAATTATTCGAAGAGGAATTTGTTTCTTTTGGGAATTTAGAAGAATGAATTAAATGGGGTGAATTTGGGGTTAAAAAGGCTTATATAGGGGTCCTAAACATAGATAAAATGACATAGCTTAGGGAAAAATTAATTAGAAAAAAACCCATCTAACCCTGAAATAATAACTGTCAGTTGTCACCGACAGACCCAGTCGACGGACCGTGGTCTGACCTACGGTTCGTCCTGGTGGACCAGGGATGGATTTTTGGGCCTCAAACCACGGACCCTTACCACGGACTATCGTCTTACCTACGGTCTGTAGGTCAGGCCGTAGTTCTTGGCCTCAACTAGATTGGTAGGGTGACCAATACATGGACCTTCCTATGGTCCGTGGTTCAACCCACGGGCCGTGGTTGGCCTCCGTGGCTGGAACCTGCAACTTCCCAAAATCTAGTTTAATTCCATTTTTCGGATACGGGGTGTTCCAAGGGATTTCTATACACTTGTGGTAGTTAGAGTCTTTTTGGGCCTTATTTCTACTCTAACATCGATTAAAATTGTTTAGCTCCTTGTAGACTTGTTTAGAATAATTGAGCCTGATAGAATGAGCCTTAGTTTAGGCATTTACTCAAACTTTAACAACGTTCTATCTAAAACAGCTTATAAGACTAGATAGAGAATAAGAAGAATTCTATTATTTTCATCAGCTTATGAAGTGTATATATAGGTGCTGATACAATGATGAGTCCTAAAGTGATACAACCACTAATCCTAGTTCAAAAAGATAAATTCACGTTGTATATATCTTACGCCCCCGTAAGTTGGTGTTGACATCTACAATACCCAACTTGGAAAACATAACACAGGAAGAATCACGCGGCACTGGCTTGGTTAGGACATCAGCAACCTTATCAACAACATGTAGATACTTCACTTTAACCTCTTTGTTTTGCATCTGATCACGAATAAAGTGGAAATCTATGGCAATATGCTTCATCTTGCTATGAAAGACATGACTTTCACAGATGTATGTAGTTCCAAAATTATCACAGAGTATGCGCGGTATGCAAGCAAGGGAAATGTGAAGCTCATGCAATATGTTGGTGATACGTTTGGTTTCTGCAAGGGCAGCAACAACAACTCTCTATTCAACTTTGGTAGATGACCGAGAGACAGACCGTTGCTTCTTGGAAGACCACGAGACAGGAGTACATCCAGGATACATAACATAGCCAGTTGTGGAAGTTGTATCAGTAGGATCACCGGCCCAGACATAATAAGAATACACCATAATCCGGTTATCAGTCTCATAGGTTATTTGAAGACCACCGGAAGAGGTTTGATAAAGATATCGAAGAATTCTTTAACAGCCTTCCAATGATTAGCTTGATGAAAATCCATAAATCGAGAGAGTTTATTTACTGTAAACTCGATGTCAGGTATGGTGAAGGACAAATATTGTAGCTTGCCAACAATTGTCCGAAAGAGAGAACCATCAACAATAGGATCAACTTGGTTTACATTGAGAACAGTAACGACGAACATCGAAGTGGAAACTCCTTTGATGTCTTGCATATTCGCTTCCTGGAGAAGGTCTTCATATACTTCTGTTGAGACAACAGCGGGCCACCTTGTTATGAAAAAACTTCAACACCCAAAAAATAGTTCAAGTGCCCCAGGTATTTGAGAGAGAACTGTAGAACAAGGGAGTTAATAATTAGTCGAATACCATGGTCACTATTTCCAATAACAATAATGTCAACCACATATACAATTTACAACTTCTAATTCAGATCTCTTCGGGTCTGTGGTAGGGTTAAACAACACCATGACAATGTTGTTGGCTGTGTTATCTGCATTAACAACATTGTTATTGGGGGCCATTTTTGTGTGAGGCAACAACAAGGGTTATAGGCAAAAAATTCGTACTCGTGTGAGATTTTACACCTCTGATATCATAAAACAACTTATAAGACTAAATAGAGAATGAGAAGAAATCTATTATATTTATAAGTTGATGAAGAGTATATATAGGCGTTGATACAATAATGAGTCCTAAAGTTATACAACAACCAACCCTACTTCTACAAGAAGATAAATTCATGTTATATCTCTTTTACTATCAATTATGCCTTTTTCTGCGACTCCATTTGTTACATTTGGTATGTTGGGCCTCGCTTGGTGACTTCGGACTGGATTAGTTTGAGCTTTGAATATTGTATAAATCACTTGTGAGTGGACGTCTTTCCAAAGTGGTTCTTTGATGATGGATGAATTGATATCTTTCGACAACCTTTTCTAATAACGGGTTAAAGGACCATTCATGGTGCTCATTATCCTCTACTGAGTTGATTACTGAAATTTTCCGATTAAAGGTATGGTCTTATCATCTACGGAGTTGACAAACTAATGGCTACAACCTTACACCCCTGGGATATTTATCCGCAATTAAAGGTCTGGGCTCTGCCTCTTTAGTTGGGGGATCTTACTTATTACTTGTAGGTTATTTGTAGTTAGCGGTCTAGTCTACGCCTTTTCCTGATCTTGATTCAACACAGCTTATGCCTAGTAGATTTAGCTATTTTGTGTAGTTTTCAGACTTATGGGATCCGTTCGGGTTTTAATTAAATTTGTGCAGGAGTGTACCTTCTGGGCTTATGAGGGCCTAGTTAATTTTAGGTTAGTTGTACTTAGATCTTTATATTTTAGTATGCTCTTGGCCTTTTTTATAATCCCACTTTGACCTTTGTTTGTGTCTAGATTCTATCATTTCATATTATTTTTACTTTTCTTGCTTAGTAAACCTAGGATACCTACTGAGTACCTGTTGTTTTGGTACTAATGCTATACTACACATCTGTTTCATGATGCAGGTCCGAGTACCAGCTACCACCATTAATTACTCGAGCCTGCTGCAGTTTGGATCGGAGGTGAGGGTGAGCACTTGGCGTCCTGCACTTACCTGTCTCTTTTAGTATTTCAGACAGCTAGTCTTTTGCTTTTTGAGACTATCTTTGTATTTAAGTCCACTTTTGGGACTTGTACTTTTTTATTTTGATAACTCTCTACTTGTGACTTCTAGATCATGGAGAGATCTATTTTATATATCTTCTGGCTTGCTTCCGCTATATTTCTTTATTTTTGCTGTAATTTACTGATTCTTCTTTGTTTCTACCATTCATTGCTTGGTATTCTGGGTTATGATTTTTCGTACCTAGTTGGGGGTTATAGTAGGTGCCATCGTGAATCGATGAATTGGGTCATGGAAATGGTTTACGCCTTTCTCTGTCCTATATCCCTTTAAAAACTTAATATCATGAGGAGTTGAAAAATTCATCAAAAGAAACTGGAATACGATTCCAACATCTATCTTTTAATGTATTTGAAAAGAAAGAAACTATAGATGTTTTGATGGGAACCCATTTCCCATCCGTTCTTTGAAGGCTATTTGCTTAGTTAGTTTATTTAGTTGGCATTACCACTCCCCAGTAAGCAATGTGGATAGTTTTATGGGTTTTGTTAGCTCCTTGATGCTTATATAGAAGAGTTCCAAGGCACCATTATTTTGACTAGTTCCACAAGTTTATGCTTATTACTATATCTTCATGGAGCTATGTTCTAAATCTACTAGTTTTTTTTATCTATTACTACCTTGAATCTGCTTGATATCTTTCTAATGTTATTTACTTACTTTACCCTGGAGGGTGGGGTGATTCAACTAATTAGAGGTGTAAAATCATATTATAACGTTTAATTTAGCTAGAGTTGTACATATTTTTTCTTGAATCACATTAGGAGAAAATGTACCCATGAAAGAAATTAACATTATATATGTAAATAAATGAAAAGGCATAGTTGTTTTTCATTTGTCTTTTGATTCAATCTGTTTGTTTAGCTTTGCGATCGAAGTGGCATAATTTGTACACATGGATTTTCTTTGATCCATCATTTTCACATAGTCTCATGAAAGATTTCAATTAATTTGTAATTAATATTACAAAAATTTGGAGCCACAAAAGGAATAAATCAAATTTGGGAAAGTACCCTATATGGCTAATGTAATTGAGTACATTTTTTTTGTTTTATACTTGAAAGTAACCCCATTTGTGTATGTGCTCCCGATATAAAAATGGTACTCTGTTTCAACACTAGCATGGATCTGGCTGAAAAACAAGGCTCTATTTCTCTTGGAATCCTTAATTTGCCTGTAAAGTCAATAGATATTAGAAAAACTCGTATTACAGAGTTTGCATCATCTTGTAGAAAAATAGCCTATATTTAAATGTGCCGCCCTCGTTGGAAATAAAAAAATTTAATGACTGCATAAGGAATTTCTTTTATCATTCACTAGAGCAATAAAAGACCTCAATTGACTTACGAATCCAGACTACACAAAACTTCATGAAAGACTAAATATAAAAAACAAAAATTCAGACTGAATAATATAAGAACTTAATAACCTACAATTTTTTGGTTTAAAACTTTAGATAAAGGGATGACTGAAGACTAACAAGAACTAACTTAATAACAATGATGAGAATTGAACATATTAGAAGTTTCAACCATTGGTAAAGTTTCCTCCATGCATAGATCCAAATTCAAGAACTCCAGTTATAGCTCAATGATAATTATGAGTTCTAGAACTTTCGTCCACGTCTGGCTCATGGACAACAATTAAATCAATCTTGAGATGCTAGGCCATAATACAACGTCTTGTTCTTTCTAACTTTCTCCATCTGCAACTTCATTGTCAGCAACTGCTCCAATATGTGTTTATCTAACATTATTTTTGAGCCAAGTTGCATGATCTTATACATTTGTATTCATTTTTTTCATTCTCGTTCATTGCTTGAAATTCATTACGAAGATCTTCAAATGCATGAAAGACATTCGATCTTGCCTCAACATGTTTACGGAATTGCTTATTATTTTTTCTTTACTTTTAAAATAATAGAAACATGATTTTACACTTGTGAAAAAAGCATAACACCAACATATACTTCAATCCAAGTTGTAAGACTATATGCATACTTAATAAGGTTTTTTTCCTTTTCGAGAAACTAACATTACTTGCATTCTCAGACTCAATCACCTTTATTTCAATCTTTTGCTTATTGGTCATGTTTTCCATATAGATACTTTTTTCATCTTTAATTATTTTCTTTTGCAATGGAAAATATGAAAAAAAAAAAGTGTAACCAAAGAATTGAAATGAAATTGATCGAGGTTGAGAAAGCATGCACTATTAGTTTCTCAAAATGAAAAATATTTTTCCCCACTAGCAGATAAGTTTCAAACTAACCAGAGAAGATGTTGGTGTTACACTATTTTCACCAAGAGAAAAATCATGTTCTTATAATTCCACAAGTATAGAAAATATAATTGACAAATCTTTCGACGTGGCACTAGAAGATCGGCAATATGATCATGCTGATGTCAAATCAAATGTCTTTGAGGCATTTGAAGAACTCTTTAAAGAATTACAAGCACTAAACAAGAAACAAAATAATTAATACTACTGTTTAAGATTATGCACTGTGGCTCAGAACTACCTCAAGATTAACCCATGGAGGAGCAGAAGTTGACAATGAAGTTGTGGATGGAGAAGCTTAAAAAAAAACTAGAAGTGTTATTTTTGCCAAGCATCTCAGATTTAAATGTTTCCCCTGAGATAGAGGAGGATGAGAGTTTTTGAACTCATATTTATCATGGAGTTGATAATTGGAGTTCTTGAAATTAGAGTTATACTTAGAGAAGACTTTTCCACTGATTGAGTCTTTTAATGTTGTCAATTCTTGTCTTTGTTGATAAGTCACATGTTGTGAGTCTTCAGTCACCCATTTATAAAAGGTTTTAAATAACACAATAGAAGGTTATGGAGCTCTTATGTTATTAAGTCAATTATTTTTCTTTGTTGCATCTTTAATCGTTTATGTTGCTTTAAGTTGTCTACATTTGTAAATTAATTAGAACAATTTACAGAACTAGTGAATAATGTGAAAGTGATGGATCAAAGATAACATCCGTGCACTAGTTAGTGTTCTTACATGGTTCCATCTTAAGGGAGGTTGGCGTATATTCATTTTACACCAAGGCTAGCTCTATCTGAGATAGCGAAATCTTTTGTAATATGAGTTCATAAAACATCCATTAGCTACTAGTATTATTTTATGTAGAATAAAATGTGAAATGATAATATATAAATTAGCAATGTAGATAGTAGCTATTTAAAGAAAAAAAATTGTTTCAAAGTAATTAGTTCATGTATAACACTATCTGAACTGTCTTATAAATACTGCATGCATTACAATCTCCACAAAAAATATCTCTTCCGTTGTGGACCTTAAGGTGGCAAATGTATAAAGCTACTGGTCAGCTAGGGAGGCATATTGTTAGTTTGGATTGGATTTGGAAGGTCAAAATGGTTCAATCAATAAATGCCTCATTGTCCAATCCAAACCAAAAATTGTTGTATTCAAATGGGTTGGAACAAAATATGCTTAAATTTGGTCATAACACAACCTGCCCAACTCTTACAAAGATTTAAATTATTTGTTTATTTATTAGTCAAGTAAAAAGTTTCAATGATGAAACAAAACTAACATGCCATATATAAGAGGTATAGAAAAGAAAGAGGAACTTACAAATAAAATTAACGTGTGTGGTAATGCTTGCATTAGTTCTGCTAAGAATATTTCTTATCTGTTTGTTTGTTGTATTTAATATAAAACGCATTGCGTAACTTCCATAAAAAATGTTTGTCTAAAAAAATACGTTACACACTCTATAGCTTGGGATTTTTTTTTTTTTTGGGGTGGGGGAGATTTCTGGGGCAGTAATGCCATTAATCTATCTAATACGTGTGCTGAAACCCTTTATATTACTAATACATCAGAATTAATGGTATTAGTATTACACACCTCAATATACGATAGAGTGTATAACTAATGCAAGAATTGTGATACTTCTGGCTTAAAAAGTATAGCAAAGAATGTACTAATAATTTACAAGACTAATGCATGCATTATTTTTTTAATAAACTCTACCAAACGACTTCTTTTCTCTCTTTATTACATCAATTTTTTTTTTTGAATATGGTAACTTTAATCTAAATATCCATAGGTATAATACAATGAAATGTGTAGTTCCTTTCCATATGTATTACAAATTTGCCTCTTTCTCTATCTTTCTAAAGCCTATAAACAATCAAGTACATCAATGATGTCCTCTATTTTGAGCTAATACATCATGTCTACACCAAAAATAAAAGATGATTAGACTCTTCATTTTATTTTTTTCAAACTATTTTGCACATCCTCAATGTACCTATTGTTCCTTTTGTCCCAGATTGTTAATCATATTCATGTTGGGATAAATTTCCATCTCTCATCCTTCTTTGTGACATTTCTATCCTTGCTCCAACTCCTTAAAACCCATGTGATACTTCCAGGTTTTACCCATATGATTCCTTTTAGACAAATGAACATTATAAATAGATGATCTGTCCATTTCAATGTAAGAAAAATGATTGATTTTCTTTTCTAGCTCCCTACACAAAATTGTTGGTCTGTAATAACATGCCCAATCAGTCATGCTATTCAACTTTACATATTATAGTGTCTAGTATGGATTCTATGTTCTTCTTGGAGTCTGGATATGACCTCATTGTGCCATGCCCCGATACAATATTGTTAGGAGTTTTAGAGATGGATCAAGTCATAGGACGATGAACAGAAAATCTAAATCAATTTACTTCGACTTTTCTTTGTCTTTGTTCCTAGAACAATATATTTTATATATAACTTCAACTCACTAAAGAAAAGTTGAAACATAAGATTTCAATGGATGAGGGAACTCCAATAACTTATTTTTTTAAAATTAAAATACGACCTGTTTTATTCCACAAAATTCCTTTTAAATAGGGAGTCTTATTACATTAATAAGAAGTCTGATCCTTATGAAACTAGGAAACATAAATCCTATTTAAAAAAATTACAATTTCTAAGCATAATTCTTATGAAACAAGATTTATAAAAAATCCTATTTTATAATAAAATACATAAAACTACTAAAAATATAATATACTCAATTTAATTGGCTTTCTTTCGCACATATGTCTTGCCCACAAGCGCAACCTCAACAATCTAACTTTTAAATAAATTAAATATTTAGAGGTTAAGATGGACTGAGTTAATAATTGAGTGGGTCATTAACCCAGTATGTAGGAAAGCACTCGATTCACCACTGTAAGCGTGAAGCCGAGCTCGACGATCTAAGTGCCTCAATGCATTAGTAAGTTTTAACTAGTCACTCTTTTATGATAACTGTGATATGGATTTATCAGATAAAGAAGTGTGAAAATGATGTTGATAAGGCAGATGATAATGTAGTGGAAGAAAATGATGAGAAATATAATTGTAAGGGAGAAATACAAGATTTTAACAATCTTGTCCAAGTAGATCATTTAGAAGAACAAAAAATAAATGTTGAACCATTAATAGCTTTGATTTTGTGGTTTCTAATTTTTAGCTTATAATTTGAACTTTTGCTTATATATTCTCTCAATTTATGTTGGTCTTTTTTCTAGTTAAATTGTGTTTCAATTCAATTAAGAGAGCACTTCGCTTAAAATTCATGGTTTAAGCAAAGCAAGCCTTACCACTTTTTCCACTTCACTCTTCCCTCCACACTACATTAAGCTACCAAAACTTGTATGGATTGGACATATCATATTTTATAGGAGGTTTTTAACTCCAATAAAAAAACATAGAGAAATTGTTTACTTTTATAAATATGAGTCGACACCTCATCTCCTAACTTCTATTGTCTTTATCATAGAAGGGTATAGTGGAGACCTACATCGATGTTACTAGGCGCTTGAGAAACCATTATTTTTTACCCACACACTATATTTTTATGTTGAAAACTAGAAATAATATATAAGGCTATTGATTGATCACTTGATCTTAGAAAGTAATTTCATATTAAAGGCAATTAATTATTCATGACTAAAAAATCATAATTCACAATTGTGAAACTTAACGATATATTACATTTTACCATGAACAAGCCATAAATAAGAACATTATGTTATATGATTCCCAAGTCAGATATCTACTAAACCCATTGTATTTCAGAGCATAAATATAAGTTATTAATAACAAGACATAAGCTTCACAAAAAAAATTCACCCTGAATTCCTAAACTGCAATTCCATACCCAATTATTCATTGTTATTGTAGTGTTCAGACATGATTCAATTTCTAAATAATAATCAACAACATACACAAGAATCTGAATATTTCAAAGCTTATCTAAGATATAATCTACAGAAAGTGAAGAAACTAGCAAATCAATGTTTAGAAGTACCTATCTCTCAAGTAGGTTACAACTTACTGGGGGTAAATATGTGTCTCCATACATTGCTTTATTTTGAGTTGCTCCTCAAACATCTTCAATCTCTCGTTTCACATATCCTACAATCATATAATATTATTTAATACATATGTTGTCTCTATGGAATAAACCAACAAACATAGAATAAGAAAAACATGATCGCAAAATCTTGTAGTGAAGTTCCGCGTAATGAATATAATAGAATCCAAGATTGCCTAAAAAAATTCCCGAAAATATCCCCATCCCGGAGATTTCATTGCTCTCTCTTCCTTCTAGTCTCCGTCTCTGCCTCCACCTCCACCTCCGCATCTGCCTCTGATTTCTTTCCTTAAACTTTTAACCTTTATACCCTAAATCACAACTATTAGGTTATTGACTCACTCATAAGAGAGGGCTCTTACAATGTGGGTCAAATCTCACTCATATGATACGACTCTTCCAATGTGGGCCAAAATCCACTTATATTATGGGATTTTCTAACATTGGCCAAATAAACAAGTTTTTGCGCTATAAATCATATTTTGATTGTGATATTTAGTTTTGTTCTTTCAATTGATTTTTTTAATTTGATTAAAATGTGTAGATCAAAGTATTTTTAGTTATGACCTAATTTTGGAATGCCGAAATTTAGAAAAGAATTCTCTTGTTCAGTATGAGTTATGTAGTATTAATTCGGAGAGTATAAGTTACGTGTTCAACATAAGTTTAGTGAAATTTTTATCCTGTCAAATATAAATTTAGAGAACTTTTATCTTATTTGACAAAAGTTCATTAGGATTAGTTATGTAATTAAGAGAAAACTTTATGGTTTTAAAACTAAACGTATGTATCCATCAATATTAGTTCTCCAGAAATTATGTTATTTCGTAACTTATGGATTTTGACTTTTTAAGGCCTAATGTTATGAAATTATATTTATGACTTGTAAGACATAATTTGTGTTGCGAATTTTTTTCCCTCGTAAGACATAAATTGTTTCATGCGATTTTTTTTAATGTCAAAGGTATCTTGGTCAATTTCTTTTATTACTTAATATGTTTAAAGATAAAAAATAAGAATCTTTAATTCAAAAGATAAAATTGAAACCTACCCTAAAATAGAGATATTCGTGATTGAATGACCCACAAACAAATTCAAAAATGATGGGCTTTTGGGAGCTACAAGGAAGCCCGCTTATTTTAGTTGGAACTCCAATTCCTTTTTTTTTTCTATTGCACAACCATGAAAAAATTAAACAAAATGACCATTGAATTAAGTTTTTTTAGTCCAAAATAACTTAATTATAACTTGTAACAAAAATCTATCCCTTATGCCTTCTTTGTTGCTGAAAAAATACATCTTTAGTATCCCTAACTTTGATAATTGACTTTTCTAAGCGTGGATCCTTTATAAAAATAATAATGTGTTAACTCACTTTTTATAAGAGTATCTAAAAAATAAGAGTACTTTTTATTTATTTATAACCGATTTTTTTACCATTATAGCATAGTAAAAAATCACTACGCTTAATGAAGGACCACTAATTAAGAAATTAACTTATAATCTATTTAACAGTACTCACAGAACTCCATATGCACCTGTCAATCAATAACAATGACAGCTAACTGCAACTAACAATTTTAACCAAGAAAAATGAACTTGGATGGAGATATGCAAGCATTGCACTCCGTTATAGATTAGATTTACAGGCACACGTGATCAATGATAGGGTAATCGGAAAAGAGATGAATTTCATGAAAAACTAATTCGTCCAAACTTACCCTTCACTTAAGAAGTATAAATGGTTGAATACAATTATAAAACTCAACAAGAGTTGAGGTCGATCCCACAGGTAATGTAGAAGAAATAAGTCTACTAGCTCTTATACTCATTTGTGGTTGATATTTCCAGAAAATAAAAATGTGTAAAGTAAATAATGGGTTTGATTTAGTGTTCAGTAAGAGAGTCTAACTATAATCCAGTAGCAAACGACATATCAAAGTTTTGGTTATCAGATAAAAGAGACAAGGATTTTGGTTCCCCATGATGTCGGAATGCAACTCGAATTTCTCACAAATAACGGTTATTTGATGTAAGGCATCCATTATTAGAAAGTGAAGAACACATTAACTCTTGTTAGCCCTATTAGATAAATATCACTCGTCTCCTCTCGCTCTTAGACTGTGTCCATTATTTACCCTTTCTTTCCCATTTAGAAAACTATCCCCTCTCGCGCTCAAATCTTGCAAACGAGTTTAAAGAATATGAAGTTCGTTTGTTTCTACATTTGCCTAATCATACACTTCTCTCCGAGAAACTGATGAATAGAGGCACGTTCTAACACGTGCACTTGTTAGTAAGGAATCAGAACAAAAATAGAAACGAAGCATGCAAGACATCAATTGATAATCATTCATGGTTAATCCTACAGTTGCTACCTAATCATGGTTCCCACAAACAATATCGGGGTCCATGGCTCGTATAAGCTTTTGTCTTCAGCCACTCGATTTCCAATTCCTGATTTTTCTCCTTCTGCTGATTTCAACCTTCTTTTCCTGTACATTACACCAAAAAGCATAATATCATCAAAAACATGCATGGTTTCTTGTAATAATCCATTTTTTCGGTATCGAATGTTCCACAAGTTCACAACACATCATGAACACCCTCAACTTAGAAACATATCATGTCCTCAAGCGATGTAAAAGACCAATAAATGACGCTGAAGTACATATGAACTATCAACGATATGCAACCGCTAACTTCACAAAAATCCAACCCCAATAATCTAGCTAACATGCAAGGATCTATGGACAACATTTCATTACATACAATCACTCATGATTGTGTAAGTAACAATCTTTTAGTCAACTTAACGACAAGAAAATGCAAATATAGTGGCCTCACTTAAAAGAAGTCCCTCACAGGTTATTTCAAATAAGACCGGGACTGATAGATTTGCTCAATCTCCAAAACAACTTCTGACAATCCATGTACACAGACCATACGATTTCCTTTATTTTCTACACCTTAACTATCAAACAACTGGAATAGGATCACTATCCGCTACCAATGAAGGTTCTGATCTATTCTGGACTATCACACCACCATCTGATGTGTCTGTAAGACTAACTCTTAAGCGAGCAAGCCGATGAAAATCTTTTGCTAATTCCTTCCTTTTTTCCTCTACATGTGCTACACCACCCTCTAGAGATCATCTTTCTGGCCTTAAGGTAAGAGATAATTCGACCTATAGGCACTGAGCTACTACCCTTCCATTTTAAGACTGGATCATTGGAAACTGAAACCGAACGATCCTAGTTCTACAATCGACTGAGGCATAATCAGGAATGTAACCAATCCATGCCTAGAATGATATATAAATCTACCATTTCTAACTCTACAAGATATACTAAGGTGACTTTCTGAGAGACTGTGACAGCAAAATTTTTGTATACCTGTCTAGCTATAACTGGGTCACCAACTGGAGTAGATACTGAGAAGGTTTCTAAGAGAGTTTCTGGACATGCATTAATACCACAAGATTCCTTTCACTGCCGGTACCAAGTGTAGGCCAGTCCCTTCAATTAATAGGCGGACAAATTTGCACTCTCGACTTGAGTGACGCCCATAATGTTTGTTACCTTTTAGATGTCGTCGAGAAACTCTTGTGGATTTTATTCTGACTTAGACCCATAAAACTCTGTAGGGTTTATCTGAGTAAAGTCTTTGATTCTTGTTGCAACAGTGTCAGTCTGTGGTAGAGCTGGGACCACAGCCTACTGATTGACCTGGGTAGTCATGGCCTGAGCAAGTACTTGGTAAGCAGCCCTAAACTCAGCATGCATGACTTGCTCCTTCAATGGGTCTGCTGGAGCTGTTGGCTGATTCCTTGCGTTAGCTCTTCTGGAAGGCATTTTTCCATATGCAAAGAATAGGAGTTAGAAGGAGATTGAATAGAGTTCATGCTCACGCACGATAAGAATAGCAAGAAAGTGAAATATTTCCTAAAACACTTCGTAGCCTCCCTCTCATTAGATGTGGTGCACTTCACACCCATGAAATAAACTCTACTTAGTCCGGCTTTTCAGACATCCTAAAACTCTTGAACCTAATGCTCTGATACCAAATTTGTCACGCCTCGAGGCTACCCACAGGGAGTAAACACTGGACCTAGGATCAAGAGTGACCCCAAGCTAACCCTTAGCTGGCATATCATAAGCATACTAAAATATTTCTAATCAAAATATACTATGCGGAAGCTAAATCATGAAATGATGGGGAATACCCATTCTAAGTCTGAATATATAAAGAAACTATGAGTTTTAATAAACAACTGAAGTATCAAACTCAAATCTAAAGCTAAATCTAACTATGTATGAAATAAAGCCTCTAACTGACTAGACATACTGGGACATGCCCCAACTAAATCTAGAAAATACTGAAACTAAAGACTGAAAGTAGAAAGATAATCATGTCAATCATCCTCGAAGAATGAGGACTCACCACTGATGCTGCTGAACTGAAGATCGAGAACCGATCTATGCGTGATCTGGAAGCTGAGAACCTGGACCTACATCATGAGAAGATGTAGCGCAGAGTATGCGTCAGTACTTGAACGGTACTGAGCATGCAAGATAGAGTAAAGCTAAACAATAGAAACAAAACTGAACAAAGCATATAACTGAGCAAGTATATAATATAAGCATGATACTATACTAGAAATATTGAACATGAACTAACTGAATGCAATTACCAAGTTTATCACATACTGAGACTGAAATCTGACTGTAACTGATAACATGGTCAATGCAATAGAATCTGACTGTGAGAGAGCTACTAATAACCGACATAAAACCATATGAGCTAAATGTGGAGTTCGATGTATACGCCCCATCGAGAGGACCCAATATACCCTGCCAGAGGTATAGAGGCATGACTGGCGTGATCACTAAAATGATGCCCACAGAGGGGACTTAGAACCTACGGGGCACGTAGTTCTGGGACTTGAGGGTGACTGACACTAGTCCAACTCGGTATTAAGTCTACTCCCAACTGATTAATTAAATAACACATTATTACTGAATTTCTGTAATACTGGATAACTCAAAATACTAACATGCAAAATCTAAGAATGCAACATTAATGTACTGATAATGAAACATTCTTAACTGGAGCATGTATAACTGAATAAACTGACCTAGCAAGTGTAATTCATGAACTAAACGAATCTACACAACTAGGGTTCTGAGTTTCAAGCAAGAACTACGCAATAATTCAACGAAAACATCATAATCTGATTTGGATTAGTCTAATAGCTGAATCACAACAAAAACCTGAAATTCTATAAACCCTAGGTCTAAACATGATGTTGAGAATCAAGAATCTGACTGAATTCTAGGGACCTAATGGGAAAAAGGAGCAAATTAGTGAAATCCCACATACCTGGTGACGAATTTCACGGATAAATCCTTCGATTTCAGGGCTGGAAATGAAGAAAACTTGTTGCGTTCTTGGAAGGGTTTGGGTAGCCTCTTTTCTCTTCTTTTGTTCTAAGTTTGAATGATTTTTGGTGAATAAAGGTTCTGGGTATGTCTGACTAAGTTATTAGACTTATTCTGAGTAAAACGACGTAGTTTAGGCATAAAACGATGAAGTTTAAGTGCCCAATGCATAGGGGAAAGGACCAAAACGACCCTGGCTTAATTCTGATGAAGCCCATCCACGGAGGGAAGGACGGTCCGTCGTTTGACCTACAGGCCGTCGTTTGTGTCCGTCGGTCAAGTCTGCCCGGCAGGGCATAACTAAAATGAGCATAACATTTTACTCGGAGATGGGATTTTAGCAAACTCGGCGGAGTTAGAAAGAGGATTCAATTATCTATCATATGGTAGGTCATGGGCCACCTAATTCCTTTTGTGCTAAGGGTGATGACCATTTGAAGTTGACCCAATCAATAATTTCCCTCTAAATGGCTATAGACCCTCACCTATGGGCAGACCTACGGTCCGTAGGTCCAACCACGGACCGTACTTGTCGACCGTGGGTGGGATCATAGACCATAAATATTTGGTGTTCAACGACGGACCCCACCTACGGACCGTGTGTCAGACCACAGACCGTCGGTGGCTTCTGTGGTTCTTGCACTAGGTTTGGAAAGCTCCAATTTTTTTCTATTTTCTCAAATCCGAGGTGTTACAGTTTCAGTAGAGGTCTACAGCCCCATCACCTTCATCAGCTAGTGCTCCATCACCCAGGTTTCGACAGGATCAGAAAGGTAGGGCATCAGGCTCTAGATCTTAGGGGAGTGCTTCAGGTAATAGGACCTTCCAAACTTGTCCAAAGTGTGGTAAGAACCATCTGGGCGAGTGTCTTGCAGGCAAGGAACAGTGCTTTCGGTGTGGTCAGTCTGGCCATAGGTTGAAGGATTGCCTTTCTTCTAGGCAGGGTCACGAGGTAACAACAACAAGGCTCAGTCTACAGCTCCAGCAGCAACAACTGGTCGCCCAACTCACAAGGGTGCTTTATCTGGTACAGGTGGCGGTCAGCGCCACAACAGGTTGTATGCTCTCCAGGAAGATTCTCTTTGTGTTGTCACTGGTACGTTACGAGTCTTCCATTTAGGTGTTTATGCACTGTTAGATCCAGGGGCTGCATTGTCTTTTGTAACTCCCTATATAGCAGTAAACTTCGGTGTCAGTCCAGAAACTCTCTCAGAATCCTTCTCAGTCTCTACTCCAGTTGGTGACCCAATTATAGATAGACGGGTATATAGAAATTACCCTGTCAAAGTCTTTCAGAAAGTCACCTCAGCAGATCTTGTAGAGTTAGAAATGGTAGATTTTGATATCATTTTAGGCATGGATTGGTTACATTCCTGTTATGCCTCAGTCGATTTTAGAACTAGAATCGTTCGGTTTCAGTTTCCGAACGAGTCAATCTTAGAGTGGAAGGGTAGTAGCTCAGTGTCTATGGGTCGATTTATCTCTTACCTTAAGGCCAGAAAAATGATTTCCAAAGGGTATATCTATCATCTTGTTCGGGGTTAAGGATTAAAACTCTGAAACCCCAACTCTTGAGTCAGTACCAGTAGTAAATGAGTTTCCAGAAGTATTCCCAGAAGATCTTTCCGGAGTTCCTCCTGAAAGGGAAATCAACTTCGGAATAGATATCCTCCCAGATACCCAGCCCATTTCAATTCCTCCTGACAGAATGGCTTCAGCCGAGCTTAAGGAATTGAAAGAGAAATAGAGAAATCTTCTAGATAAGGGCTTCATCAAACCTAGTATTTCTTCATGGGGTGCTCTAGTGTTGTTCGTTAAAAAGAAAGATGGTTCTCTCAGAATGTGCATTGACTATCGGCAGTTGAACAAAGTCACAATCAAGAATAAGTATCCCATCCCCAGGATTGATGACTTGTTGAACCAACTTCATGGTTCGTGGATCGTGACCCCCAAATCCAGTCCCAGACGCCAAATGACGCCCTAGCTGGACGGACCGTCGGTCAGTCCATGGTCTGTCGGTCAGGGTCTATCGATGGCTTCGTCAGCTTTTAAGTCAGGGTCATTTTGGTTTTTTCCCTATGCATTGGGCATTTAAACTACATCGTTTTACTCAGTCTAAGCCTAATAATCTAGTCAGAACCTAACCAAAACCTTATTCACCGAAAATTATCCAAACATAGGGCAAAAAGAGAAGAAAGAGGCGCCAGTTTCCCAAGAATAGTTAGAATGTTTGCTTCAAGTTTCAGCCCCCAAATCGAAGGATTTCTCCGTAGATTTCGTCACCAGATATGTGGGATTTCACTAGTGGGTTACTTTCATCCACAAGGTCCCTAGAATTTCAGTCAGTTCCTTGATTCTCCATATCTTGTTTAGACCTCAAGTTTCTAAAACCCTAGATATTTAATGTGATTTAGCTGTTGTAGTATCCTAAATCAAAATAGCTTGTTTCTTGGAAAATTTGTTTAGTTCCTTGTATGAAACTCAGATCCCTAGTTGTGTAGATACTCTTAGTTCAGAAATTACACTTGCTAGGTCAGATAAACAGATAATCATGCTCCAGATATCGAATGTTACATTATAAGTATATAAATGTTTCATTTTCAGTTAGCATGTCAGTATTTTGAGCTATTCAGTATTTCTGTTACATTTCAGTCATATACATATTCCGTTGGGAGTAGGCTTAGCATCGAGTTGGACTAGGGATCAACGTACCCCAAAAGTCCTAGAACTACGTGACCCCATAGGAGTATAAGTCCCCTCTGTTGGGCATCAGATTTAGTGATCACACCATTCATGCCTTTATACCCCTGGCAAGGTATATTGGGTCATCTCGATGGGGCTTATACAGAGGACTCCACGTTTAGATCAC
This sequence comes from Solanum etuberosum, assembly GCA_029582245.1. Taxonomy (NCBI): domain Eukaryota; kingdom Viridiplantae; phylum Streptophyta; class Magnoliopsida; order Solanales; family Solanaceae; genus Solanum; species Solanum etuberosum. The sequence goes on along the minus strand of JAJONR010000201.1, from coordinate 25,143 downwards.
GTGGTTTATGTCGGTTAATAGTAGCTCCCACAGTTAGAATCTTAGTGCATTTGATCAGATTTTCAGTATATACTTCAGTATTCAGTTTAGCATGTCAGGTTCATGATTAGTACTTTTTCAATGCATTCAATTTAGCTTTTTAGTTATGTTTTTAGTATGTATATTCTTGCTCAGTTTACAGTATGTCTTAGTTATGCTTTGTTCAACTTATATATGTTTGTTCAGCTTAGTATCTATATCTTGCATGCTCAGTACATTCATAGTACTGACGCATACTATGTGCTACATCCTTTCATGATGTAGGTTCAGGTACTCAGCATTCAGATCGCGCTTAGATCAATTCTCGGTCTGCCTTCAGCAGCCTTATTGGTGAGTCCTCATATTCCGAGGACAATAGACATGCTTCTATTTTAGGGGTCGTTTGGTGTGAAGGATAAACACAAATCGTCTTGGGATAAATATTTAATGGCACTCAATTTTGTGTTTGGTTGGGAATTTTGGGATAAGTTATCCCTAGATTAATAAATAGTACCGGGATGAGTTATCCCTCCCAAAGGATGGTATAATAATCGCATCATAATTTGTCATGGGATTAAATTATTAAATCACAAAACTACCCTTTAAAGCCTTTGATTATGTTCTTCCGTTGAAAGAGCACCGTTGATTTTAGTATTGGCTAACGTTTTGCTGGATTTGTTTGGAGGCTTCAAAGGTGGAGGTATTAAAGTAAAAGGGGCTACTGGTTTTACTTCAATATCATGTTAAGGGAACTCCTCTTTCTGTTCTTTTATTTTTCAGGGGTTAAAATCTATCTTCTTTTTTGTCTCTTTGTTTTCCAAAGCTAAAAGTGAGTTTTTCGTGGGTTAAATCCTATCAAACATTTAAAAAAACCCTAAATAAGGTGGAGGTATTATTTTTAAGAATGAATATCTAAATCTACCAAAATATATATATACAAAAGGCTAAATAAGAGGGTATTTTTGTAATCAAACGACTTATTTTTAGGATGTATGCAATGGTTATTATTTATAGTAGAACAAACCAAACAATCAATAAGAAATAATGTCAGCATAACTAATCCCTGTATAACTTATCTCACCATAACTTATCCCATCATAACTCATATTCAAAACACACGACCCCTTAGTCTTTACTTTCAGTTTTCAGTTTTGTTAGAGTTAGCTGGGGAGCATGTCCCAGCAACTCAACTCAGTTAGAGGCCTTTCAGATATAGTATTAGAATCATCTTGAATTGTTAAGTTTAATCTTTCAGTGTTATTAAACTCTTAGTATGGTTTATACATTCAGACTAGTTGAGTATTCCCCACTTTTAGTTATCTATTGTTTTAGCTTCCGCGCAGTACATGTTTTATTTAGTTATTCTCGTATGCTTGATATATGCCAGACATAGGGTTAGCTTGGGGTCACTCATGATCCCAGGTCCTGTGTTACGTCAAGGGGGTAGCCTCAAGGCGTGACATTTTTGGCCATTCTTTCTAACATTTAACCTTGCCTTGTCCTTTAGCCTTCATAGCTGCCACATATCAAAGTATATTAGAATAAGACATAACTAGGCATTGAGGACATTAATGGTCGAGCTAAATAGGCCTCAAATGACTGTAAATCTACCACTCATTAACACCTCAAACTTAAACTTTTGTTTGTCCTCAAATAAATCAAGAACACAATTAGCACAATAAGGGTGTCTACAACAATATTCAATGAGAGCGCCTAACATGCAAGTGCCATTACAAGACTACTCTCAATAATATGCTACACTCAATCATGATCAAAAAGCTTCAAATGATCACTAGTTGGTTTCAACACAAACTCAGGCTCACTATAGCTTCTTTTCTAATGCAAGACAATGTCCTAACAAATGCATTCAAGTTCCCTCACATCAAGAACAATTACATGTTCTTACAAAGCAAATCAACAACGAAATAAGGAATCTATGCAACTCTCACTCTCTGAAAAGAGAAATACATGAAAGCTTCATCCCATAGGTTTTCCCATATTTTTCAATCATCAGACAACCTAGTTCATCCAAGATCTCAAGGGTCTTTTAGGCTTGAAATGGGGGTGAGGGTTAAGGTATGGTAAATTTAGCTTAGTGACTTCATCTTTTCAAAGCATTATTGCAATCATCTTCTCCTCTTCTAAAGTTCTTTTCATTCTTTTTCATTTGAGAACTCAAACTTTGACTTTTTATTCATTTTATTCAAAATCCCCTTTATTTCATCAACTACTCTTTTTCATTTACAATTTTCGAAATTGCTCACCACAATATTTTTCTTTTCCCTTTCTTTTTTTTATTAGGAGGGGTTACTTCTTTTTGTAACAAACTTCAAAGTTGAGTCTCATTTCATCATTGTTTTCCCTTAATTAGGCTTTCATTCCTCCTTCCCTGCAACACTCCCAGCTTAGGGTTTTGGCCTATGTTTTCTATTAAAACATAACAATACTTCAAAAAGGATTTTGGGTGACATGGTGGGGACAATTTTTTTCAAGAGGTTTTAAACAAATTAGCCACAAATTATATAGAAATTTGGGTTCCCTCCTCGATTTGCTGCCCAAGATGATGAATTACTTTTACGAAGGTTTAGACAATTAGACTAACAAGGAACAATCTAGGATCCCACACACATGCTTTCAAGTGAGACCTCACCACACATGACACTTCGAAATATACACATTTAGCACAGCACAAAAAGATCAAAAGTGTACGTGTGATGTGCATTGCAACAATCACATCAAAACATAGTTAGTCAACAAATGATTCAATAAGATATCTGAAAAGTGCAACCACATAGATTTCATTCTTTCTACATCAACACTATACATCATTCTCATCATGATTACTATTTAAGACATCGATTTTGAACATAATTGATCCTCAAAATATTATCAATGAAAAATAAAAAATTTCACGTTTTTCAAAACTCATAGCGCACTTTCAAATTTGAGGGAAAATAAAAGAGGCAACAAAAGATAAACCCAAATCAAATGAAACACTCTAATATAAACAAAAGTAAAATACTACAATCATCGAAAACATAAAAATAACAAAATACAAAGCAAAAGGGTAATATTGGCACAAAGGGACTGACCCCCCAAAAAAAAAGCAATGTCCTCAGTGGAAAAGTACAAATTACAGGAGGAAGAGTCAAAATGTCCCGTTGACAGGATAAGCCTATGGAGTGCTATCAACGGGATGAGTCTATGGAGGAGTAGAATCATATAGTGCATCAAAGCTCGGTAATAGTATCACATGTGGCAGCAATGTGGCATCAGTTGGGGCATTAGTACCCTGTACATCACTGGGAGGAATAGTAGATTCTAAAGAGTCTACACTGGTGTTGACTGCAGAGGTCTCCAAGGTAGCCTGGACAATCATCTCCTCAGTGTCCTTCAACGCCATACGGGTCTACATAATCCCATGTTCATCCTCATCTGTCCTCACCTAACCCTCATCGATCTCTATGGCCAAATTATCATCGGCCCACTAATTATCATCAGCAGCATCCCCAAAAATAGTTGCAACGCTGTCAGCTATTCTACTTGGTTGCACACTAGAAGAAGTCTCACTGCTGGGCATAGTTTGTGGCATGGAGGCTAGAACATCTGGTAGGGGAACATCGCCCATACCATCGAAATATAAGTACACCGCAACTGGTTTACATCTGTTACAAAGGAAATAAGCTTACCGCTCATTGTGTCAAGCACACCATAACTACCATTGGCATTCACTTCGACCTCTAATCGAGCATTGATGTTATCCAACCTCATCCCGAGTGACCCAACCAATTCCTCATAATAGGGCACCCTATCCCTCAAAGGGCCATCACTTTATCAATTTCCCTATCAATCACCGCGGGCATGTCCTTCTCAACCCTTAATAAATCAATTCCTGAGTCAAGGGGGGACGAGATGTAGTAACGAAAGCAGGCACAACTACAACAACAAAAGAAGTAGTAGTAGAAGTGGGAGGCATAGTGAGAGATATACCTTCCTACTCTATAGAAGGAGCAGATGTGGTGGCCTAAACATCCAAAGTTTTTGAATCAACTACGGGCGTCCCAAATTAATGTGCTCCCGATCAATTGTAGTGCCCACTAATACCACTAAGGGATGTCGAAATATTGATTCATTTTCTGAGGGCATGCTATTGGTGCTAATGAATTCAAACTAGTACCGGGTCACAATATTTAAATCCTTCGTCTATGTTCAGGTACCTTCAACCATCCAAGGAGGAGAAATATCAGATATAAGAGGGGCCAAGAAACATTTCAAAGAATCAAGGTCATGCTTCATTCGGAGTGAAAACATATCGGCTTGAAATTCTAGCATCCCCAGTTAAATGTTGAGTGCACCGGCGTGGAGTTGTACTGTCTTGACACACACTTCCACTTACTCCAAAGGCTTCAAAATTGTTCCCTTCCTCTTCTTTAGTTAGGCCTGAGCATTGGTCGTATAAAAGTTGCACACCTAGGCGGGAACATAAGGGTTTCGGGGTTGTGTGAACCACTCAAACTTATGAAACTGTATGGTGTCCCATATTTATGGATCCTCACTCATAACCCCATTTGTGTAAAGTCTTCTCTCCTTAAGAATTATATATTCTCTAAAAGCCTCTCAAGAATGGTGTGTTCTCAGCTGCATTCAGCCTATTTAGGGCTCTTGGGGAGATTATCAAGAGAACTATTGATGTTGGCGCTTGGGAAAGAGACGGTAGACCTAGTTTAGATAGGATGCCCATCCTTTTTCTTGCAAACCTCTTTGTGGGTTGAATACTTTCATGTGTAGAGGCTTGTAGGGGGTCGTTTATTGTTGACGGGGAGCCTCAGATGGCTTACTTATAGTGATGCACCTATGCCTTTTTAAAGGTGGGGGAGAAGGACAAGAGGCCCTGCCTGACTCTGTGTCTAATGAGACTATCTATTTACCTTTTGCTTTGGCCAAAATCTACAAAGCACAAATATTCAAGGATAGAATCAGTGAAGGTTAGTTGAAATCAAACTCAATTGAAAGCACAGTTAAAAATGTCTGAGGCTCGCACAATGAGAAGGTGGTCTGCCTACCAAGATTGGCAAGTTCCGAAGAGCTTAGCGAATCAGACAGAAACCAATATTCAAGAATTTAGGCAGAATGGGCGTAATAAATTTGAATTAGGTGATTCTCCAAGTTGGTTTCACATGGGATATGACAAGTCCGCAAAAACTGACAGTGTAACATGAAAAGAAACAGGCATCAAAGGCGATGTCCACTCCCAATTTGCGATACAACGACTAGGTGCAGTGAACTAAGACAAGTTCACCGAATGGGAGAGTACCCAAGGTCACATATTCACTCAAGAAGGTGAGTTGGGGCTTACTCATCAATTAGCCTAAAAACCTTCATGAGCTAAGACAAGCCCGCCGAACAGGAGGCGTTCAACCCAATGCCTAATTTTCATAGAAAAACCCAACATATGCAGCAAATTCAAGTTTCTCAACATCATTACAATCAAACCACATGCTTATCTACCAAGTTTAATCAGACTTCCCCTAGATATCGAAATGTATTGCTCAAATTTACAATATGCCCTTTAGAAAGTCGTCACTCAATCTATCATTGAGAAAAATCATGCAATCGGGTCAACACTGGTTACTCAGACTTCACCCACATCCAATTCAACCAAGACTCACTAATTATAAGGGTTAAATTTCAACTTTTAACCAACAAAATTAAGTTTAGCAATTGATAGGCACAAATAACAGCACAAAACTCATGGACAATGTCCAATACGATCATTATAGCAATACCTATTGGAATAAAACAATCACATGCATCACATGGCCTAATGGCCATAAATTTAAGTTTATAATGCAAAAATGGAAATCAAAAACCAACCGCAAAAAGAAAGCTAAACACAAAAAGAAGGAAGATTAGGGTTGGGTAGACTAATCTGGAAAGAATATGCATTCCTCGTACTCAATAATCATACACAAAGGATGCTCACACACTCTAAAAAGGTATTGCAAGAAAAAGGGAAGAAAAGGTCTCAAAAATTTCAAACGGTTTTCTTTTTGAATTTGAAAAGACTCTTGGCCTTTTAATGCTAGGATCACGACTAACGTCACAGAATGTGTTCGGAAGATCGCCAACTAGAGCTAAAGCTTGAAGATCCTTGTGAGCATTTTCTCGGTTCGGTTTCCTTCTAGCCCACTTGGGTCCTTCAGCCATTGGCGATCATGGGGAGGAACATCTATATCTTTTTCAGTCTCCCTATGTCTCCAATTTTCACCTTGTCAATCTTTCCAACAATTATCTCGCTCCTTGTTTAAACCTTGGCTCCACAATGTAGTTGGACATTTAGGAGAGAACTCGCCACTTGGTTTCCCAAATATTGAACTTCGTCATTGTATAATGCCTTAAGCTTTGCATAATCCAGGCACTTCCCACTATTTGTCCCAACTGCATTCACTGATTTAAGTCCACCTCCCATAACATGTTTAGACAACAAATCGAGTTGCATCATCAATTTGGCCATGTTTGCATCACATTCATTATCTTTCTCTATTTTTTCTTTGCTCTGACTTAGTTGTACAGTAGACACCTGATCTTCTCTAGTATGCCATACTCGATGAACTTTTGTCATGTCATATAGGAGCAAGGCTACGAATTCATATGATTGTCTCATTAATCCTTCGTGGACTAACAATCAGCCACACCTTTATTGACTGAATCAAGGCTACAATAGAAGTATTGCAGTAAGATATCCAGAACAACTTGTGTTGAACATTGAAAAATTAGTTTCTTGAACCTCAACCTAGTTTCATGAAGAAGTTCACCTCCAATGCACTTGAAATTTTGGATTTGGGTTCTAAGTTTCACAAATCTTTGAGGTGGCAATGAATCTCTTCAGTAAAGCTTTATTCAACTCCTCCAAAGGAGTTATAGTCATTTGGAAATTCCACCAACCATCTCGTAGCTTCACCGATCAAAGAGAACGGGAATAACCTAAACCTCACGGAATTTTGGGGATCCTCATTAGCTAAACCCCAAAACATTCCTCGTAGTTGGGGGAATTGTAGCATTGTTCCGGTTCCATGAAATACTACCCTCCCGGATTTGCGAGGTATGTGGATGGCTCCTATGGTTTGAACAATATCCACATGCATATCATTCAAATCATTGATGTTTTCTTTTTGACTGTAGTGACTATTATAGTCACTACCATGGTCACTCATTGTACTAGCCTTGCAAATCAGCTAACAATAACACTAAACAACAATCTACTACAGTTAAAAATTTACAAAGTAATTTCTCAAATAAAATTCTCAACGACCATTATCTGGTAGTGGTGCCATTTTTTATAATGCTCAAATGTTCTCATCTAAACCAATTAAAAGAGACATCGGTCGTTGATAATAAAAATACCCAAGTAAGAGTCGAGGTCGAATCCCACAGAGAATGGTATATTGTAGAGAATTTTTATCATGAAATTTAGATTGTAAAATCATTCATTTGTAGTAGTAAAAACAAGTGGGTTGATGATTACACCAATTTAATAAAAATGATTTGGTTATCAATGGTCACAATTAAACTAAAATTTAGAAAAACTAAGAAGTAAACAACAATCTAGGGATTTGGGAATTGGACATCAATGTCATATAGGAGTAATTGCGTTGCTCTATAGTGATGAACATTCATGAATAGGTTGGGTCATCTTCAATGATACTAATCTTCTTTCCATCTCATAACATTGTTGCATAGAATCTCGTTTCGGTCTCATCTATATGATATACGAAACAGTCCAATATCTTACTCTATTCTCTTTGTCGATGGAGAAATAGGGCAAACAGATCCGACCCATAACCTCTATTTTCAAAAAAGTTACAGATATCAAATCTAAATTTCTAGTATCTGACTAATTACCCACTCAAATCAGTCTTTTTCTAGCATCGGCCGGAATTGTAAGTAGAAATTAAGTGTGAAACCTTAACCTATAAGCTAACCTCATGATAATTAGCTCAAATTCATATATGAACAATAGTAAAACAGAGCATAACACAATACCCACTATATTAAATCAACACTCAACCTCATAATTGGACCCCTAGACCTTGGGGTATAAAGCATCCATCACAAAAAGAAATGAAATTATACCTTTCATGGAAGAAGCCATGGGTAACATGAAACTAAGCAATTACAGGCAAACCCACTCTGAATTCAAATTAAATTTTTCAATTCAAAAACAATGATGAATATTCCCAAAAAAAGTAGAAAGAGTTATTCATCAGGTAAACTGTTTTTTTTCTTCAGTTGTTCATACACCAAAAACCATTACAACTCTCGTGTCCTTTATTTTTCTCTCTCTGTTGGACTATTTATAGTTTACTAAAATTTGGCCCAAAACTCAATACGCTATCCATAGGTGATATTGGTCGGGCTCGCCGATCACAATGGGCGGATAGCCAATTTCTCTCCCACTTGTATTTTCTTGCGCTAGGCTTTAGGTGTTTGAACCTATGTCGGGGAGATCAGTCTTCCTTTCACATTTGGCGTATCGCTAAGTACAACCACAATTCACCTTTCAAGACTTTAATATTTCTCCCTGCACACTCAGTTTCGATGATTGTTAACAAGTTTCCCTTTTTATTAAGCGAGTCGACATTCTGTTTGGAGTTCACCGACCTACCATAATTAATTCAAGTGTTCTGCATTTTCAATTTGGGCGGGATCATTCTCAACAAGCGATCCGCCTTTCTTATTTTGCGATCATCAAGGTATATTTTACACTTCTTTTTATATATTTTTTCATTCTTTCAAACATTCATCCTTGCCTTGTCCATTAGCCTTCATAACTGCCAATTATCAAAATATAATTAGAATAGAACATAATTAGGTATTGAGAGAACTAATTGTTCAGCTGAATAGGCCTCAAATAAATATAAATCTACCACTCATCACTCTCTCCTAGAGAGATCACCCCATATGTGACCAAATATTCCCATTTCTAAGGGTGGCTTAATATATGTATAAGTGAGATTGTAGCAATATTTTGAGGCACCACTACCAATTTGTTTGCCATCCTTGCAATATATGCCCCCATAACATCTAATTGAGATAGCATGGACCGAATATCAATAGCACCCAAGGAATCTATCTAGCTCGTGAGGTGTGCCTCTAGACCATTATTGTGGCCTCCCATCACAACAACCTTCTTTTAGAGTTCATAATGCAATCTATTTTCTGTAGATTGAACTTGATTCTGGATGGTAACTTTTTAATTACCCGATTTAGTACAACTTTGGTTTGTCGCTACTCTGCCACCTATTTCTCTAGAGATGCCAAGGGAACTATGGAAATTGTACCTGTGGCCGAAGAAGTAGAAGTTTCTATAGACCTAACCCCTGGATCTGCCTGAGTTGTTTCATTTATAACATCTACAACTACTCCTTCAACTGTTGTAGACTCATTTGGTAGGTTTGGCGCAATAGCCAATGGTGGTGCTGCCTTCACTACTCTTGTCAGGTACAATGTATTTGCCATATCTTTGAATAAGGCTGGAGATGTGTATTTTGTTGCATCGGCTCGATGATCAACTAAATTGTTTGCCATCACCTTTGTATTATCGGACAATTTCCTCATCACACAAGGAAAGGGAAGGCTTATTTCTTCATTCAAGACATGATACCACATTTATGTGGAAATAAAGAAGCCCACATTTAATGCATATCAGGCCAAGATACAGGCTACCAGAGATGCCTATGAGAGAGAAATGGTATTGTCATTTGTTGTCGGCCTTGAACTGCACAAGAATAATAGTCCATCAGAATTTAGCCGTAGAGGTCAATTAGGTTTCTATGGTATGTAGTCTCTGGCTAGTCACCCATGGTGCCTCTTCATCCTCATTAAAAATGAGCCGAGCAATCCATTTTATAATGTCCCCCCGCAGCCCAGGATCATTCATCTCAAACTGGCTAGTTACCAAATGATGTCTATGCTTAAATAACCCTACATCAGTGTGTGCTGCAAAGTCTGGACCTTGAAAAAAGAGATTTATAGTTCTTTCAATGATGTCCACATTCACTACACGTACATACACCTGATTTAGTGGTGGCAATAGCATCGCTGACTCTTTCATAAGTTTGTTTTATATTTCAGAAGTCACAAAGTTCAACAAAGTAGCAGCATATGAGGGATAGAAATTATGCGTTAAATAACTCCCATACTGTCCCAATTGGCTGGTCATCCTTTCAAAGTTGTGTTTCTTGAAGAGGTCGTGGATATCTGGAATGGCAAACATGTTACTATCAATGAATCTGCTTTCGCGTACAATTGGTCTTTTTCCCATGCCGTTAGAATTCTTAGAGATGTTGAAGTAGAAAGTTTCCCTAGAATCAGGGACATCCCATGTGGCTCTAATAACATAAACAATGTGACGTTGGAATGTTGGGTCTTGTTCTCTTTCATGAATAAACCTCTCAATGGTGTCCCAGTTGCCCTCACTGTCATTACTGTAACTGTCCTCTACCTCATCACCCCTAGTATCAGGTTTATTATCTCCAGGGTCATGAAGTTCTTCTCGGACCCATCTTCATTCCCTAATCAATCTCCCTCCTCTTCAAACTAGGAAGGAGTGGATTCAGGTTGTTCCAGCGATCGGGCTTCCCTTGACCTAGTCGCTATTGGTGAATGTGGTATTATTTTAGCCTCACAATGAACCGCCGAGCCACTGGAGGATTAATTTTCTAAACCAGATCCCAAAGAACTACCGAAGGAGAGGTGCAGTTGTGCTATTTTCCGTATTGTTTTTGTGATTGTACCTAGAAGAATAAGAGCTAGAATTTTGATACAATTTAATATCAACACTAACGAGCACTTTGACTTCCATTTTTTATTTATACAATGGTTCCTTATGAATGTCGTCAATAAATCTATCATTGGGAAATTCCAAGTAGTTTATACAGAATAACAAAATCTTTTTGTTCTTTTCAATTTTTTTATAAGGCGGACTGTAAGGTCTGTAAAAGAGTTAATTGTCTGTATATTTCTCCATTAATGGTGCTTTAGGGAACTTAGTTTAGGTTTGCTTCACGAGAGAAATAATGGTCTGTGGTGATGCTTACACACAGTTAACCTGATCGTGATCTTACACTTCAACAAAATTTCACACCTCTTTTCAAACAACCGAGAAGTTCGACCCTATACAAACAAAAATGACAATAACAACTACACCTGTACATAATACGAAATAACATACAATTCTATGGCACATCGCATCAATTTTTTTGCCCAATTCAAACCTTAATCCCACAAACTCAATTTATAATAAATAAATTTAGAAATTTACTTCAAACACTTCAAAAATATAAAGAGGGGTAAAGCTTGGCCCAACCGACACAGCATCTACTTTATAACTTTTAAAGCCGTCCACATGTTAGATAAGGACGACTACTTTTTCTTTTTTACTTTATGTACTAACTGTCCATCTGTATAGAATAGGACGTCTACTTTATCTTTTTATCTTTTAATCCTAATCGTCCACTTGGACGAGTATAATGTAAATACTATTCTACGTTCTAATATAAAAGGAGAAGGAAAGATGAAGAAACATCATCAATCCTCTTCCCCATCCCCCCATTACTCTCTCATTACTCTAAATCTATCTATCATAAGAAAATATATGGACCAAACAGACAAAGCTATGAATCAAATATCCGACGACTTACAAAACCAGGTATTTCGATTTATGTTTATGCATAACTAAAATATTATATTCCTGATAATCTCTTAGACCATCATATCTAATTATCATGTTATAGTACTGTTATAAAAACATCTCGTAGAAAGCTTGCTATGAAAAAATACGTCGAGAGTAGTCATACCTAAACGGAAATACTTATAAAAGCATGTTTTAAAGAAGGCATAGATACACGAATCGAAATATATTTAGCTGATGATAGGATCATACAACCGATAGAAAAAAGTATAAATTTGTCTTGAAACCCCTTTTATAGGGTTAATTAGGATTTTGGGTCAAACCGGGTCGGGTAAACTTTATGTTGGTCGACATGCTTTATACGGACCGTACTATCAACCTTATAAAGTCAATGGTCTGTGTACCCTTCCTTTAACAAGGCTAAATGGTCCACTAAAATGTGAATGTAAACCCTTTCATGAACATGTACCAGACTTTTGGCCCATCTTTTACGGTTGGTTTATCTATTGGTTCACGGACCATTTCGATCAATATGGACCATGGACCCTTCCGTGGTGAATAACTTCACCCCCATTTTCTTCCAGCAACCATTTAAAACACGGTGACTCTATAAATTCAAAAATAAAACAGGAATTAACAACTTATTACAATTACATCTGGGGTTGCCTCCAAAGTAGTGCTTAATTTAACGTCACGGCATGACGTAGGTTACTTGAATACTTAAACTTCATCAAGTTGGAACTCCTCAACAATTTTTATCTCTTATGGAACCCCCATGTACAACTTAACTCGCTGAGCATTCACTTCAAACTTCACCCCATCAGGTGCCTCGAACTCCACTATGCCATTAAGGAACACTCATATCACTAGCAATGCTCATGACCATTTGAACTTCATTTTCCCTGAAACAACCAGAGGCTTGAATTAAAAAAAACACCATGTCTCCTGGGCTCAATTCCCTCTTCTCAATTTTCCAATCATGGTACAACTTCATTCTTTCCTTATACAATGCAAACCTCTCATATGCCCTTCGTCTGAAATCATCATTCATTAATATGACTTAGCCTCATGTTTGCTGGATTCTTCCAACTGAGGTTTAGCCTCTCTAGGGCCCACAATGCTTTGTGCTCCAACTCAACAGGCAAATGACATGCCTTTCCAACACCAACTATTATGGTTAAATACCTATTATTCTTTCAAAATTTGTCTGGTATGCCTAGAATGATTCATAATGTTTCTCTGCCTAGTCAGTTCTATTGGAATTCATATAGACTTTGCCAAAATTTCTTTTATATCTCTATTGGACACTTTAAATTGTTCACTAGTCTGTGGGTGATAAGAAGTTGATATCTTAAGCTTCTTCACTCCATATTTGGCCAACATGGTCAAGAAAATCTTAATGTAGAAGTGCAATCCTCCATCACTAATAATAGATCTAGTTTACATCCCATTTATGGAAGTCGTTTCATAAAGGTCTTGGTACTCAAGTAAATCTTAGTACAACATTTCATCCATAGATGGATTGCCAGGAAAAGCGTACCATTCAGACCTTAGTGGACATGTTGAGAGCTTGCGTGATCAATTTAAAGGGTAGTTGGGATGATCACCTACCTCTCATAGAGTTCACCTATAGTAACATCTTTCATTCTGGTATTCAGATGGCCCCTTATGAGGCACTGTATGGGCATAGATGCAGGTCTCTAGTTGGTTGGTTTGAAGTCGGTGAAGCAGCCTTGATTTGGCCAGATTTGGTTCATAAGGCTATGGAAAAAGTTCATCTCATCAGACATAGCCTAAACACAACTCAGAGTCATCAGAAGTCCTTTGTAGATGTGAGGAGAAGGGACTTACAGTTTGAGATCGATGAGTGAATTTTCCTGAAGGTCTCACCTATGAAAGGGGTAATGAGATTTGGAATGAAAGGGAAACTCAGTCCCAGGTATGTAGGTCCTTAAAAAATCTTGAAAAGGGTTGGTAACATTGCTTCTAAGTTACATTTACGTGCAAAACTTGCAGCAGTTCACTTCATCTTTCACATTTCACTTTTGAGGAAGTGTGTGGGTGATCCAACATCAATAGTACCTTTAGAGTCTGTGGCTATGAAGTGTAGCCTTACCTATAAGGAGATTTCAGTTGAGATTCTTGACCGTCAGGTTCATAGGTTGAGAAATAAGGAATTCTCTTCAGTAAAGGTTTTGTGGATAAGTCATTCCATAGTGGGAGCTACTTTGCAAGCACAAATAGTCATGATGGCCAAGTATCCTCATCTCTTTCCTTTCGATTCAGTTTCAGCTTGAGGTAATAGTTCCTCTCAAGTCGCTTAGTTTACTCCTGTGAAATTCAGTCTCAGTTATCATTGCATTTCAGCCCCTTTGCATGATCACGGAACTCAATTCAATTAAATATTTGTCTCTAGTACTCAGTTAATAGGAATTTTAGCCCTTCCCTCTATACTCTGCTTGTTAAGTCTTCATTCAAAGACGAATGATCCCAAAGGGGAGATATTGTAACACCTCAGACATATAACTAGGACTGAACAAGAGAAAAAGGGTGATCCAGGGAGGGGTCCATAGGCCGTGTATAGGACCACGACCCGTTACCCACATTGTGGTTCACACCCAGCAAAATATTGAGGACCACAAACCCCTTCACAGGATGTGGAACTCCACACAGGTCATCTGGGTGCCCGTCAAAGTGAGTAGGAGCCACCCAACTTCTTGAGAAGATCCACGGTGGCTTATACGGCCCGTGGTGCTTCACATGGTGTGTGAAGTGGACCGTGGAAGGGACATGTCAGCCTTTGAGTTTTGGATCAACTTCAAACGATTATATCTTTTAGCACAACATTAATTACGTGGCCCATAACCTATAAAATTTTAAATAGTTGAATTCTCTTTCCAACGCCACCGAGTTTTCTAAAATCCAAGCTCTGAATAAAAACTGATGCTCATTTTGGTAGAGCATTGTTGGGCACGGCCATTGCCTCGACCCAGTAGACAGGCCATGGTTCTTAAGACGGCCCATCAGTCCCTTCGTGACGACACTTCAGTACCTTTAAGTCAGGATCATTTTGATCTTTTCCCATATGTGTTGGGTACTTAAACTACGTCGTTTTATTCCTAAACTACGTTGGTTTACTAGGTTAAAGCCTAATAACCTAGTCAAAAACTACCTAGAACCCTCATTCTCCTAAAATTACCCAACTTAGAGAAAAAAGAAGAGGAAGAGTCACCAGTTTCTCCCAAGAACAAGCAGAAGAGTTCTTCAAAGTTCAGTCGTGATATCCAAAGGATTTCTTCATAGATTTCGTCACCAGGTTTGTGGGATTTTACTAGCGGGTTCCTTTCACCCATTAGGTCCCTAGAATTTATTTAGTTCATCAATTTCTCATAATCTATTCAGACATAGGGTTTCCAGATTTTTAAGATCTATTGAGACTTTAGATATTATAGTTTCCTTGATAGAAATAACCTATTTCTTGGTGAATTAGTGTAGTTTCATGCATAGGACTCAGAACCCCAACTCATGTAAATTTGTCATACTTCACGAATAATACTTGCTAGGCAAATGAGACAGAAAATCATGCTTCAGAATTTGAATGCCATATTCTCAGTATATAAATGTTCCTTTCTAAGTTAACATGTTAGTATTTTGAGCTACTCAGTATTTTAATGCATTTTAGCTTCATATATTAAGTTTGGAGTAGAATTAGCACCGAGTGGGATAGTGTTAAGCGCACCCTCAAGTCCCAAAACTATGTGCCTGCGTAGGTTTATAAGTCCCCTCTGTTGGGCATCAGTTTTAGTATTCATTCCACAGTCATGCCTCTATGTCCCTGGAAAGGTATATTGGGTCTTCTCTATGGGGCGTTGATAACGCTCAACTACACTTCAGCTGATTCTATGTGTAGGCGGTCGCTAACTAGTATAAACCCAACTAAGAGTTGGGGTCGATCCCACAGGGAGTGATACGATAAAGAATTCAATTAAGAAGTAAAATAGTGTTCTAATCATTTGTAGATGTAGAAATTTCGCAACAATAAATTAAATCAGAACGTTTTGACAATTAATGCCAAATGGGGGTGGGGGTTGGGTAACCAATTTACAACTCCTAACACCAAAAGTAAGCAAATAGAGAAGGTTTCTTGGGAGTGTGATAAAGTTGAATGCTAATTTCATGTAATGGGTGATTACTAATTTCTCAAAGTCGTTGAATCACAGTGGGTAGGCTAGGTTTTGGGTGCAATACTCATTTTACAATCAACTATTGAGAATCAAGAGAGTTCTTTCGAACCTCAAAAGACTCAACACAATTAAAGAACCCATTACCTTAATCAATCCACTTTTTCAAGCTACATTTGTAAGATTGCATTCAGACCCATTCTCTCAAGCTAGATTTGTAACAACACAATCGATACAATCATCAACTAACAATTCAACTTTAACGCTTCTTTCTCAAGCAAGTATAGGGTAGTAAGCTAGAATTGCAATTGGAACTACAATTCCTCAATTAAAATACAAACTAATAATTGAACCCACTTAACAATACCCATTAGCTAATTAATGCATTCAACTATATAATTACACCCCTAAAAATAGGGGGTTTTAGAAAAACATAGTAAAGAATAAGAAATCGTAACCTACAAAGTTTTCCATCAGATTGGGCAACGATCCACAAGTCTCCAAATGCTCAAATTAAAGCTAAAAATCTCACAATCTCTAAATCCTTGCTCAAAAATGTAAAAACAATGTTCTAGAATGTAAGAACTCAAAAACCCAGAAGTGAACAATATGGGAACTCCTATTCTTATTTTCAAAATTGCATTTATAAGTACCCAGAATTTCAGCACGGAGTCCACTCGGTGAAATAAGTCAAGTTTGCCGAACTGGGCGGCGATGCACAGAGTGCTCCTCTTCTCACCTTTTTGACGTGCCTATTTAAGCAAAATTGTTCTGTAACTTTCGGCGAAATGGGTTAAGATCGCCGAACCGGTTGGCGATACGCCGAATGCACCTCTTCTCGTCTTTTTGGCGTGCCTTTTTAACACGTCATTCTGTAACATTAGGCAATCGAGATCGGCATCGCCAATCTCTTCGGCGCATCGCCTAATTACTAGTCTGCTCGCCAAGTTGGTCTTGTCCATGGGATTTCATGCTGGAACTTTGGGCGAGCTGAAGGTCCACTCGATGACTCGCCGAGTGGTTTTGTCGAGTACCAACTTTACTTTTCTTCAACTTTTTCAGCTTTTTTGCTCCTATTTTCCTCGTAATGTCGTCGCCTTGCTCTTTTCCCTTCGTTGCTGCATATTAACACTTTAACATCAGTTATGAGCTTAAAATAGGCATTAACGACACTAATTCCTTCAATATTAAGCCCTAAATGAGTCGAAATCCCTGACTCATCAACACCCCCAACTTAAACTTTTGCTTGACCTCAAGTAAAACACAAGATCAATCAGGTAAATAGGGATGCCAACAAATAGTGCTACTTGAGACTCAACATGAATGCACACGAGGTTTAATCTACCCAAGCAATGTTCAATTGTGCACTAAAATTTTCAAACTGCGACTAGTCATCATCAAATAGAAGTCAAGCTCACAATGCTTTCTTCAAATGGAAATTCAAGCTCAACAAGAGTATTCGAACGCCCTCACATCAAGAATGATTCCATGCCCACACAAAGTTAATCGAAATTTAAGAATTATGGAATAAAAATAAAATCTCACACTCTCAAAGATAAACACATGGATTATTTTACCCATATGCTTGCCCGTATTTTCCAATCAACATGTCATTCGGCTCAATCAAGATCACCAGGGTCTTTCAAGGCTTGTAACAGGGCTGAGGGTAAAGGTATGATTGTTTTGACTTAGTGAATTCTACCTCCTTGAAGCATGGCTTGCATTTCACTTCTTCTTCTTTTCTTCCGCTCTTTTGATTTTCACAATCCACCCTAAAGTACATTCAAGCACAAAGATTCTTGTATGGCTCATTGGACACCCTTTTTCTTTCCATCATGCACTTCTTTTTCAATCTTATTTTCTTTTGGTTTTCTTTCTTCTTTTCTTTTTTTTTATATATGGAGGGGTTCCATCTATTTCAACTCTATTTTTTAAGGGTAAATTTTTAAAAAGTTCTTGCTCATCTTCTCTCCTCAATTTTCACACCACCCCCAACTTAAGCTTTTGGCCTAATTTGGCTGTTTTAACAAACCAAAGCTTCATGAATGTTTTAGGTGGGGAGGAAAGAGACTAAATGGGTTCATGTTTCATCCAATCAAAAGGTAGGCTCAAATAGTGCCAAGCGAGGTTCACACTTTCACAAGGTGGTCACAAAGATGTATAATAGCAATTTGGTTCACTCTCAAAAATTTGTGCCTAAGATCATTTCTTTCATTCAACAATGTTAGCCAATTTGACAAACGGGGAAAGTTCTAGGTATCACCAAGCACATGTTTCAAGAAAATCTCACTACACAAGGCATTCAACACAATCATCAATCATGACTTTGCAAGTTAAGATCCCGTGCAATGATCAGCACAAGACTCAATTCAACAATCGACTAGTCATAATGAGATGCTAAGAGTTCACACATGACTTATGCAACTCAAATTTTCCTCAATAGACTTGCGAAAACATATCATTCAATCAAGAGCACTATTCAAGTCATCGGTATTTATCGCAACTGATATTCAAATATGCAAGAGAAGAATCTCAACATTCAGAAACAACACCCCCAACTTAATTTGTGCAGTGCCCTCAATGCAAATATAACTAATGTAACTAGCAAAATGGAAATGTAATGTTCACTGAATGAAAGGATTAGAGTAGGAGAGACTCCCCAATCAGCAAGCGATGTCCAGGGACGCCGAAACACTCAGTGAATCACCGAGTGGGGTTTGGTTCGCCCTAAGTTACAGAAAGTTGACATTTCAGTTTTAGAAAAAAATGGTGACAATTATCGAGCTCGCCGATTCGATTCGGCGGAACGCTGACAAGACTTGAGTTCACCAAATTTTCCAGAATGAGTCTCCAATCTAGCCCTAGGAAGGGCGATGAACTTAGGCGATATGGGGGGCCAATTTGTGACTCACCAAAAGTGTCAGTCCATCGCCCAATTACCGGTCTAGCAAGATAAGGGCTCCAACCTACACATTCAGCAAAACATTATCCAAAAACAACTAAAACTTGGGTTGCCTCCCAAGAATCTCCTTATTTAATCGTGAAAATGCTTTCACGCATCTTCCAAATACACCACTTCAATTACCGATATATATAGACATTCTCCAAAATGCTTTCATCCTCAATTTCCCATTTGCAAACACTCGAGTTACTTTGAACGGGCCTGACCACTTTGATTTGAGTTTACCCGGGAAGAATCTCAAATGAGAGTTATAAAGCAAAAAAAGATCACCAGCTTTAAATTCTCGCCGAAGAATTTTGGCATCATGCCACTTCTTGATTTTCTCCTTGTAAAGGGCTGAACTCTCATATGCCTACAGCTGAAACTCTTCAAACTCATGTAGTTGATTGAGTCTAACTTTTGAAGCATCCCCCCAATTCAAAATTTAATGCCTTCAATGCCCACAATGCCTTGTGTTCCAGCACAATTGGTAGGTGACAAGACTTTCCAAATACCGATTGGTATGGCGACATGCCAATTGGAGTCTTGAAAGTGGTGCGGTACGCCCAAAGAGCGTCATCTAACTTTCGAGATCAGTCAGTCCGATTTGCATTGACTATTTTTCTAAGAATTCCCTTGATTTCTCGATATGATACTTCAACTTGCCCACTTGCTTGCGGATGATAAGGGGTTGCAAATTTATGCTTAACTCCATATTTTCTCAACAACAAAGTAAACAAAACTATATACATTAATATATACAATCATTTTTATTAATTCATCATGCTGACATCCTTCTTAAATTGATGTTATTTGATCAAGAAGCATCAATATGCATAATAAAAATTGATGGTGTTGCCGTGCCATGGATTTTGTAAATGCATCAGCTATCTTAATGACTATTTTATTTACATTTTGCCTTATACAATGACAATCTTCTTCGGTGTATTTGGTCCTCTTAGGATAAACCAGATCAGTAGCAATCTAAATAAAACTAATAATATTAGAATGGTGAAGAGTAGGATTAGATTGAGAAAATCCAATCCCATCAAGTAATCCGCGAAGCCATATAATCTCAGCGCAAGCAATAGACATAGATCGATATTCAGGCTTTGTGGGTGATTTTGATACATGATCTTGCTTCTTACTCTTCCAAGATATCAATGATTTTCAAAGAAACGTGCACCAACCAGGGATTGAACGATGAGTATCAGGAAATCCCGCCTATTAAGAATCACTAAAAGCAGTAAGACAATTAGTAGAGCAACTAGGAAAGAATAATCCATGAGTAGATGTTCCTTGAAGATATCGAATGAAGCGTGGAACTGTCACAAAATGAAGATGTTGGGGAGCTTGTATATATCCCATATAGGTGATGAGAAAAATCTAGGTGGAGGTTTCATATAAATATCTTCTTTAAAATCATAATGGAGAAAAGCACTTTTTACATCAAGTTGATGAAGAGACCAATTTTGTAAAGAAGCAATGGCAATAATTGTTCGCACCATAGTCATTTTTTATACTGGTGGAAAAGTCTCTTCATAGTCCACATAATTTCTCTTATTTATTACGAAGAACAACCAACCAAACTTTTTATTGATCAAGAGTTCCATCAAAATGAAATTTATTTGAATAAGCCCATTTAAATCCAATTGGACGGATATTTGAAGGCCATGAAACACTATACCATGTTTAATTTTCTTTAAGGGCCAAAAAAATTTCATCCATTGCTTTTGGCTAGCATTCATACTTAAAAACTTGTGAGTAACAAGTTGGAACAGAAATGATGGATAAAGTTGAGTAAAAGGCATACCAATTAGGAATACGAGATACTCTTGTAGATCGCCGAGTAGGCTCAGGAGGATTAGACCTTGAAAAATTCTAAAATTCTAGTTATAATGCAATCTCAGGTGGCGGATCAGTTTCAGGGTGGGGTAGAGTTGGCCGATACCGTTCATACACAAATCCAAGTTTGAATCACTTAAAAGAACATGAAAAATCCTCAAAAGTAGGAAGAATAGGAGAAACATATTATGACTCGTCGTGAGTGGCAGAGAAATACCAATTTTCTAAGAAAACAACATTCTAGAAACACGAAAATCACCAGAACATGGATCATAGATTAAAAACCTTTCTGTGAAGTACTATAACACATAAAATTACTGTTACGACCCAAGGTAGCTCCTAGGCGATGGCGTATAAGACTACGAAAGGCCCCATAAAAGCTAACTTAGCTATCTTCATACAAGATAATAGAAATATAAGATTCAAAGACATTTCCAACACATAAAAGTTTGTAAAATGAAGCGAAAATCTAAACATAGTCTCAACAAGCAATCTATTACATAAGAGGAGAATCAGGACGCAACCCGTACATCAAGTTCCCAACTGAAAGTAAAGACAAGTAAATAAAATCTGAATAACATCCTGGTCCTCGAAACATGAGGACACACCACTACTAAGTAAAAGCTGAAGGTGACTCCTAGCCACGAGAATGAGAACCTGTAATGCCTGACCCTACATTGGAGGAAGCAATGTAAACAAGAGTATGTGTTAATACAAAAAATGCACAAAGTGTGATAGCCATGCATAAAACATAAAAAATCATGCTTAAAAATGGACATTTTCATAACATGGGATGACCAAGCTAAAACATGATATAAAGGAGTGAGAAATATAAATCATAAAACATGGTCAATGCAAGATAACATCTTTCAAACCTTTGCGAGGTACTTCCACAAGTAACCTTAGTTCGTCATTGTAGGAGATTTACCTTTAACCAACATGTAAGACCATGTGATCTATCAACACGGAATATGGTGTCTACCCCACACAAAAAAGGGTTGTTCTACTTGCCAAGGTAAGACCATGAACTTCTAGATATTGTGGATCTACTAGATAATGTCTATCTAGACAATCCATCTTGGCACATAGTTTATGGGACATGGGTAATAGACACATATCCAATAGGTGCTAAGCATAACTCCCAGAGATTATCTATAATACTTATTCATCTTTTCTTTAAAGGACTTGGGTAATCGATTGTTGTCCTCATATCATGTGACATGGGTAATCGCCTCTTGTACTCATATCATGTGACATGGGTAATCGCCTCTTGTCTTTCATTAGAAATCATGGGTAATCGCCGCTTGCCTCATTTTTAGATTAGCTCCTTAATATTTTATTCACTTTATGTGAGAAGACCTTTAACCGTTAGAATCCTCTATGTGAGAAAACCTTTCACATTCATGCATGAAGTAATTATTTAAGAATCCGTTTTCACAAAAATTAACATCTTCTATGCTTTACTCTCAAAGAAACATTCATTATAATTCATCAATTTCATAAGAACATGCAAAATTCCATCATTCTCCTTTCATAATTCAAAACCCACTTTCAATCATCATATTCTAGAAAGCATGGGTTCATGGGAATTCATCTAAAAATTCATGATATTACATCAATTCATGCATAAAATTTCACAAATCAATCAAAGAACTCAACAGTTAAAAGAACCCATGACATGGAAGAAAATCCTAACTCAATTTGGGAATTCTAGCTTTTCAAATTGAAGAATTTGGGGACTTCATGGAGAAAAGGGCTCCATGAATGAAGACTATCATACCTTGGTTATCAAAGCCCTTAAAAATTTGGAGAATTTCTAGCTTGATCCTTGAAACCCTAGGTAGACTCCTTTTTCTTCAAACTTTCTAGAGAGAGAAATATTTTGGGGAGAAAGACTTGTTCTTCTTTTTAGAAATTGAGAGAATGATTTCAACTGGGGAAATTTGGGGTTTTAAGACACTTATATAGGATTTCTAGGTAAGGGTAAAAGGATATAGTATTAGGGTAGAATAATTAGGAAAATACCCAAAAGCCCCTAAGGAAATAACTGTCAAGCTCCCCGACGACCACGACCTATGGTCCGTCAATCAACTCACGAACCATCCTAGTTGGCCATCGTTTGGAGTTGAGAGAATAAATTTTGGACCTCGAATGACGGGGCCCACCCACGAGCCGTGGTCCCACCGATGGGCCGTGGGTCCTGATCGTGGGTCTCAACTTTCGAACATAAAATCTCTCTAAGTTTGGAACTCACCTACGGAACCTATTTACGGCTCGTGCATTGAATGATGGACCGTCCTGGTGAACCGTTTAAGAAGTACTGAAACTTGAAATTTTGAAAAACTTGACTGGCCAATCCACGGACCAGACCTACGGTCTGTGGGTCATTCCATAGGCCGTGGGTGACTCCATCGGACTGGCACCAGATTTCTGAAAAAAGCTGACTTTTCTACCTTTTTGAACTCAATGTGTTACATTATCTGCCCCTTGAGGATCATTCGTCCTCGAATGAGATTCAAGACATCATAAGGAAGGTAGAAACAAAATCTAACATCCCAACATGCATGCAATTGTATAAATGCACATTTCCGAGGAGGAAACATCAACTCCAAGCTAAACCCTGTTCAAAACATCATTTCATGAAGTCTATATTCAACTCATACTCAAATGCACATAACCATGTAGAAAAAAATCAAGTTAACTTATTTTTCTCAAAATTTTATACTTTTTCATGAATCATGCATAAATGAAGAAATCATGAGAATATCTAAGACACCAAGAGAATAAACCATGAGCAACTAAATACCTCAATCTAAAGGAGGATAAGAAGGAAAGAGATGAGGATAGAGGGACATCATATCGACCTCGGTCTCCCAAGTAGCACCCTCAACTAACTGATTCATCCATAAAACATTCACGGAAGCAACTTCCTTGTTCCCCAACTTCTTAACTTGCCGGTCTAAAAATATCAACTGGAACCTCCACATCAGAGAGATTCTACTCAACTCCCAAACCTTCTAAGGGAACTATAGATGTCGGTTCTCCAACAAGTTTCTTCAACAAAGAGACATGAAAAACTGGATGCACCGATGCCAAATCATTAGGCAAGTCAAGTTCATAAGCAACCTTACCAATCTGTCTCAAAATCTGATATGGGCCCACATAACAGGGACAAAGATTCCCTTTCCTGCCAAACCTCATTAAACCCATCATAGTGAAATTTTAAAGTAGACACAATCATTTACCTCAGACTCAAGATCTCTTCTTTTTACATCGGCATAGGACTCTTGCCGACTTTGAGCTGTTTTCAACCTTTCCCTAATAAGCTAAACTTTTTCCATGGCCTCATGTACCAACTGAGGACCTATCATGGAAGCTTCATCCACCTCAAACAAACCTATAGGAGATCTACACCTTCTACCATAAAGGGACTCAAATGGAGCCATACCAATACTTGAGTGATAGTTATTATTGTACGCAAATTCAATCAAAGGCAAGTGATCATCCCGATTACCCTTGAAGTCAATTACACATGCTCTCAACATATATTCCAAAGTGTGAATTGTACGCTCTGCTTACCATCGGTTTGTGGATGAAAGGTCGTACCAAGGCCCCTTTGGAAAGATTTCCAAAACTGTGAGGTGAATTGGGTACCACGATCGGAGATGATAGAAAATTGCACTCCATGGAATCTCACTATTTCCCTCAAATACAACTTAGCATAGTCCTCCGCTGAATAGGACACCTTGAAGGGGATGAAATGGTCTGATTTCGGCATTCGATCTACAATAACCCAAATCAAGTCATGTTGTCACCGGGTGCGAGGCAAACCAACAATGATGGGTGCTCAAGTAGGAATGCTAATTCTTTGGATAACCCTCCCGGATTTTGGTGCTCAACTTTCACTTGTTGGTAATTAGGACACTTAGCCACAAATCCCGCAATGTCCTTCTTCATCCCATTCCACCAATAGATCTCCCGGATTTTGGTGCTCAACTTTCACTTGTTGGTAATTAGGACACTTAGCCACAAATCCCGCAATGTCCTTCTTCATCCCATTCCACCAATAGATCTCCCGGATTTTGGTGCTCAACTTTCACTTGTTGGTAATTAGGACACTTAGCCACAAATCCCGCAATGTCCTTCTTCATCCCATTCCACCAATAGATCTCCCGGATTTTGGTGCTCAACTTTCACTTGTTGGTAATTAGGACACTTAGCCACAAATCCCGCAATGTCCTTCTTCATCCCATTCCACCAATAGATCTCCCGGATTTTGGTGCTCAACTTTCACTTGTTGGTAATTAGGACACTTAGCCACAAATCCCGCAATGTCCTTCTTCATCCCATTCCACCAATAGATCTCCCGGATTTTGGTGCTCAACTTTCACTTGTTGGTAATTAGGACACTTAGCCACAAATCCCGCAATGTCCTTCTTCATCCCATTCCACCAATAGATCTCCCG
>JAJONR010000200.1:0-334275 GCA_029582245.1 Solanum etuberosum | reverse complement strand
CATTTGCATGAGTTATCCTTTGAGACTATTTCTTGTGTTTAAGACTTCCGCTGAGTAAGTAAGCCAGGCCAAGGGTTCGCTTGGGGCCAGCAATGGTTCTCGAGTGCCAGTCCCGCCCAGGGTGTAGGCTCGGGGCGTGACAATTTAAATTATGGAAATTATAACAACTAAAATCATCAAAATCTTGAAACTCTAGGTCTGAACAGTTCATAAGAAATTGAAGAACTGACTGGATTCTAGGGACTTAATGGGTGAAAGGAACAAACTAGTGAAATCCCATATATCTGCTGACAAAATCTATGGAGAAATCCTTTGGATTTCGAGGTGTCATTTTAAGAACAGCTCTGCTTGTTCTTCGAAGAACTCGCGCCTCTTACTCTTCTTTGTGGTCTAATTTCGATGATTGTTTTAAGAATAAGGGTTTTCGGTAGTTTCTGACTAAATTAATAGGCTTAGACTGAGTAAAACGACATAGTTTAGGCATCAGACGATATAGTTTAACGGCCTAATGCATAGGGAAAAGGACCAAAACGACCCTGACTTAAAAGTTGATGAAGGTCTTTCACGGTGGGACTGACGGGCCGTCATTTGAACCACTGCCTTTCAACTGGGTCGTGGTTTGTGGCCCTGCCCAACAGGGCTCTACTGAAACAAGCGTAACTTTTTACTGCTAGCTTGTATTTTAGCAAACTCGGTAGTGTTGGAAAAAGGACTCAATTATATTAAATTTGCTAGGTCATGGGCCACCTAATTCATTTTGTGCAAAAATATATGACCGTTTGATGTTGATATAAAATCCCTTTCTTTCGAAATAACTGCCGACTCTCACCAACTGCCGGACCTACGGTCCGTAGGTCAAACCACGGACCGTACTTTGTTGCCGTGGGTGGGACCAGAGACCCTTAAATTCTGGACTCCAACGACGAGACCCCACCTACGGACCATGGGTCCATCGACGGATTGTGGACCATGATCGTAGGTCTCATCTCTTTGGACCTAGGTGTTACACGAAAAATATCTCAAAAATCATATTTACTGATTCCAGAATATGAGTGTTATAATCTTTATTATTCCTCTAAATGATCTTATCAGATATACAATCAAGAGCTCTTGAGCTTGATCTTGAATTTTTAATGTGTTCTTGAACTTGATCTTGGATTCAAGGGTTTTAAGCTTGTTCTTGAATCTTTGATGAACCTGAATTTGATATTGAATTTAGGGACTTTTGAGCTGGTTCTTGAATCTTTGATGAACTTGAACTTTATCTTGATTTCGACTTTATACTAGAATCTGGTGGTTTTGATGTCGATATTGAACTTGAATGCTTGAATGCCTGAATTCATGAACTTATAATTTGTAGAGAAATATGCGGCGTTTGATCCATGAGCTATTTATGGCTTCTTGTTAGAATTCTTGTGTGATTTCTGAATTATGAGGACCCCTATTTATAGTTGTAGAATAGAGGAGTTCTGATAAGAATAGACATTCCTTTCGGCAATCACATTTAAGTGACATGGCATATTGGGCTTTAGCGAAGTGAGCTCGCATCTTTTACACATGACATGATCATATTGACTTCTTTATTTGACTTGGCTTGCCACGTCATTTGATACGTGACACCAAACTGGCATGCCACGTCATTTGACACGTGACCCCAAACTACAATTCGCATGTTTTTTTATATTTTTATTGATGAAAAAAATCATTATTTTATGAATCAAAAAGACTTGACATTAAACTTTAAATTGAGGAAGAGATATAGATTCACGTGAGGAGTTAATAAAAAGAATTGTAGTTCATCCATTTATGGGCAAACTATCTTTAAATGTGTAATATTATTTTGGATTGATTTGAAGTTGACAGGGAAGACGGTGTTAAAATATGGTAGTTATATGGGCGAACTATTTGTTTTGGTGTGTGTTTTTAGAGAGTGTCACTTTTGGTGTTTAGGGTTCAAAAATTATCCGTTTTGGTGTCGGAATTCGTGGTTGGTACCTTGCTTATATTATCCCCGACTTGTTTTCCTCTAACAAGCTAATTTTTTTTTGTATATTCTAAGTTAGTTATTGATTTTGTGAAGAAAAAAATGTTCTTATAACAATTTTAAAAATAATTACCTCATAATTTGGGCATCCATAAAAGCGTCTTTTCTTGTGATTATTTGTCATTGATGTTTTCACCACTACAGGTATTTCATATTTCCAAAAGACATTCATCCTTATTTTTTGAGAGATGAATAAAAAATATGACTAATGAGAAGAAGGAGAAAAAATCTTATTAACCTTTACATAAAAAGAAAATGACGAACAAGGTTGATTAACAAAGAAGAAAGAGGTTGAGAAAATCCACCTAATTAAGAAGAAGAATCGAAGAAAAATGATTGAGAAATAATGATGAAAAAGGGAAACAACTTAGGTTTTAAAGGAATTAATTAAAAAACTTAAAAATAAAAATTTGATGACCAATCAGCTCAAATAGACATTGAATGTGTCTCCTAGATAAAATTTTAAGTGAAAAATAAGATGTCAAACTTGGTGATTATTCATATAATTGGTTTAGTAAATTTTGAGATGTGCTTAAATAAAAAATTGGTGATGATTGTTTATTAAAAAAAGTATACAATTGAATTTTTAATGAGGTTAATGAAAGATATCTCGGTTTAACTCATCAAATTCGATTATCAACATTTAATTATGATTAAGTAAGTTAAAATATTTAAGCGCACACATAAGAAATAGTAAAGTTGTATAGAAAAATAGAGCTCTGATAATATATGTTTGGAATAGAATTAATGATGTTTGAGTCATGTTGATCTTCGATTTGGGATCATTCGGTAAGTAAATCATGCTTATGTAGTAAAGACTCAGTAAACTATGAAAAACTTGAAGCACAATAATATCAGTGTACTGTTTAGAATCTCCTCATTGCTATTACATTAAAATCACTATTTATAGGTTACAAAGGTAGTTAGTCAATCAATTGAAAATCTACACTTGATCCATAAACTACCATGTCAAATGGTTGTCTTTCAAGTAGAAATATCATTCGTTGTGTCAACTAATTTTCCTGTATTAAGGAGGGAATAATGTATCATGATATCAGGCATATTTGTCCTTATGTTCTTTTTTCACGCCATTGGGACACAAATGCTTCTCTATCTTTAGTCCATGAGTTATATCCCCTTTTCCTATTGATGATCCTTTTTTGATCTTAGTAACAAGTCAAGACCGATCTTTACAGAACGTATCTCAAAATCGATAATTCCACCAAGAAGCCTTCAAGAATATCCCTTACTCATTGCACATTTCATGTGTTCTCCCCCTCATTCTTTCATGTGAACAAGATATTCTTTTACCATAGTCTCTATGTTTCTCGGACATGATGCTAGTTATGACCGGAAATTAGAATATTTTTTAAATATTATGATGTGAAGCCCAAATGAAGAATACCTTTTGTTATGCCAAAAGTAGCTCATGACTCTGCTGCCTTAAATGCTCTTTCCACACATGACTCATTTACTTGTTTTACAACGGCTCACTATTTTGTTAAATGCTAAAATAACAAAGGGTTTTCTACGTGTGACCTCCGTGCCCTAAATGCAAAACTAATAAAGGGTGTATTTTCTTATTTTTTTACTTCTATGTAAAAGTTTGAATATTGAAGCTTACTTCTATTTTAATACTTTCGGGTGTTGACTTGATATTTTATTAGGATTGAGGTTTAACTTATCTATCGATGGGTTAGTGTAGGTGACATCATGACCTTAAATTTAGGATCATGGCACTTATCAAACCTTTGATCTTCTAGAGATTTTCTTGGGAGGCATTCCTTCTTCTAGGATCTCTCGTTGAAGTCTCCCTCTTTCCGTGCTTATGCAACTAAATGCTTGATTTGACTTTATTTCCGCAAAAATGACCTTACTTTCAGCCTTATCATTACTAATAGTCTTCGATTTAAAGGTTGCCCCCTTAGACGTTAGGATCAAAATGAAGATGTTTGTCTTCTGACACAAACTTGTATAGGGTATAGGTATAGAAAAATTGAATAAAATGTGCCCTTATTTTTTAAGGATCTTACTTAACAGTCTATATGAGAACCTGTGTGATATTTGACAGTTTATTTTGGGTTTTGTAACAGCTTCACCGATCTCTTTATCCATTAGGTCCTTATGCAAGTGTTCTAGCTGAGCTACCTGAACTAATCAACACATAAAATAATCAATTAATTGAAAATAAGTAAAAGAAAATAATACCAAAGGATCATCTGGTAGCTATTCTATGATGCTTCTCAAATCTTTCTAATCCTCCCTTACTAGATTGTTTCTTCAGCGGGATCAGGCTTTGCCAACTCCTTGTTCTCCTTATCTACTCTTTTGTAGTTGTTTTACTGTCACGATCCAAAGTATACTCTAGACATGACATGGTCAATAGAACTCTGAAATTTCCTTGACAAGCCACTTGACATAAGCATGACGTAAAAGAAATACCACAAGAGAGATAATAGGCAATATAAGTCTCATATCATAAATAGAATTTGAACATAAGTGCAGAATACAATACTGTGTCTGACATAGCCTTTCTAACATCATAAGTGTGGTTGAGACGTAACCCATACACCAAGTATAAGTCTGAAAAGAAAAGACAATAAAAGAAATAAAGCGTCAATGGTCTTGTCCTCAAAGCATAAGGACTCACCAATCCAAAGTACTAGCAAAGCGATCCAAGGTGACCACGAGCGGGAGGAGGAGCGTCAGACCCTATATTATAAGACAATATAGGCATAAATATGTATTAGTACGGTGAATGTACTAAGTATGGGGAAATATATAAACACGTAAAGCATGATAACTTGATGAGATTAAACATGGTATGCAAGACCAAGTAAAACGTAGTAAGAGCCTTTAAAGAGAAATCATAAATCATATACGAGGTACTGCATGCTTGAAAAATCATTTTAGAAGCTTTTATAAAACCTTTGAAGAGAATATAGTTTATTTGTGGGATATTTACCGTTAACCGACAATAAGACCATGTGAGTTATAACATGGAATCTGACATGACCCTCACACCGAAAAGGGGAATCTACTTGACAAGGTAGAACTCTGTCACATTAATTATTTTCTAAAGTGGATCCACTAGCTTAGGTCATTTAAGACATTCCTGCAGGGACACATAGTTTGGGACAATGAGATTGCTTCTACAGACCCGGTCTCTGCTAACGTGAGAGCCTCCCTCTCAAAGTCCTCTTGCTAAGTAAATCCCAATGGAAAAAGACATAATCATACGCATATCAAAATAATTGGAAAGGCACAATTAAGATTACAAATTGAATCATAAGTTCATATTAGAGTAGCTCCCATTCAAATCATGATCTTCATAACCTTCTTTATAATAGACACTTACCTTTCTAAGCATATAAATCATGATTTAGTTCATATGTGAGAAAAACTATCATAAATCATTGATACTTATCTCAAAGTCATCTATAGTTTAGAAATCATCATTTTCATAAAATATGCATAACTTTTTTAATCATAATTCATAGTTCGTAAGAATTTTACATATTCATAAAATGGGCATAGGCATGGGTTCATATAAACTAATTGAGAACCATAAAATTGATCCAAATCATGCATAATAAGAATGAAGAATAACAATTGAATCATAATGAATGGAACCATTGGGGATTAACATGAAACCCTATATAATGGGGTAAAATTGAATTAGATATTTTGAGTTTCTTTTGGAACCCAGAGGATGAAAGGAATTCATTGGTGAATTCCCACATACCTTGATAATCAAAGCCCTAAGAATGCAAGGAGAAAGAGACCTTGAAGCTTGAAATCGTAGTTGTTCACCTTGGAGATGTTGAGAGAATTCAGAGAAGAAGATGGAGGGATTTGGGGAAATTTGAGTGAATGAGGGAATTAAGATTTGTTTGAAGGGTAAAACCTTTTATAGGGGTAGTTATAGGGCCAAAACGACGTAGTTTAGGGGTTAATTGGGTAGGAAAAGACTTCTACCTACAGTCCATAGGAATTTCTACGGACCATCCTGGTCAGTCGTAGAATCATTTACTGGGACTCTAAATTTCTACTCAATTTGACAAGACCTTCGTACAGCCTATCCAACATTCTACGGCTCGTAGAACCTAAGGTCAAGTCCAAAGTTTTACCAGGTCTAGATCACTTCTGCGGATCCCACAAACGACCTGTAGATCATATGAAGACTTGTCAACTCCTTTAGTAGACCTACGGTGCCATCCACGACACGTGGAACGACCCACGGACCGTAGGTCAAGTCCGTGGGTGGCCAGGCAAGTCTCCCCATGGGTTGAAGTCCCAGTACTTTTTCAATGATTCACTAGGACGGTCCATCATTCAATGCACGAGTCATAGGTAGGTCTCGTAGGTGAGTCCCAAACTTAGAAAGATTTCAGAGTCAGAAGTCGAGAACGAAGACCACGACCTACGGTCCATCGTCTGAACCAAGGCCCGTAGGAAGGGGTCCGTCATTGGTGGTCCATTAGTTAAGTTTCTGATGTCAACGACGACCGAACATGATGGTCCGTATGTCGAGCCACGGACCGTGGTTCTCCACCGTCATTGACGACGACAATTATTCTTAGGGGTTTCTTGGTCTTTTCGATAAATTATATTAACTCAATACTATGTCGTTTTACCCTCTTTTAGAACCCCTTATATAAGGGTTTTAACCCCCAAATTTCTCCAATTGAAATCATTCTCTCAAATTTATACAAGAAGAACAAGTCTTCCTCTCAAAATATTTCTCTCTCTTAAAAGTTTGAAGAAGAAGGGATCAACCTAGGTTTTCAAGCCAAGTCTCCAATTCCCATATTAAAGTTAAGCAATTGGCATTGAGGTATATATTGTTCATCGATGGAGCCCTTTCATCCATGGAGTTCCCAAATTCTCCAATTTATAAAGATAGAATTCCCCAATTGAGTAAGGGTTTTCTTCCATGTCATGGGTTCCTTTGATTATTGATTTAATTCATTGATTTATGATCTCTTTTGCATGAATTGAGTTAATCCCATGTTTTTATGATGATCCCCCATGAACCCAATCAATTCCCATATTTTGCAAGTTATGATGATGTAATGTAGGTTTTGAATTCTGAAAGAGGAGATTATGAAGTTAAACATGTTCTCATTAAAATTATGCAAATGTTTTAAGGATGCTTTGAGAGTGAAGTATCAATGATGTTGTTGATTGATTTGTTGTTTAAAGAATTTCTCATATACACATGTAAGTATGAATTGTGAAAGGTTTTCTCACATGATAAGAGTTTATTAGGGTTGAAAGGCTTTCTAACCTAAAATGAACCAATGTTAAGGAGCTATTCTAATGTTGAGGCAAGAGGCGATTACCCATTCTCTCTAATTAAAAGACAATAGGCGATTACCCATGTCACATGATGTAAGGACAAGAGGCGATTACCCATGTTCCTTTAAGAGCTAAGATGAATATGATTAAGAACCATTCCATGGATGTTAAGCTTAGAACCGATTGGACAAGTGACGATAACCTGTGTCCCATAAACTATGTGCCAACATAGGATTGTCTAGATAGACATTAGCTAGTGGATCCACATAAGCTAGAAGTTCATGGTACTTACTTTGGCAAGTAGGACAACCCCTTTTTCGGTGTGGGGCAGACACTGAATTCCATGATAATAGCTCTCATGGTCTTATATATCGGTTAAGTCTACTTCCCATAAGCAAGCTATGATGAATTAAAGTTACTTCAAGGAAGTATCTGATGCATGTTTAAGATGATGACTATGTGCATTGACCATGTTTTATGACTCATGTTTTCTAACTCCATATCTCATGTTTTAGCTTGGTCATTACATTTAATGAAAGTATCTCTTTTAAGCATGTTTTCAAATGTTTATTGCATAGTTATAATACTTGGTACATACTTTATAATAACGCATACTCTGGCCTATATTTCCCCAAATGTAGGGTTTGACAGTTAGGATTCCCAGTTTGTTGAGGAGATTTTGAGTTTTGGTGAGTCGTCATGCTTCGAGGATGGACTCTTATTGTTTTCAGTTTTTCTTGTTACTTTCACATTGAAACAGGATGTAGAGGCTACACCCAAATT
The DNA here is from genome assembly GCA_029582245.1 of Solanum etuberosum. Taxonomy (NCBI): domain Eukaryota; kingdom Viridiplantae; phylum Streptophyta; class Magnoliopsida; order Solanales; family Solanaceae; genus Solanum; species Solanum etuberosum. Next base: position 326,147 of record JAJONR010000200.1, on the reverse strand, counting down.
CACTCTTATGTACTAGATGGCTTTGAGACAATGTGTTAAACTTCGGCTTTACTTTTAAAAAAAATTTGGACTTGAAATGTTCCTCTGTAACTCTTTTATTCTATTTCTTGTATGATGAAAGCTAAGTGGCTTGTATGGGGCTTCTTACGGTCTTATACGCCATGTTATGTCTAGGGTCTACCTTGGGTCGTGACAAACTTGGTAATTAGAGCAAAAGGTTTAGAAAGGTCCTAGGAAGTTTCATAAGCCACTTTGAGTAGAGTCTTGTTCATCTGAGAAGCATGCCACATATATGAATAAGAGGCTATAAGATGTTTAGGAAACTCCACTTCTTTCATTACTCTAAATTCGTGCGATAGAGTGTAACTCTATAAGGTCTCTTCCCTAATCCTTAGTTCCTTACCCGATGTTCTACAGGTTATGGCTACTCAAAAAGCGTATGCTAGAAGGAATGTGGGAGAGAATATGAATCAAGAGGCTCCTCTTCAAGCTCTTGTCGACCCTTTGGCCGAGCAAATGACTAATGCAGAGTTTAGGGCTGCATTTGAAGTGTTGGCTCAAGCTATGACGGCCCAAGCCAATAGGGAGGTTGTGGTCCCTATGAACCCAAATGTGGGTACGATGGCATCTATAGTGAGGGACTTCACTAGAATGAATCATCCTGAGTTTTATGGTTCTAAGGTTGAGGAAGATCCTCATGATTTAATTGATGAGGTTTACAAGGTGTTGATGATCATGGAAGTCACACTTGTTGAAAAGGCAGAATTGGCACTTATCAACTTAAGGGTGTTGCACATATATGGTTCAACCAATGAAAAGAGGGGAGACCGGAAGTTGTGGGTCCTCTCGATTGGGAAATATTAAAAGTTTATTTCCTTGAAAGGTTCTTTCCCTTTGAGATGAGGGAGGCAAAGGTTTTTGAATTCATGAACCTTCGACAAGGAAGTATGAGTGGGAAGGAATATGCCTTGAAGTTCACACAATTGTCTCGGTCTGCTCCTACTATGATTTCTGATCCTAGGGAAAGGATAAGTAAGTTTGTTTCGGGTGTGTCCGAAATGGTGGTTAAAGAATGTCGTACCGCTATGCTTGTCAATGAAATGGACATTTCTCATCTCATAGTTCATGCTAAACAAATCGAAGAGGAGAAACTTAAGGAAAGATCTAGGGAGGCAAAGAGAGCTAAGACCGGTGATTGTAATTTCTCACATTCAAGGTCAGATGGAAATGGCCGTTCTTTATTTCAAAAAAGGTTTTCCGGTCAAGGTTCCTCCAATGTTCCTTCTAAATTAAACAAAGAGAGGTTGTCTAACCCTAAGCCTCAAGGAGAAAGTGGTAGTGGTTCCTTGTTGCCTACTTGTGCTAAGTGTGGAAGGAAGCACGACGACAAGTGTATAGCGGGTTCCAATGCCTGTTTTAGTTGTGGTAAGATGGACCACAAGATAAGATATTGTACTTCAGTTGCTAAAAATGATGGAGATAATCGTCGAAGGGTTAAGCCTAATTCTTCATCTGGTCCTAATTGTTCATGTTCAAATGCTCCAAAGAAAAACAAATTTTATAAACTCCAGACTCGTGGTGAACAAGAGGGTTCTCCCGATATGGTTACCAGTATGCTGAAAGTCTTTAAACTTGATGTTTATGCTTTAGTTGACCCCGATGCTACCTTGTCTTTTGTGACGCCATATTTTGCTATGAGGTTTGATATTCTTCCGGAAGTGTTGTTAGATCCTTTTTCTGTCTCTACTCCTGTTGGTGATTCTATTGTGGCTAAGAGGGTCTATATAAAGTGTCTCGTTTCCTTGTCCCATACATTTTCTCTTGTTGATCTCTTAGAGCTTGATATGCTAGATTTTGATGTTATCCTTGGTATAGATTGGTTGCATGCATGTTATGCTTCTATTGACTGTAGAACTCATGTAGTAAAGTTTTTGTTTAACAATAAGCCTGTCCTAGAGTGGATAGGGGGAAATTCTATGCCTAAGGGTCAGTTTGTATCTTTTCTTAAAGCTAAAAAGATTATCTCTAAGGGTTGCATATACCATCTAGTTAGGGTGAGGGATGTATATTCCGGAACCCCTACTCTTGAGTCGGTCCCTATTGTTAAAGAGTTTCCAGAAGTGTTCCAAGATGATTAACCCGGTATCCCTCCCGAAAGGGAAATAGACTTCGGTGTTGACCTTCTCCCAGATATTCAACCTATGTCTATTCCTCCTTACCGAATGGCTCCAGCAGAAATAAAGGAGTTGAAAGAGCAATTGAAATATATGTTGGATAAGGGTTTCATCTGACTGAGTATCTCTCCATGTGCTCCTGTTTTGTTCGTTAGAAAGAAAGATGGTTCACTTCGTATGTGTATTGATTATCGTCAGTTGAATAGGGTTACCATTAAGAATAAGTATCCTCTTCTGAGAATAGATGAATTGTTTGACAAACAACAAGGAGCAAGTTATTTTTAAAAGATTGACCTTCAGTTGGGTTATCACAAATTGAGGGTGAAAGAAAATGACATTCTGAAGACGGCTTTTCAAACACGGTATGGTCATTATGAGTTTGTGGTAATGTCATTTGGTTTGATTAATACTCCAATGACATTTATGGATTTGATGAATAGGGTGTTTAGACAGTACCTTGACATGTTTGTGATTATATTCTTTGATGATATCTTGATCTATTTGAGAAGTGAGGATGATCACATTAGTCATTTGAGGATTGTGTTTCAAATCGTCAAAGACAAACAACTCTTCGCGAAGTTTAGTAAATGTGATTTTTGGATAAGGTTTGTGGCCTTTCTTGGTCATATTGTTTCTAGTAAGGGTATTTAGGTAGATCCTAAGAAGACGGATGCGGTTAAGAGTTGGCCTAGACCTCTATCCCCTTCGGTTATTAGAAGTTTTCTGGGTTTGGCTGGTTACTACAGATAGTTTGTTGAGGGGTTTTCTTTGATTGCCTCTCCTTTGAAAACATTGACTCAAAAGAAGGCTAAGTTCATATGGCCCGAAGCATGTGAAAAGAGTTTTCAGGAATTGAAGGATAGACTTACTTCCACTCCGGTGTTGACTTTACCGGAAAGGGCTGATGGTTTTGTTGTTTATTGTGATACCTCGAGAATTGGGTTAGGATGTGTGCTTATGAAAAATAGAAAGGTTATTGCATATGCATCATGACAACTTCAGATTCATTAGAAGAATTATCCTACCCATGACCTTTAACTAGTGGCGGTTGTTTTTGCCTTAAAGGTTTGGAGGCATTATTTGTATGGTGTCCATGTGGATGTGATCTTTACCGACCACAAGAGTTTGCAATATGTGTTTAATCAGAAGGATCTGAATTTTCACCAAAGGATATGACTTGAGTTATAGAAGGATTATGATATGAGTGTTCTCTATCACCCAGTAAGGCGAATATGGTGGCGGATACTCTTAGTCGATTATCCATGGGTACTGTTGCTCACATTGAAGATAATAAGAAAGAGTTAGTTAGAGATGTTTATAGGTTGGCCCGATTGGGTGTTCGGATAGTTGACAATACTAAGGGTGGTGTTGAGGTTCACAATGGTTCAGAATCATCTTTTGTTGTTGATGTGAAGGACAAGCAACGTCTTGGTCTATGTTTGGTTGAATTGAAGAAAGCGGTGCTTAAAAAGTCCGTAGAGGCTTTCTCCCAAGGGGGAGATGGAGTACTAAGATATCAAGGTCGTTTGTGTGTTCCTAATGTTGATGGCTTGAGAGAACATATCTTGTCAGAAGCCCGTAGTTCTCGATATTCCATTCACCCGGGAGCCACAAAGATGTACCGTGGTTTGCAGGAGATCTATTGGTGGAATGGGATGAAGAAGGATATTGCGGAATTTATGGCTAAGTGTACCAATTGTCAACAAGTGAAAGTTGAGCATCAGAAACCAAGAGGTTTATCCCAAGATATTAACATTCCTACTTGGAAGTGGGAAGATTTGAATTTGGACTTCATCGTTGGCTTGCCTTGCACCCGGCAACAACACGACTCAATTTGGGTTATTGTAGATTGAATGATGAAATCGGCACATTTCATTCCCGTCAAGGTTTCTTATTCGGCGGAGGACGATGTCAAGTTGTATTTGAAGGAAATGGTGAGGTATCTTGGTGTGCCCTTGTCTATTATCTCCGATCGTGGTACCCAATTCACTTCTCAATTTTTGAAATCTTTCCAAAAGGGTCATGGTACTCGTGTTAAGCTTAGTACAGACTTTCATCCGCAAACCGATGGGAAAGCAGAGCGTACTATCCAAACATTGAAAGATATATTGAGAGTTTGTGTGATAGACTTCAAGGGTAATTGGGATGACCATTTTCCATTGATTGAGTTTGCATATAATAATAGTTATCACTCGAGTATTGGTATGGCTCCGTTTAAGGCATTGTATGGTAGGAGGTGTAGATCTTATATAAGTTGGTTTGAAGTTGTTGAAGTCTCTTTGATAGGTCCCGAGTTGGTACACGAGGATATGGAGAAAGTTCAGCTTATTAGAGAAAGATTGAAAACGGCTCAAAGTGGACAAAAGTCATATGTCGATGTTAGAAGAAGCGATCTTGAGTTTGACGTTAATGATTGGGTCTATTAGAAAATTTCACCCATGAAGGGTGTCATGAGGTTTGGTAAGAAAGTGTCACGCCCCAGGGGTACACCCTAGACGTAACATGGCATACAAGACCCCGAGAGGCCTCATATAAACCACTTAGCCTTCATAACATAAGATAAAAGAAATGAGCGGAAATTTAAAACATTTTCAATAACATCAAAGTTTAATAACAAAAGCGGAAGTCTATTACACCTTGTCTGAACACAATCTAAAACATGAATATCTTGGGACACAGCCAATACAATAATGTTCAAAACATAAAATTGAAAGACATAAGGAAATGTTGGTCAAATCCTCGGATACTATGAGGACTCACCAATCTTCAAGCCTTTCTTCTACTAATATCCTAGCCACGGGGATGAGAGTCGAGATCGCTGAACCCTACATTTGGATAAGAAATGTCGGCAAGAGTATGCGATAGTACAAGAATGTACTAAATATGATAGCTTCCATAAACATCAACATAAGCATAAGGGTTAGACAATATAAGTCATAAGCATAATCAATGCATGAAATAGATCATCATAACATAAAACGAATACTTCATAAAGTAACCTCAAAGCATATTTAACCATGCCATAGATAATCCTCCACTAATCTTACTTATCATAGTAGGAAACCTTAGGCCATCATCCAATCATATATTCTATCATTCTCATCTTTAGCTTATCTTTTATAGACATGAGGAAATCACCTCCTTGCCTTGTTATTAAGACTCATGGGTAGTCGTCTCTTGCCTTACATAAAGGCTAATGGGTAGTCGCCTTTTTCCTTGCTTATATGGTCATGGGTATTCGCCTCCACGTACATCTTATGGGATCATGGGTATTCGCCTCCATGCCCAACATCATATGACACGGGTATTCATCTCCACATCATTCTATAAGGAACCATAGGTAATCACATCCATGTCCTTTCAATATATGATATGGGTATTCGCCTCCACATCCTTCATCATAATATATGGGTATTCACCTCCAGCTCTTTCTATAGGAGATCATGGGTACTTGCATCCATGTCCTACATTAGGGAATAAGGGTAGTCGCCTCATACTCTCACCTAAAGATTATGAGAAATCACCTCATATCCTACTCATCTAGAGGTCATGGGTGGTCACCACTCGCCTCATCTATTTTAGTTTTTATTCTAGATTCATTTTAGGTGAGCAATCCTTTCAACCTAGAATCATTCAATGTGAGAAAGCCTTACATATTCATACTTTATCAATTCATGTGGGAACTATACCTTCCCCCAACAAATACATATATAATCAACATTTCATAACATAAGCTTTACTTTCAAAGCACTACATCTCATAATCATCATATATTCTTCAATCTCAAGCAATTCTAATCATAAATCATCATATAGGCTTCAATCTCAAAGCACTTCCAATGTATCTCATCAATCCTAGAAGAATACATCTAAACCCACAAATTCTCCGTTCATGGCACCAAATCCATTTACATCAATTCTAACTTAGAGACATGGGTTAAGCATGGGTACATGTAAATTCATCCTAAAATCATGTATTCCACTCAATTCAAGCATGAACAATCATTACCCAATCAATTGGATCAACATTAATCAATACCCACAATAATAGAGGAAAACCCTAACTCAAATTAGGGAATTTCTACTTTTCAATTGGAGAATCTTAGGGGCTCCATGGAAGAAAGGATTTCATGGATGAAAATCCATCATACCTTACTAAAAAATCCCACAAATGCTCGAGGAATGGAGACTTGACCTTGATCCTAGATACAACCTTTTTTTCTTCTTCAAGTTCTAGAGAGAGAAATATTTGAGAGAAGAACTTTGGGATTTCTTTTGGGTTTTAGAAATAATGACTTGAATGGGTGAGTTTTGGGGTTAAAACCAATTATATAGGGGTCCCACACTTAGGTAAAACGGCCTCACTTTGATTTACTTAAAATAGAAAAAGACCCATCTACCCCTAAAACTCAACTGCCGACCCTGGTCGACGGACCGTGGTCTGACCGACGGTCCGTCCCGGTGGTCTGTCATTTGGGGTCAGAAAGTTGGAATTTGGGGTCCTGGACCACGAACCATGGTCTGACCGACGGTCCGTTGGTCAGGCCGTGGTTCCTGGTCCCTTGAACTGCTTGGACACTTTTGGGGGCCCAGTCCACGGACCCCCACCTAAGGTCTGTGGTTCTACCCACGGGCCGTGGATGGCCCTCATGGCTGGCACCTGCAATTTCTTAAATTTTAATATTTTTCCCTCTTCCGAATCCAGGGTGTTACATTATCTCCCCCTTGGGAACATTCGTCCTCAAATGAGATTCAAATTAGTTCTAAAAGAGTAGGAGAGGAACAAACAACCCAACCTACAATGCAATGCATACAACCAAGGAGGAACTATTGACTCCAAGATAAGACGTTCTCAAAACATCATAAGAGGGGTGAAACTAACTCTAACAGCCCATCATGCATGCAATGCACATATACAAGGAGGGAACATCAATTCCAAGCTAAACATACTCAATGCATCATAAGGAAGTAGGAGCTACATCTAGCAATCCAATATGCATGAATTTTTCAAAATTACTCATGTTTAAGGAGGAACTACCTTCTCCAAGCTAAAAGCAGGCTCAACACAATCTCATGGTGCCCATATGCAATTCCTTCACAAAAATTATAGCTAAAGCATGTTCATCAATTCATCTCATGAAGTCTATAGGCAACTCAAACTCAATGCACTACAACATGAGGAAAAGCAATCATATAAACTCATTTTCTTTCAAAACATAAGTTTTCATGAACATGCATAACATAAGGAAATCATGGGAACATCTAAAACACACATGACTTCTAACAAGGAGCAAACCATGAGGAACTCATTACCTCAAACTAGAGTAGGAGTAGAAGGAAAGAGATGAGGATATCAGAACATCATATCGGCCTCGGCCTCCCAAGTAGCACCCTCAACTAAATGATTCCTCCATAACCCTTTCACGGAAGCAACTCATTTGTTTCCTCAATTTCTTAATTTGTCGGTCTAAAATCTCAACCGAAACTTCCTCATAAAAAAGACTTTCATCAACTCCCAAGCCTTCTAAGGGAACTATGGATGTCGGACCTCCAACACACTTTTCCATCATAGAGACATGGAAAATGGGATGCACCTATGACAAATCATTAGGCAATTCTAGCTCATAAGCTACCTTACCAACATGTCTTAAAATTGATATGGGCCTACATATTGGGGACTAAGCTTTCCTTCCTTCCCAAATCTCATTACCCCCTTCATGGGTGAGATTTTCAAGTAAACCCAATCATGAACATCAAACTCAAGATCTCTTCTTCTAACATCGGCATAGGACTTTTGTCGACTTTGGGTGGTTCTGAACCTCTCTCTAATAAATTGGACTTTCCCCATAGCCTCATGAACTAACTCGGGTCCTATCAAGGCAACTCCACTATAAAGTCCATATTCAAATCTTCTCAGTTTCAAGTAGGAATACTAATGTCTTGGGATAAACCTCCCGGTTTCTGACAAGCTTTGTTCCCTCTAGTCATTGACACTCGGAACACACGAACAACCTTGGTACTTAAGTACACCATATCCCCCTTGTGATAAAGCCTCAATGGACTTTCTAAGTACCGCTCCTTTCGATTATACTAAGGTCTGATAAAGACATTTCTTAACTTTCACATCCGTCACAAAAGACGATTCTAAACCATTGTAACCCATAATATCACCTCTGCTAGGGTCTACTACTGAATATATAAAGGTATTGTCTATTGTCTAAACACCCTATTCATCTAATCCATAAATGCCACCTGAGCATTAGTCAATCCAAACGACATCACCAAAAACTCATAATGACCATACCGGGTTCTAAAGTCATTTTCAGAATATCATCATCTTTCACCCTAACTAGATGGTACTTACAACCCTTAGAAATCATCCTTGTAGCTTTAAGACAAGAGGTAAACTGGCTCTTAGGCATAGAATTTCCCCCCTTCAACTCTAGGATAGGCTCATTCGGGAACTGAAATCGGACTACATGAGTTCTACAATCAATAGAAGCATAACAGGAGTGCCACCAATTTATCCCAAGGATGACATCAAAATCTAGTATATCAAGCTCTACAAAGTCAACAAGATTAACTCTATGGTATAAGGAAACTGGAAACTTTCTATAGACCCTCTCAGCCATCACAGAATCACCTACGGGAGTAGAGACAGAAAAATGATCTAACAACACATCAGAGAGCACATCAAAAATCTCTTAGCCACATATGGCATCACAAAAGACAAAGTAGCACCGGAATCAGATAAAACATAAACATCAAGAACTTTCAACATACCGGTAGCCGTATCGGGAGAAACTCTTACTCACCATGAGCCTAAAGTGCGTAGAACCTATTTTTCTTGGGAGAACTAGTACCTAAACCACTTGGATCGGATGAAGGATAGGGTTGAGACCTATGACAACTATCTCCCTCATTTTTAGCAACTAAAGAAAAGTGCCTTATCTTGTGATCTGTCTTACCACAACCAAATAAAACATCGAAACCCGCTAGACATTAGCTCACATGCTTTCTTTCACACTTACCACAATCTGGCAAAGAAGGCCCATTACCCTCTCTTGGTTGAACTTAGGAACATTAGAGGAACCTTACCCAAAAAATCTATGTCGATTCCTAAGACGACCATGTCCATCGAACCTAGCATAAGAGAGATTACCATCATTGGTTCTAGACCTCTTGTTCTCCCTAGATCTCTCCTTAAGTTTTTCCTCTTCAATCTGTTCGGCATGAGTCATAAGACGAGCAATATCCATGTCATGTACAAGAATAGCCTACGACACTCTTTCACTACCAATTCGGACACACCCGAAATGAACTTGCTCATCCTTGCCCTAGAGTCGGCAACTATAGAAGGAGCATATTTCGACAATTGAGTAAATCTCAAGGCATGTTCTTTCACACTCATATTTCCTTGTCAAAAATTAATGCACTCAAGCACTTTAGCCGCCCTTATCTCAAGAGGAAATAAACTATCAAGAAAAGTGGACTTAAACCTTTCCCTATCTAGGGGACCCGCCTCTACCGGTCTTGCTTTCTTCCATTGGTTGATCCAGATTTGAGCAACCCCCTTAAGTTGATAAGCGGCCAATTCTGCCTTTTCTACTAGAGTCACTCCCATAATAGAAAAAATCTTGTAAACCTCATCAATGAACTCTTGAGGATCATCCTCAACCTTAGAACCATAGAATTTCGGAGGATTCATCCTAGTAAAGTCCCTCACTCTTGATGCCGTTGTACCCATATTTGGGTTCACGGGGTTCATAACTTCCCTATTGGCTTGGGCCATCATGGCTTGAGCCAACACTTGAAAAGCCATCCTAAACTCCGCATTTGTAACTTATTCGGCCAAAGGGTCAACCGGAGCTTGAGGAGCTTGAGGATGTTGAGGAGCAGCTCCTTGGTCAATCTCTTTTCCATTGGTCCTTCTAGCAAAAGCTCTTCTAGTAGTCATAGCTTGTAGACCATCGGTTAAGGATAATGAGAAAGACCTTATAGAGTTAAACTCTATCGCATGATTTAGAGAAATGAAGAAGTGAAGTTTCCTAAGCAACTTGTAGCCTCTCATTAATAAGATGCGGTGTGCTTCACACTTATGAACTAGACTCTACTAGACGTGGTTTTGAGACATCCTAGAACCATTCTAAATCTTGTACTCTAATTACCAACTTTGTCAAGACCCAGGGGTACACCCTAGACGTAACATGGCATACAAGATCAAGAGAGGCCTCATATAAGCCACTTAGCTTTCATAACATAAGATAATAGAAATGAGCAGAAATTTAAAACATTTTCAATAACATCAAATTTTCATAACAAAAGCGGAAGTCTATTACACCTTGTCTTAAAACCATCTAAAATATGAATATCTTGGGGCACAGCCCGTACAATAATTTTCAAAACATAAAATGGAAAGACATAAGGAAATGGTGGTCAAATACTCGGATGCTATAAGGAGTCACCAATCTTCAAGCCTTGCTTCTACTAAGATCCTAGCCACGGGGATGAGAGTCGAGATCGTCGGATCCTACATTTGGATAAGAAATGTAGGCAAAAGTATGTGTTAGTACAAGAATGTACTAAATATGATAGCTTCCAAAAACATCAACATAAGCATAAGGGTTAGACAATATAAGTCATAAGCATAATCAATGCATAAAATTGATCATCATAAGATAAAATGAGTACTTCATAAAGTAACCTCAAAGGATACTTAACCATGGCATGGATAATCCTCCACTAGGCTTACTCATCATAGTAGGAAACCTTACGCCATCATCCAAGCTCATCATCTATCATTCTCATCTTTAGCTTATCTTTTATAGACATGAGGAAATCAACTCCTTGCCTTCTTATTAAGACTCATGGGTAGTCTCCTCTTGCCATACATAAAGGCTAATGGGTAGTCGCCTCTTGCCTTTCTTATATGGTCATGGGTATTTACCTCCACGTCAATCTTATGGGATCATGGGTATTCGCCTCTTTGCCCAACATCATATGACACGGGTATTCATCTCTAAATCATTCTATAAGGAACCATAGGTAATCACATCCATGTCCTTTCAATATAAGATATGGGTTTTCCCCTCCTCATCCTTCATCATAAGATATAGGTTTTCGCCTCCACTTCTTTCTATAGGGGATCATGGATACTTGCATCCATGTCCAACATTAGGGAATAAGGGTAGTCGCCTCTTACTCTCCTCTAAAGAATATGGAAAATCACCTCATCTCATACTCATCTAGAGGTCATGGGTGATCACCACTTGTCTCTTCAATTTTAGTATTTAGTCTAGATTCATTTTAGGTGAGCAATCCTTTAAACCTAGAATCATTCAATGTGAGAAAGCATTTAACATTCATACTTGAAAAATTAATGTGGGAACTATCCCTTCCCCAACAATTACATCTATAATCAACAATTCATTACATAAGCTTTATTCTCAAAGCACTACATCTCATAATCATCATATATGCTTCAATCTCAAACATATCTAATCATAAATCATCATATAGGCTTCAATCTCAAAGCACTTCCAATGTATCTCATCAATCCTAGAAGAGTACATCTAAACCCACAAATTCTCCTTTCATGGCATCAAACCCAGTTACATCAATTCTAACTTAGAAACATGGGTTAAGCATGGGTACATGTAAATTCATCATAAAATCATGTATTCCACTCAATTCAAACATAAACAATCATTACCCAATCAATTGTATCAATATTCATCAATACCCATAATATTAGAAGAAAACCCTAACTCAAATTGGGGAATTTCTACTTTTCAATTGAGGAATCTTAACGTTTCCATGGATGAAAATCCATCATACCTTACTAATAAATACCATAAATGCTTGAGGAATGGAGACTTGACCTTGATCCTAGCTCCAACTCTTTCTTCTTCTTCAAGTTTTAGAGAGAGAAATATTTAAGAGAAGAACTTTGGGATTTCTTTTGGGTTTTAGAAATAATGACTTGAATGGGTGAGTTTTGGGGTTAAAACCACTTATATAGGGTCCTAGACTTTGGTAAAACAACCTCACTTTAATTTAATTAAGACCGGAAAAGACCCATCTACCCCTAAAACTCAACTGCCGACCCTGACCCATGACCCTGGTCGACGAACCATGGTCTGACCGATGGTCCGTCTTGGTGGTCCGTCATTTGGGGTCAGAAAGTTGGAATTTGGGGTCCTGGACCACGGACCGTGGTTTGACCGACGTTCCATTGGTCAGGCCGTGGTTCCTTGTCCCTTGACCAGCTTGGACAATTTTGGGTGCCCATTCCACGGACCCCCACCTATGGTCCGTGGTTCTACCCATGGGCCATGGGTGGCCCTCGTGGCTGGCACCTACAACTTCTTAAATTTTTCTAGTTTTCCCTCTTTCGAATTCGAGGTGTTACAGAAAGGGAAGCTTAGTCCCTAATATGTAGGCCCATAGCAGATTTTGAGGCATATTGGTAAGGTTGGTTATAAACTAGAATTGCCTAATGAGTTGACATTGGTGCATCAAATTTTCCATGTCTCCATGTTGAAGAAATGTGTTGGTGATCCGACGTTTATAGTTCCCTTAGAAGATTGGGGAGTTAAGGACAACCTTTATTATGTGGAGGTATCGGTTAAGATCTTAGACCATCAAGTCAAGAAGTTGAGGAATAAAGAAGTTGCCTCCGTGAATGTTTTGTGGAGGAATCAGTTAGCTGAGGGTGCTACTTGGGAGGCCGAGACCGATATGATTTCCCATTATCCTCATCTCTTTCCTTCTACCCCTACTCTAGCTTGAGGTATTGATGTTCCTCATGGTTTACTCTTTTGCTGTCATGTGTCTTAGATATTCCCATGATTTCCTCATTTATGCATGTTCATGAAAAAACTTAAGTTTTGAGAAAATGAGTCAACTTGATTGATTTCTACATGTTTATGTGCATTTGAGTATGAGTTGCATATAGACTTCATGATATGATGTTTTGAACATACTTTAGCTTGGAGTTGATGGTTCCTCCTTGGATATGTGCATTTATGTAATTGCATTCATGTTGGGCTATCAGGTTTAAGTTTCTACCCTCCGTATGATGTCTTGAATCTCATTCGAGTATGAATGATTCCAAGGGGGAGATAATGTAACACCTCGGATTCGAGAAGTCAAGAAAATTTCAGTTTTCAGAAATTTGGTGCCAGTTCCTATGGTTCCATCCACGGCCCGTGCAATGACCCACTGACTGTAGGTCATGTCTGTGGGTGGCCAGGCAAGTCTCCCCAAGTTGTCAAGTCCCATTACTTTTGTTAACGATTAACTAGGATGGTTCGTCGTTCAATGCACGAGTCGTAGGTAGGTCTCGTAGGTGAGTCCCAGACTTAGAAAGATTTCAAAGTCAGAAGTCGAGAATGATGACTAAGACCTACGGTCTGTTGTCTAAACCATGGCCTATAGGAAGGGGTCCGTCGTTGGTGGTCCAGTAGTCAAGCTCCTGATCACAACAATGGCCGAACAGGATGATCCGTTGGTCGAGCCACGGACCTTGGTTCACCACCGTCGTTGACGACGACAGTTATTTTTAGGGGTTTCTTGGTCTTTTTCCCAAATTGTTTTAACTCAATACTATGTCGTTTTACCCTCTTTTAGAACCCCTATATAAGTGTTTTAACCCCCAAATTTCCCCAATTGAAATTATTCTCTCAAATTTATAAAAGAAGAAAAAGTCTTCATCTCAAAATATTTCTCTCTTTAGAAAGTTTGAAGAAGTAGGGATCAACCTAGGGTTTCAAGCCAAGTCTCCAATTCCACCATTGAAGTTAAACAATTGGTATTGAGGTATATAGTTTTCATCGATGGAGCCCTTTCATCCATGGAGTTCCCAAATTCTCCAATTTATAAAGATAAAATTCCCCAATTAAGTTAGGGTTTTCTTCCATGTAATGGGTTCCTTTGATTATTGATTTAATTGATTGATTTATGATGTATTTTGCATGAATTGAGTTAATCCCATATTTTTATGATGATCCCCCATGAACCCATGTAATTCCCATATTTTGCAAGTTATGATGATGTAATGTAGGTTTTGAATTATGAAAGAGGAGATTATGAAGTTAAACATGTTCTCATTAAAATTATGTAAATATTTTAAGGATGCTTTGAGAGTGAAGTATCAATGATGTTGTTTATTGTTTTGTTGTTTAAAGAATTTCTCATATACACATGTAAGCATGAATTGTGAAAGGTTTTCTCACATAGTAAGGGTTTATTAGGGTTGAAAGGCTTTCTAACCTAAAATGAACCAATGTTAAGGAGCTATTCTAATGTTGAGGCAAGAGGCGATTACCCATTCTCTCTAATTAAAAGACAAGAGGTGATTACCCATGTCACATGATGTAAGGACAAGAGGCGATTACCGATGTTCTTTTAAGAGCTAAGATGAATATGATTAAGAACTATTACGTGGAAGTTAAGCTTAGAATCGAGTGGACAACTAGCGATTACCCATGTCTCATAAACTATGTGTCAACATAGGGTTGTCTAGATAGACATTAGCTAGTGGATCCACATAAGCTAGAAGTTCGTGGTACATACTTTGGCAAGTAGGAGAACCCTTTTTCGGTGTGGTGCAGACACTGAATTCCATGATAATAGCCCTCATGGTCTTATATGTTGGTTAAGGCTACTTCCCACAACCAAGATATGATGTATTAAAGTTACTTCAAGAAAGTATTTCATGCATGTTTAAAATGATAACTATGTGCATTAACCATATTTTATGACTCATGTTTTCTAACTCCGTAACTCATATTTTAGCTTGGTCATTACATTTAATGAAAGTATCTCTTTTAAGAATGTTTTCAAATATTTATTGCATGGCTATCATACTTGGTACATATTTTGAACTGACACATACACTTGCCTACATTTCCCAAAAAATAGGGTCCGACAGTTAGGGTTCCCAGTTACGTGGCTAGAGTTTGTTGAGGGGTTTCGAGCTTTGGTGAGTCCTCATGCTTCGAGGACGGACTTTTATTGTTTTTTTTTTCCTTCTTACTTTCAGTTTCGAACATGATGTACGGGCAACGCCCAGATTCACTCTTATGTACTAGATGGCTTTGAGACAATGTGTTAGACTTCCACTTTACTTTTATAAAACTTTTGGACTTGAAATGTTCTTCTTTAACTCTTTTATTCTATTTCTTGTATGATGAAAGCTAAGTGGCTTGTATGGGGCCTCTCAGAGTCTTATACGCATGTTACGCCTAGGGGCTACCTTAGGTCATGACAGGTCTCAAATCAATTCTCTGAATAACTTCTACGGTAACTTCATACCGCCTGCATACCCTCAAATGATTCATCATGTTCATCTGTGGGTTAAAAATCAAAGATTTGACATTTCCCAAATTTCTAATCGAGCCCTAAGACTACCTTCGTACAGCCCGTAGGACATCCTACGCTCCCTAGATGGCTTCCGAAGGACACTGACTTAGACCCTCCGACGATTCCTCCCGTTCATTAACATGCATGTATATAGAAAGATGAGAATGACTAAAACGCATCAATTCAAAAAATTAACCACGAGGAGCTAATAGTTCAAAATTGAATAGGAGCATGATGAGTCCGAGATTTGGACTCATTTACGGCTTTATTTGTATAGGTTTTATGTCCTCAAATGTTTATTTTATGCCAATAACTGAAGTAAAATCCTTGATTTTCAGGATTATGGATTAAGGAAAAAAGCAAGGACACTAAGTTGCAAAACGGAACAAAGCAAGCTGAAAGAATGAAGAAAAGAAAGCATGGTGATCGCCAAGTCCACTTGGCGAGTCGCTGAATGACCATTTTACCGTCTAAAGTTCCAGTGTGACAAGCTTTTAGGGTAAAATCAAGTTGGCAAGAAAAAGGAGCAGTCGTCGGATCTTCGAGTGGTTCCGTGATGCAGTGTTGGATCGCCCAAAGTTACAGACCTTGAGGATGCTGAATGCCAAGGAAAAAAGGCAAACAAAGTGACCAAAGTTCGGATCGCCGTGTGGTTCGGCGAGCCCGACTTACTTCGCCGAGTGACTCTTCGCAGCACATTTTCGGTGACTATAAATAAGTTTTTGAATATTTTGTTTAGTATAAATTTTCATATCAATTCGTATCTTAGAATCTATTATTTGAGTTTTGAACTGGGAGACAAGTTTTCTCTAGTTTTTCCTAAGCTTTGAAGAATTGAAGTTTTTTACTTTTGAGAAATTGGAAGTGGGTCTATGATATTCTTTGAATCGGAGCATTGTAAGGACGAATCTACGCTTACCCAGTTGATGGATAATCAATTTGGTAACTGTTTTTACCTTTTTATGATGTCTAGCTAAAACCCCAATTGTTGGGGTGTTATTATGTGATTATGTGATTGTGGGCTGATTTAGCTTATGGGTATTGCTAATTGTTTGTTTATTTGCTATTTAAATGTGAGTTCAATCATTTATTGAGGGTTAATTTAAGAATTGTAGTTGAAAATGCGATTCTACCTTTGTGTTCTTGGCTTTCTCGAGAGATAGGTTTTAGAACTAAGGTGTTTGATTGATGGTCTGTGGGTATTGGGTTGACCTGGGTTCAGCTTGAGAGAGTGAATCCTAAACCCTTTTCCTCACATTCAGCTCGAGAGAGTAAATGGACTAAGGTGTGGGCTGTTCTTATTTTTCATGCTTTTAGATGTTCGAGAGAAATCAACTTGATTTGGGGTAAATTGTGTGAGAATAAATTTATCTCCTAAATTTCAAGCAATTGGAGGGTCAGACAATCCATGAGTTGTGACTGAGATTTAAGACAATATTGCTGCAATGCCCAACTCGTGGAATCCCAGATAATATGCTACTGGACTGCTTCTATAGAGGTCTTGGTCCTGAAAACAGAGAAGTGGCTGATCGACTTACTCCGGGTGGTCTAATACGAAAACCCTATGAAATAGTAGCCCAACTCCTTGATCACATGATTAAAATCAACAAGGAGACAGATAAGGACCAGAATTTGGCCACACTGTTAACTCAGCTGGATCTTTTGGCCAAAAAGGTTAGCGAATTTGAAGTAATGTACAAAAAGAAAGAAAGGTACATTTCCCCTCATGAGCGTAGAAAGCCCAAGTACTGTGAGGGTGGACAAGTCGAAGAGATGCTCTCACTCATTCTCTACAAAGTCGAAGAACACGACGGAGTGTTGAAAGAGACAAAAGAGAATGTCTCAATGCTAAATCAGTTGACTGCTTCTCATTCCATCTTTGTTCAGCTATTGGAGACCTAAATGGGTCATTTGTTGTCTTATCTCTACTCAAGACAACAAGCAGGGTTGCCAAATGAGTCTATGGCAAACCCTAAGAATGAAATTTGAGCGAGGACTTGCGTCGTGCCACGACGTTAACTAAGGCGCTGTTTGGGAGGAAACCCAAGGTCGTAATTGCTTTCTTTTTGTTTTTGGAATAATGTGTGTTGATTGTGCACTCGGCGATTCACCGAAGAGGTCGGCGAGGAAACATGTCCAGTCGGCGAGATGACCTGGACCGCCGTTGGGCTCAAAAATTTATGAAGATAGAGTCTGTAAAACTCGGTGGGCTCATGGAAAAGTCGGCGACTCGCCGAATAGGTCGGTGAGCCCGACCTTTTCCATTGTTTGGACCCCCACATTAACTGGAGGTCCTGTAAAACTGGGTGAGGTAAGTAACCACTCGGCGTGTCATCGAGCGGTTCGGTTCGGTTGAATAATATCGCCGAAAGGGCGAGAACTGGACGGTTTATAAAGGACAAAGGTTTAAATTTTCAAACTCTTTCAGATTCCCTCACTGTTTAACTTCACAAAATCACACCCGCACTATATTTCCTATATTTTCACATTTTTACCGCTTTCTAGTCATTGATTTGGTGTTTGGAGTTGGATACTATGCCGCCTAGCTTTACAAGTTCTTATACTTGGCATTGAAGGTTTGTTTTTCGAACCCCAAACTCGTAATTAGCGGTTAAACTCATTTGCAATCGTATTGTTCTTACTTATGTGTGTCGTGCCTCTCTGAAATCATGATTGTGTGCTTGTTTTCCTGTTCTAAATTCAATATCATGCCTAAATTGCCTAAGTTGTTGATTTCCCGAAATTTGTGCTTTAAAATTGATCGTTGCTTGATAGAGGGGCAATGTCTTTTCCACCTCTACGGCACCTTTGGATGATCTCAAGGGCTGGCTTTCCCCCCTCATTTCTGACACCACCCCGAGGTGGATTGAGGCAGGAGTCCAGATAGAGAAGAAGGATTTGAATGTAGTTGCACGGTACTAGTTCAAATTCATCAGCAGCTCCATCATGCCTTCAATGATTGAGTCCATCCTCCGCCATCCAATGGCGGCCTGTCTTGGATCGATCATAGTCCGGAAGAGCATTGACATGAGACTCATCATTGAGCAAGAGATGGCCATGAGGTCCAAGCAGCGCCAAACTTCCCTTCCCTTTGTAGTCCTGATCACAGAGTTATGTCGGCGTGCGGGAGTTCCTCTTGATGAAAAGAGGGACATAGAGGTCACCCCCACATCCTCCACCGACATCCGACGTATAGAGGCCGAGTACACTCATGAGGAGGCAGACAGGAGGAGAGCAGCTCTGGTGGACACATCCCCGGAGGTAGATGTTGAGACGATACCTACAGAGGCATCTTTGCCTACTCCGGCCTCCAGGCCTTCAAGTACACCTGCTTCCACTTCCTCCCAGGCTCCTGGTACTTCTACTACTTCCCAGCCCCCCAGGATTACTCAGGCCATGATCCTAAAGATGGGGTACTTAGCCCATTCTGCTGATGTACGAGTGACCCGATTGGAGGCTGCAGTACCGTGGATGTTTGAGATCGTCATTCTAGCCGCAGTGACACCCCTCTGAGCATCGTTTGATACTCTCACGGTGAGAGTACAGACTTGTGAGAGGCGACAGGAGGATACTTCAGAGGTTACGACTTTGAAAGCTGAGGTTGCAGACTTGAGGAAGGATGTGGACTATCTAAAGTCTATAGACTTCACTACTTTATTTGAGGCAGCCGAGACTGAGGATGCCCCAGCTACTTCTGAGATTCCTCCGGCTACCATCAGAGATGCACCTATAGGGTATGTGGTAGTTGAGGTATCATAGACGGAGACCGATGAGGAGCAGCTTGGGGAGCTAGATGCTGCCGTATATGATGATCGTGCCGATCTAGAGGATGCGATGTTTGAGACGGCCCGCCAGACCTCCTTGAGAGACACCACTATGGCTGACCCTAGTGGAGCTGGCACTTCTTATGTTGCACCAGGCACTGATACCCCGACAGATGGAGTGACTGTGTAGACATGACCCCTCTTTACCTCCCTCTCTGTCATTTTTATTGACTTTGTTTATTTTGTTGTATGTGAGAACAAATTCCTTTTATTTGTTGTGGGGTGAGGTATTTCTATACCTACCTCTTGTGATTTTTTTTAATTTTTATATATTGGGTTTTTGTGTTGTAAATTTTGTTTTGACAGTATTTTATGGATGTTTGAGCTTATGGCTCCTTGTTTTGATTGTAAGTGGTTTTGACTCTTCCAAAAATTTTGCCATCTCTTGTTTTGTGTTAATGTGGTTGTTCTTGTGTAAATTTTAGTATCAGTCATGATCAATACCAATGATTTGAATAGTGCTCTTAATTGAACAACAATGAATGCACGGCTACGATGAGGCCAAATAAAGTTGCATAGAAAATATGTGAACTTTTTGCATCTCGTTGTGACTAGCCAATTACCGAATGAGTTTCTTGTGATGAACATTGCACACTAGCGAAAGTGTGGAGTCTTGTTTGATAATGGTGTCAATGCCTTGTGTGATGAGCTTACCGTGAACCTTGTGTGATGACACCTAGAATTTTCCCCGTTGGTCCGGTTGACTAAGTGATGCAAGCTCTTGAAATGATCTTAGGCAATAATTTTTAAGAGTGAAATAATTTGGCAATATACCTCTTTTGTGGCCAACCTTGTGAGATGTGTGAATCTTGCTTGAACCCCTTTGAGCCTTGTCCTTTTCTTGGAAGAAACATCATGAAATTGAAACCCCTCTTTATCCATTCACCCATAATCCACATGAAAGTGTAGTGTGTTTGAATAGCCAACTTAGGCCAAAAGCCTAAGTTGGGGGTGTGGTAAAAAGAGAAGGAAAATCAACAAGTGTGAAGAAGTCCCCCTTTATCCATGGACTTGAAAAAGATGGAAACCCTCCATACAAAAAAAAGAGAAAGAAAAGAAGAAAGAAAAATAAAAAGAATGAAAAAGTGGTGAAATAAAGTTGTGAAAATTGCAAAATAAATGGGGTGTCCGGTATTCCATGAGAAGTGAATAATGGGGTGAATTTTGAGCATGAATGAAAATGCTGAAGAAAAGGAAAGAAAGTTGTTCACACCACATTTCATGAGGATAGCAGCCACTGAGTCTAAATGACCATACCTTTACACTCAGCCCCGTTACAAGCCTTGAAAAGACCTTTTTCATCTTGAATGAGTTGAACCAAATGTTGGCTGGAAAATAAGGGCAAACCTATGGGTAGAGTCATGCATGTGTTCATCTTTTTGAGTGTGAGAGTTATTTGTGATTCTAGAACTATAAATTGTTGAACAATTGTGTGTAAATATGGAATCCTCTTTGTTGTGAGGGCATTTGATTACCTTTGTTGAACTTGAACTTGCATTTGAAGCAAGTATTGTGAACTTGAGAATCTTTGATGATGGTGAGTCACAACTTGAATCTTTGAGTGCACAATTGATGCTTGTATGAGTAATATGAGTCTTGTTGTGTGCATTCATGATTGAGTCTTTTGTAGCACTATTTATGACATCCTTTTTGAACTGCTGAACTTGAGTTTTACTTGAGGACAAGCAAAAGTTTAAGTTGGGGGTGTTGATGAGTCCGAGATTTGGACTCATTTAGATCTTTATTTGTATAGGTTTAGTGTCCGCAATTGCTTATTTTGTGCCAATAACTGATGTAAAATCCTTGATTTTCAGGATTATGGATTAAGGAACAAAGCAAGGACACTAAGTTGCAAAAAGGAACAAAGCAAGCTGAAAGAATAAAGAAAAGAAAGCCTGGTGATCGCCATGTACACTTGGCGAGTCGCCGAATGGCAATTTGATCGCCTAAAGTTCCAGTGAGCCAAGCTTTGAGGGTCAAAATCAAGTTTGCGAGAGAAAGGAGTAGTCGGCAGATCACCGAGTGGTTCTGCGATGTAGTGTTGGATCGCCCAAAGTTACAGACCTTGAGGATGCTGAATGGCAAGGCAGAAAGGTGAACGAAGTGACCAAAGGGCGGATCACCGAGTGGTTCGGCAAGCCTGACTTACTTCTCCGACTGACTCTTTACAGCACATTTTCGGCCACTATAAATACGTCTTTGAATATTTAGTTTAGTATCAATTTTCATATCAATTCATATCTTAGAATCTATTATTTGAGTTTTGAACTAGGAGACATGTTTTTTCTAGTTTTTCCTAAGCTTTGAAGAATTGAAGTTTTTCACTTATGAGAAATTGGAAGTGGGTCTGTGATATTCTTTGAATTGGAGCATTGTAAGGACGAATCTACACTTACCCAGTTGATGGATAATCAATTTGGTAACTGTTTTTACCTTTTTATGATGTCTAGCTAAAACCAATTCTTGGGGTGTGATTATGTGATTATGGGCTGATTTAGCTTATGGGTATTGCTAATTGTTAGTTTATTTGCTATTTAAAAGTGAGTTCAATCATTTATTGTGGGTTAATTTAAGAATTGTAGTTCCAAATGCGATACTACCTTTGTGTTCTTGGCTTGCTCGAGAGAGAGGTTTTAGAACTAAGGTGTGTGATTGATGGTCTGTGGGTATTGGGTTTACCTGGGTTCAGCTCGAGTGAGTGAATCCTAAACCCCTTTCCATACATTTAGCTCGAGAGAGTGAATGGACTAAGGTGTGGGTTGTTCTTATTTTGCGTGCTTGTTGATGTTCGAGAGAAATCAACTTGATTCAGGGTAAATTGTTCGAGAGAAAATTTATCTCCTCTATAGCCTAGCTTACTCACTAATATTTAGCCATTTTTTAATAGTTGGAATTACCCATTTGTCTATAATAGCCTATAATCGAATCACATCCCAAGAACCCGTCTCATTATTATTATTTCATATTGTTTGATGATGTTTGTAGTTGATAAATTTAAAATCAAACCCCCCCCCCATCTCACATTCGTGTCATCCCCTGATTTGAATGATGTTTTTATTCGATCATTTTTATTCCTATGACTGATTTGAGCATATTCATACTTCCCTATTGAATCTCAAACACGTACCACTCCCTATGGGATTCGACCCCAACTCATTTAGTTGCGTTTTATACTGACTAGCAAACGTTGACACTTAGAATTGGATGAAGTGTCTGTTGGTTTTAAATTGTGTGAATGAAAAATGAAGAGTTGCGACTTTTCTGAAGAGTTGTGACTTTTATGAAAAGTTACGACTTTTATGAAGAGTTGTGACTGTTAAAAAATTTGCGACTTTTATTGAAAAGTTGTGACTTTTATGAAAAGTTGTGACTTTTATAAAAGGTTGTGACCTTTTCGAAAGATTGTGACTTTTCCAAAGGGTTGTGACCTTTGTGGTAAGGCACAATAAGAACCTTTTCATACTACCCTTTGTTTTCTATAAATTAAGGGATTTCCTCTCATTTTAACAACGAATATTTTTTGACATCTTCTACTACTACTAAATATAGTATTCTAAGTGTACTTTACTGCCGTTGAGTGGTTCGCTGACACAGTGGTTTTAGGTACCGATACACCGGTGAGTAAGATCGTTCTATCCTGGGAGGATATATTCCATTAACCTCGGGTACTTGAGGGGAATAATTTCCTTAAGGGGACACTGTGCATTCAGTGGGCTTGATTTTCTTTCTTTGAGAAAAATATTTTTATATTGTTTCTAATCTGTTTTTGATTCTATTTTCTCTACTAGTTTTAATTTTCTAGTTAGAAAATACTCTTTAAACTTTGTTGTTTCTTACCAAGTTATTCAAAGTTTTGTTCTAAGTATCTTAGGAATACAAGATGAACAACAATCTTAAGGAAATTATTATACTGTTGGTATATCTTATTCAGAGAAACAGATCATGGAAGTAGAAGATTAATGCATTACTTCTCCAGAATTCGGTGTCTTGTTTAGCAAGATTGAATTGAGAATGTACTAGAAATTGGTGGTATTCCGGTTAAAGATTACATGAGGTAACCTTCTTATTATTTATCTAAGGAGGAAAATAGTTTCTAAAAGTTAATTCTTTTGATATTTATCATGTTTATCTTTGGAAAAAGATCTGCAAACCATATGTTTTGGAATGAATTTTCCTTGGTAAATAGTGTTGCCTTTAAAATTCTTTAGTCTGCAGAATGAGAGATGCACATTTGTTTTGATAAAATATTATGTCAAAATGCTATAGTTGGAAGGCTATTTGAAAAGAAAAGCATTTCAATATGATAATCTAAGAATATATTTTATTCTATTCGGAGGGGAAAAAAACTTTTGTAGTTTTGTACTCCGTGTGAAATTTGATTGTGTCGGATTGTTGTAGGCTAAAAACTTTTGTAGTTTTCCACTCGGGATAAATTGGACTATGCAATTATTTTGAAGAATATGAAAACTTCACCTAATAAGTCAGTGTTGTACTTTTCATTTTCAACAAATTTCATGGTTAAATAGAAATAAATTGTACAAAATTTTTTGTCTTTATTGTTAGTATTCTAAATACTAAGTGGTATGTCTAACTGTGATGGAAAAAAAAGAGACCAATGACTTAAAGTGTGTGATTTTATGCCTGGAATAGGTGCCTCTAGGAATGAACTTTGACACTTTGTCAGGATTGTCAAAGAGAACTGAAGCACTATAATTCTTTCGTAGAATAACATTTCGAAAAGAGGTTTCATGCTGCCAATGATATTTTGATAGTCTAGAAAAATATGTGGAAAAATTATTTTCAACTATTTAAAAAATATTTTTGAGATCATATTTAAAATATTCTTTGCTTATGACAAAGATAAAATTATACTTAGTGTCTAATTTTAATTTGGAGCACACGATATGAAATTCAATGATACTTTTGTATTATGTTAGACCCACAAAATTCTTGGAGTATATTTGATATTGTGGTCGTTGAGTTTCTCTTTTACTATTATATGGTATGACTAGTATGAAACTACCAAATTATATGTATACTTGTTCAAAATAATTGAGTTCTTTTATGAAAAAGTGTCACTTAAAATGTTGTGATTTTTCATGTAAAGATATGTCTATTAAATATAACTATTTGTATAGACATGAATATTGGTGAATAGTCATTTGTCATGTTTTGTAAAAGAAGCATTTGGACTATATTGCCTTTATTGGACCCGATGAAACTTTGTTCATTTGTAGTTCTATAACAATCAAATTGAAAGTTATGGAAAGGTCCTTCTGAAAGGACATTTGACAAGGTGGTGACTCTAAACAATGTTTATATCACACAAAATTATAAGAAGTTGGAATAAAATATTTGTGAGAAAAAGCTACCTTGCGGAGAGCTTTTCAAACTCAATATTTTTATTTGTTCTTACTTGCTTGTGTCAAACTGTTTGTGACATGAACACTTGGGGCATGTCAATTACAAAACTTTGTAAGGAAAACTGATCAACTTAGAAGTTTTGTATAACTTTGAGTGCAATAAATAAAAATGTCAAGTTTGTGTGGAATCTAAGTATGCTGAGCATTCTTATAAATCTGTTGAAAGGAATTCTAATCCCTTAGAGTTGATTTACACTGACATTTGTGATATGAAGTCAACACCATCTTGTGGTGGGAAAAAGTATCTTATAAATTTTATTGACAATTGCATTTGATACGATTATGTTTATTTGCTGAATGGTAAGGACGAATCAATAGAAACATCTAGGCAATATAAAATTGAAGTTGAAATCAGTTCAGAAAAAGATAAGAAGTGATAGGAATGGAAAATATAAATCTCCTTTTGCAGAAATATATTTGGAAAGTGGATTTATCCATCAAACTACTGTCCTATTCACCTAAATCTAATGGAATTATAGAATGGGAAAAAAATAGACTTTGAAGGAAATGATGGCTACATTACTTATAAATTCAGGTTTACCACAAAACTCGTGTGGAGAAGCTATCCTTACAGCAAAAGGGAACAACAAAAAGTTGTCTTTTCAAAAAGAAAGCAATAAAAAGTTTTATATGTTCAGGACACAATCTATTCCATATGTGAAATGGAAAGGGAGAAAATCCAACTTGAAATATTTCAAAGTGTGGCGGTGTCTAGCCGAAGTCCAAGTTCCTATTTCTAAAAGGATTAAAGTAGGACCTAAGTCTGTGGACTGTAAAATTAGACTTGAGTAGTCTAGTGAAAGGTCTAAATGACCTTGGAAAGAACAAAAGGAGAATGTACTGAATAAAGATATTCAGAGGCGTAGTAAATGTCAAAGGACATCTACTTCCTTCGAATATGATTTTGTAACATTTCTTGTGTCTTCTGTAGACTCATCCTTTTGGACAGATGGTGTCAATAGTGAGATTGGTTCAATCTTGAGCAATCCTATTGGAAGTTGGTTGATCTTCCTCCAGGAAATAAATCTTTGGGTTTAAAGTGAATCCTTAGAAGGAAAATGAAAGTCGATGGAACTGTTGACAAATATAAAGCAAGACTTTTTGTCAAAGGCTTTAGACAAAAACAAGGTCTTGATCTTTTCGACACATACTCGTCAGTAACTAGAATTACATTCATTTGGATGTTAATTGTGTTAGCTGTGGTATATGACCTCCAAATTCATCAAATGAATGTGAAAACAACTCTATTAAATGGAGAATTGGAGGAATTTACATGGAACAACCCGAGGATTTTGTGGTTCCTGGTAAAGAAAAGAAAGTGTGCGAACTTGTTAAGTCACATTAGGGACTAAAACAAGCACCCAAACAATGACATAAGAAATTTGACCAAACCATGTTGGCAAATAGATTTAAGAATGATGGAAGTGATAAATGTGTTCACATTAAAATCACAAGGTCATTGTTTGTTTGTATATTGGTGATATGTTGATCATCAATAGAGACACTAATGACATAAATGCTACTAAACGTATGCTAGAAAACAAGTTTGATATGAAAAATCTTGGAGTTGCTGATGCGATCTTAGGTATAAGAATCCTTAGAACTCCATAATGTTTAGCATTGTCACGGTCTCATTGCATTGAAAAGGTACTTGACTAGTTCAAATATTTAGATTTTGATATTGTCAAGTCTCCAATAAATGTGAGCTTTGCATTTCAAAAGAGTGAAGGCGAAAGTGACTCACAATTGGATTGTGCTAGAGTATTGAGAAGTATGATGTATATCACGAAGTGTGCGCGATCAGATATAGCATGTGCTATTAATGAATTGAGTCGGTTCATGAGTAATCCCAATCAAACTCATTGGATGGCAATGAAAAGAGTTTTGCGGTATTTAAAACATACTCAAAATTATGTCTTGCATTATAACAATATCCAATAGTATTGAAAGGATATAGTGATGCAAATTGGATCACCGAGATCAAATGAAGTAAAATCCACGAGTGGATATGTATTTACTCTTGGTGGAGGAGAAGTCTCTTGGAAATATTCCAAAAAGACATATATCGCTAGCTCTACAATGATCTCTAAGCTAGGTGCTCTAGATAAGGCCGGTGAATAAGTTGAAAGACTCCGGAGTTTCTTGATAGATATTCTTTTTGGCCCAAACCATAAGCATCAGTATGCATACACTTTGATAGTCAAGATGCAATTGGTAGGGCATGGAGCATGATGTATAGCGGAAAGTCTCGTCATATAAGACATAGACATAATACCATTAGAAAACTACTCTCTAGTGGAATTATCACAGTTGACTATGTAAAATCAAAGGATAATGTGTCGGATCCACTTACAAAAAGGCCTAACTAGAGAGAAAGATAAAAGATCATCTAAGGGAATGGGTTTACCGCTTAGGACAAGTCATCATGGTGGTAACTCTACGTAGCAAACTGGAGATCCCATTAACTAGGTTCAAGGAGAAAAACAAAATTGTGACTGACGGTTCGGCATTGTCAACCAACTAAATCCATTCTCATGATGAAGACAGTGCTCAGGAATAAGGATACAACATTAAGCCTTGTTAATGAGTTAGTAAAGCTTAATGTTTTTAATGATTTGCTAAGTTTGGCAGATTTGACCAAATAGTGTATCTACACGATAACACGGTTAGAAATCACCTATGTGAGTGTGAAGTATAAGCCACTTCAAAGAAAATTATTGTCAAAACCCTATTCTCTATACACTCATGAAACCAGGAGGTTTTCATGGCTGAAACGAACACAACCGTAAGAACCATAAACAGTAAAGGGTTAATTGTGTGACATATGGTTGTCTAGATATACACCAAAGCTAGACGGTTCAAAGATATCGCATCTACCGATTGACCGAGTATATCCAACATATGTTCACTACGGAAAGTCCAAGGGGAAACCTACTTATCCAGATGCAATTAAATCTTGCTTGTAAAGTACACATACTTGTCCGTTTCTTTGTCTGGAAGTCATTCTCCATTCATGCGGCGGATTATTGGGTTTTAAATTGTGTGAATGGAAAATGAAGAGTTGCGACTTTTATGAAGAGTTGTGACTTTTATGAAGAGTTTCGACTTTTATGAAGAGTTGTGACTTTTATAAAAAGTTGCGACTTTTATTGAAAAGTTGTGACTTTTATGAAAAGTTGTGACTTTTATGAAAGGTTGTGACCTTTCCAAATGATTGTGACTTTTCCAAAGGGTTGTGACCTTTCCGGTAAGGCACAATAAGAACCTTTTCACACTACCCTTTTTTTTCTATAAATTGAGGGATTTCATCTCATTTTAAAAATTAAATTTTCTTGACTTCTTCTACTACTACTAAATCTAGTATTCTAAGTGTACTTTACTGCCTTTGAGTGGTTCGCTGACACCGTGGTTTTAGGTACCGATACACCGGTGAGTAAGATCATTCTATCCTGGAAGGATATATTCCATTAACCTAGGGTACTTGAGGGTAATAATTTCCTTAAGGGGACACTGTGCATTTAGTGGGATCGATTTTCTTTCTTTGAGAAAAATATTTTTATATTGTTTCTAATCTGTTTCTGATTCTATTTTCTCTACTAGTTTTAATTTTCTAGTTAGAAAATATACTTTAAACTTTGTTGTTTCTTACCAAGTTCTTCAAAATTTTGTTCTAAGTATCTTAGGAATACAAGATGAACAACAGTGTCCTTGAAACGTTAATCAGAGCGGAGGGACAAATATGAGAATACGTGGACATCATATCGACTTAGGCCTCCTAAGTAGAACCCTCAATTTGTCAATTTCTCCATATGACCTTTATGGAAGAAACTTCTTTCTTTATCAGCTTCCGAACTTGATGATCGAAGATTTCAACCGGAACATCTTCATACAGAAGACTTTCCTTAACTCCCAAACTTTTCAAAGGCATAATGAACACCGGATCTTTAACACACTTTTTCAATAAAGAGACATGGAATACTAGAAGTACCAAAGCTAAGTCAGTAGGTAAATCTAACACGTAAGCAACCTTGCCGATATGCCTCAAAATCTGATATGGGCCCATATGGAATACTGGATGACCCTTACACTGAAAAGGGGAATCTACTTTCCAAGATAGAACTCCATCACATTCATTCTTTGCTAAATTTGATACACTAGCATAGATCATTTAAGACAATCCTACAGGGGATTGTAGTTTGGGACAAGAAGATTTCTTCTAGAGACCCGACCTCTACTAATGGTAGAGCCTCCATGTCAATGGCATCTCGTTGCTAAAAAAATCCCAATGGAAAAAATTATAATCATACTAATAATTTAATACTAGGAAAGACACAATTAAGACTACCAATCCAATCCTAAGATCATATTAGAGTAGCTCCCCTTCAAATCATGATCTTCATAAACTTCTTCATAACAGAAACTTACATATCCAAACATCTAAATCATGATTTCATTCATATGTGAGAAAACCTTTTACAAAGCATAGATACTTATCTCAAAGGCATCCATAATTCATAAATAACCGTTTTCATAAAATATACATAACTTTCATAATCATAAATCATAAGTTCATAAGCATGATACATATTCATAAAATACGCATCGACGTGGGTCCATATGAAATCAATTGAGAACAATAAAATTGATTCAAATCATGCAAAATAAAATTTATTAGTAAAGATTTAATCATAATAAATGGAACCCGTGGAGATTAAAATGAAAGACTAGATAATTGGGTAAAAAACTGAATTGGAGATTTTAAGTTTATTTTGGAACCCAATGGATGAAAAGAATCCATTGGTAAATTCCCACATAACTTGACTATCAAAGTCCTAAGAATGCAACAAAAAGATATCTTGAAGCTTGAAACCCTAGCCCTTCACCTTGAAGCTCCTGAGAGAATTTGGAGAAGAAGGCTTGAGGGATTTTGGGAAATTTGAGTGAATAAGGGAATTAGGCTTAGTTTGATGGGTAAACTCAGTTATGGGTAGTTATAGGGAAAAAATGATGAAGTTTAGGGTTTATTTAGGTACGAAAAGACCAAAACACCCTTAGTTAAAATTTGTCGGAGGACCTTACGATTTCCACGAACGGTCCGTAGACTTATCAATGGTAAAATCATTTACTAGGACTCAAATTTTTTGATCAATTCCATGAGACCTTCCTACGACTAGTCCAACATTCTATGAATTGTAAAGCCAACTTGCAGAAACTGTGTTCCAGTCCAAAATTTTACCAATTCTAGATCACTTCTACGAATTCCACCTACGACCCGGAGACCATATGACAACTAGTCAAATCCTTTTGTAGAACTGAGGTCTCAAATTAACTCTCTGAATCACTTCTACAGACACTTCTTATGGTCCGTAAACCTTCCTACGACTCTTCCTCTTCATTCATAGGTCAAACATCATAGACTTGGAATTTCCTAAATTTCCAATTGAGCCCAATGACTGCCTTCCTATGGCTCATAGATGGCTTCCGTAGGAAACCGCCTTAGTGGAAAAAATGCAACATTTCCTCTCCAACTCAACTTATAATTTCTGAGGTGTTACATTTACCCCATCACTTAGAAACTCTTTCAGATGACCATTCTTCAGAAGTATGGAGACCTTTTCCAAAAGTTATTTGCAGTCCCGATCTTGTGCCCATGAGTTTCATGGTAGTCAAACCAAAGATTTTGATTTTTTCTGTTTGGATACCCGAAACTATCTTTGCCAGACCAACAATGAAGTAATATTCAGACATTTGTAGAACCCCGTCGACCATAAAATATGAATTTGGGGACTTAATGCTTCTATATTTTTCCATCCATTACATCCTCAATCCTTATTGTTTTGTTTATAAAATGAAGGCATATCCATATGCTAATAGTCATGTTCTCGGTTTAAACATAACTTTTTATTTGTCAGATATGAGTAACAATTTTGATTTTTTTTTCCTCAGAGTTTTAACTGTAACTCCTATTGGTACAGACTTTTTGTTGTTAGACTACAAAAATCATCTTTTATCAAAATATTTGACTCATACTAGTTATGGACATTTGCCCTAGTAGATATCATTGAACTCTGTCAGGCTTCTTTACATTTAAGGGAAAATAGAGAACCTTAATGTTTAAACCCTTAATGAAAGCTTTTGGGGACTAATCGCCTGGTACCATCGTCAACATCATCCTTTCCCTCTTAAATCTAGTGGCGAAGTTTAAGAGTAGCTCATTGTTCTCTTTCCCTATTTTGAAAATGATTTACCTTCTAGGTTGAACCTTCCTTGCGTTGGTGTTTTCCTTGGAAAAATAATTTTCAAGTATCCTAAAAGAGTTAATAGAATCTACAAGAAATAAAGAATTCCATAACAATACACCTCCGCAAGGTTTCTCCAAACTTCTTGATCATTACTGACTCGACCTCATTCTTATCAAGTTACTTTCGATAGTAGTTGGGATGAAGGATAAAATGCGCCCATGAAGATCTGTGGTTCCATTATACTTCATTATGTCCAGCATCTTGAACCTTTTTGGGATAGATTTTGGTATGGCACTAACTTTGTATGGTAGCTTCGAATAGCTCTGGGAATCTAGCCATTCAGGATTAGTGGCTCTCTTGGAATATGATTCATTGGGGAGTATTTATCTTTATTATGTCGATATCTTGGAGTTCGCTTGAGTCGTGATAGCCCTACATTTCTCTTATCGATATTCAGCTTCTTTCTAACCCTAAAAACTCCTTCGATGCATGGACATTCCAAGTGGAGTTTGAATGTTGCCTCCTAATTTTTTAGAGGCCACTTAAATCAGTGTACCTTGCAACTCCACCACTCTCAAATCTTTTTTGTTGTAATATGGTCCATTATGGATTTATGTAGAGTTGAGAAGTAGTAAATCTTCTTTGAGGACATCAAAATCAATTTTTCCTTCATCTCTTTATGCATCCACATCATAAGAACTATGTTCATCTTCCCTTGATACACTAAAAATTACATCATGACAAAGTGTATGCGGTCGTATGAATATATAGTTATCCAAAAAAGATTAGGATCTAAATCCATAGGGAAATAAACAATTACTAATTAGACAAATACCATATTGGTATTCGAGTTCTATTCTGAAAGATTTGAAAAGAGTTTGAATTTATCAAAGACCAAAAGAATATAATAAATAACATAGTATGTAAACTATATTTATTAAACCACTAGGGTTTTGAACCCACAAAGGGCTGCTTTATTCGACATTTTTCATTCAATTACTGATATTCTAGATATGCATTCAGCCCGTATACCATCACTCAATCTTTCTCGATAATTGAATGATTTATCTCAATGTGATGTTCCAACCACTATATGCGTTATTTAAATAAGAAAGATCGATTATAACAATTAAATTTAACTTATCCCTAAGTGAATCTATCAAATGATGGTTAGCTCCTTGAATTCATTAAATGCTTCTTCTATGAAATCATAATTCATTTTTCCAAGTAAAACTAAGATATTATGACGAAGGTAAATATTTGCATCTACCAACCAAGTATTTAAGAGCGAGAAGAAGGTTGATATTTTACTACCTGAAAATCATGCAACAGTGACAATTGTGACAACTGTACAATCGAATCACGTTTCACAACTTCAGTAGAGGATTTAGCTACTCATACTAGAAAGAAAACAACAGAATTTTAAGGTAACAAAATCATAAACTTACTTTGATTATTAAATCATGAAAGAATAATGGTGTTCTATGTTCTTCACAAAAAGAATAAAGTAGAAGAGAAACACTCAAAACTAACGCGTAAACTTAAGATCAAAACTAATTGTCGATTCATTAAAAAAGAAAATAAATAGGATTATTTATAATGTCTCACAAAATTAAAATCCTAAAAAATGATACAATGCTCCGCCAACAAAATATGCGACCCAAGTCATGGTCGTACATTGATCTACAACTCATGGATTGGCTTTAGAATAGCCATTTGTTTCATTCTAAGGTCTCTAATCTTTACCTTGTTTATTGACTTGGGGACCGTGGATTGAATTACGGTCTGTAAGTCTAGCTATAGGTCCCTCTTCCAGCTTAGTCTTTTCTTCATATACGAGCGGTAAATGGAACATACAGTTATATTTTTCCTCATGACTTAACCAATTCTGCAAGGTCTTGGTGACATATTCTCTGAATACTCAAACTACATGATCTATAGTCCATGGTTTGATCTAAAACTGTAAATCACCTTTTTTTGACAATACTCTTTCTTTTTCTATTTTTAGCCATTTTGACATCTAAAATATACTGAAAACATTCTAATATGAAAATACATAAAAACAAATGTAAGAACGTGTAAAACTACAAGTTTAAAATATAGGTTGTGACTTAATTTAAAAACACATCATCCCTTTACGTAGGTTCATATTGGCTTACTCAGATTCTCAAAGTCAACTTTTATTTAACAATGGTTAGTGCTCGACTTATCCTAAATATTTGTTTATTCCTCTATCTCGTTTGGGATCTATGCATCAGCCAGATTCTTGTTATTATGGTTCTCATTGCAATGATTCTTTTTGTTTTGTTTCTCATTAATTTGGTTCTGATTTGCCATAAGTGATTCATGTAAAACATACAATATTCAAGCTAATAAAAATATAGAGTTGTCAAGACCCAAAATTCGAGGTCATGATGGCATACACCTTGAGAGTCCAGTTTGGTGCATAAGCCAAAAAAGAAGTAACACATATGAGACTCCCAAAGGGTAGTCAGGCCACAACTGAAGAGAAATGAAGAACAACAAAGAAATTCCCAAAAACCTGGTATCATAAGCATAAAGAGCATCTACTACATTTCAAGAACCAGGAATACATATCAAGTCTTCGAAAAGAAATTAAACACAGTAAAAGATAGATGGAAATCAATGCCGATCCAGAAAGCAGGGATCTCACCACAACTCCGAATGAGAAAAATTGATAGATCTGATCAACAACTACGAAGATCACCCTGATTAGGATCTGCATCAAGAAGGTAATAGAAGTAGGGTGAGTACAATCCACATGTACTCAGTAGGTTAGACCGACTGAGTATAAGCAACTAATCAGACTCAAAAAATAAGCTATGAAATGCTTCAACCTAAATAAAGAAAATTCTCATTCTGGCATCGGTGTCGCCAATTTATATATAACAGTGCAAATAAAGTAAACACATTAGAATACATATAATACTCCAATGAACAAATAAGCAAGTTACACAATACAATAGAACTGGCCAATACAATGCAATGAGATGATGTGGTGGAATCAAGGTTTTCACACAACTTGTCGTATACACCTCGCGAATCTTTAGCTTTAAGAAAAGAACCCATGGGGTACTCGCAGTCCGCATACCAATCTTAAAATCTCAATATCTCATTAACTTGCCACTTAGATCATGGTCAATGAAGACTCGAAGGTGTCTCATTTTCCTTCTCAAAAATAGTATTTCTTCACTTTCTCATATACCGATGAATTATGATATACTGAATGAGGATGATTGCATCACAACACGTATATTACAAGGCATAATCAATTAATCGAGGATTTGAATAACATAAAGTCCCCAAACTCAATAAGTCATGAACACATCCTCATATGATAGGGGTAGTAGAAGAAACCATTTGAAAAGAAAACATTTCTCTCATTTAATGATGATCAACTATCAAATAGAGCCCCTAACTCCGGCATCTTAATGTCAAGTAAAAAAACACGTCCCATAACCCCTCACTCAGGCAATTTCTCAAATAACATAGGTTTTCAACAACTATTAAGTTATCACACGAGGACTCCACACATGCTAAGCATAAAAAATAGCCCTCACACGGGCTAAACAAGAATGTCAACACATACTAGTCTCTAAATTCATACTCCAACTCATTTCATAAGTGACTTCTTAAGAAAGATTAACAACTCATATTTGTCTAAAATAGGGATACCCAAACCTACTGCGGGGTGCAAACCAGCAGTTCAAACTCAAGAAAATCCCCTGAGTGGACCCTCGGAAATCGTTTGGGATCTGATAAAAATAAATT
This sequence comes from Solanum etuberosum, assembly GCA_029582245.1. NCBI lineage: Eukaryota > Viridiplantae > Streptophyta > Magnoliopsida > Solanales > Solanaceae > Solanum > Solanum etuberosum. Next base: position 291,328 of record JAJONR010000200.1, on the reverse strand, counting down.
TGACATGCAACCCCACTAAATTAGACATTCCAGACTCAATGGAATGTCGGATTTTGGAAAAAAGGTCAAATGATGGAATTACCCTATCGGACAACCCTTTAGGCTTAAAACCCAACTTCTTTCCCAAAAGCCCAAAGTTCAACCCAAGGTCTCGGAAACCTAACCAACCACCTTACTAGCTCAAAATTGATGTTACAGACGTAAAGGAACTAACATAATCTCTATCCAACACTTGAAATTCAAAATATTGACCAAAGTCAACCATATCATAATACTTAACTCAAAGGGATTAAAAATACCAAATTCTCTTCCGATCGTATTAGAGACCACACTCACCATTCCACAACATAAACTAAGAATGGAAACACTAAGGGAAAGGCTAAAATGGTCATTTCATAATTAAAATAAAATTCATAAGAAATGGGACATTACACTATCCACCACTAAAATATGTGTTTGTCCTCAAACCAAAAGCAAAAATAAGGTACCTGAAGGGGTGAAAAGTTGAGGGTATCTACGATGCATGTCAGACTCCACCTTCCATGTCACCTCCTCAACATGATGATGTTTCCGCTACATCTTTATTGAGTCAATAAGCTTAAAGGACAAATGTTGATCCAAAACAAGTGAATAACATGAGAATCATCATGATGATATTGCTTAAGCATAGAGAAACGAAACACAGGGTGGACCGCTGAAAGGCTCGGAGGTAAAGCCAACCTATAGACTACCTCTTCACACTTCTCTAAAATCTCAAAAGGTCTAATGAACCATGGACTGATCTTTCTTTTCTTTATAAACCTCATCACACCTTTGGTGGGTGATGCCTTAAGTAAAACCCGCTCACCAATAGCAAAGGACACATCCTGGACACACTTGTTTGCGTAGCTTTTCTGTCTACTCTGCGCGGTCACAAGGCGTTTTTAAATCAACATCACTCTATCCATGGAGTCTCTCAACAAAGAAGAGCCCTAAGGTTGTATTCCAAATCAATCGAACCATCCAACAGAAGATCTACACCTCCTAAATACAAAGCCATATATAGTGCCATATGAATGTTGGAATGTTAATGTTGTTATAAGCAAACTCCGAAAGAGGTAAGGATTGATCCCAATGACCACAAAAGTCCATGACGCATATCCTCCGGCATCTGAATAGTCCACTTGGACTGATAGTTGGTTTGAGGATGGAAAGTGGTACTCAACTCAAGCTTGGTACCTATCTGCTCTTGCATAGAACACCAAAAATAAGAGGTGAAGTGTGCGCCCCTATCAGACACAATAGAAATGGGGGCTTCATGCAACTGTACAATCTCACGAATATAGATCCTAGTCAACTACTCTGCATTATATTTAGTCTTCACCAGAATGAAATAAGCCAATTTGGTCAACCAGTCCACAATCACCCAAACAGAATTATACTTATCCAAAATGAAGGGTAATCCATTCATAAAGTCCATAGTAATGCGCTCTCACTTCATCTAAGACATGGGCATCCTTTGCATCGTACCACTTAGTCTTTGATGCTCATATTTCCTTTGCATCGTACCACCCGATCTTTGATGCTCACACTTCACTTGCTGACAGTTCAAACACTTGGCCACCAAGTCTATAATGTTTATCTCATACCACAGCACACGAATAGTGTTGCTTTATATTCTAATGCATTTTTGCTGCCCCTGGGTGAATGGAGTATTTAGAATAATGATCCTCCTCCATTATCATACACACCCAACCACCACCTCTAGGAACACAAATACGACCACAAATCCTCAAAACTTCCTCAGGATCAATAGAAGCTGACTTATATTCACCTTTCAAGATCTTTTCCTGAATTACGCTCAACTTGTCATCCTCAAACTAGTGGGCACAAATTTGATCCACCAAAGAAGACCTAGCCTCAATGAAGGTTGAAATACGGTGAGGTGAAAAAATATCGAGTCAGACCAAATGTCTAACTAATTACTAAACCTCTAATGCCAAAGGTCTCTCCTCCACCTTAATAAAGGCTAACGTACTCATACTAGGTGCCTTCTGACTCTAAGCATCCCCTACCATGTTTGCCTTTCCTAGATGATAATGAATAGTGATGTCATAGTCATTTAACAATTCCAACCTTCTACGCTGCCTCCTATTCAAATTCGGCTGAGAAAATATATACTTAAGGCTACGGTGGTTTGTAATGACTACACTATGCATACCATAGAGATAATTCCTTCATAAATTCAAGATGAAGACCAATACCACTAACTCTAAATCATGGGTAGGGTATTTATTCTCATGCACATTCAGCCGTCAAGAATAATAGGCTCTGACTCTCTCCTTTTTCATCAATACACCACATAGACCAACACCTGAAGCATCACAGAATGTAACACCCTCCTCAGGTAATGCTAAGATAGGTTTTGAGGTCAATAACTCCTTGAGCTTTTTAAAGCTTGCCTCACACTCATTGGTCCATAGAAACACCTAATGAGTCCGAGATTTCAAATCATTTGGGCTTTGTTTTGATAGCATAAGTGTCCTCAAATGCCTAATTTATGCCTTAAACTGATGTTAAAGTGTTTATTTGAAGCTATTAAGGCTAAGGAGCAAGGCGAGGACATGATCGGACAAAAAGGAACTAAAAACCTGAAGAAATGAAGAAAAAATGATCCTTGTTATTGCCAAGACCACTCGGCGCACCACCTAGTGGATCTTTAGCTCGCCCAAAGTTCTAGCACTCCAGCCCTTGGGAGGAACCAAGTTGGCGATAGAAATGGGCAGTCGGCGAATCGTCGATCGACTCCGTGATAAAAAATTGGATCGCCAAAGGTACAGGACCTGAGATACTGAAGGCCAATGAAAAATGGCGATGGAAGAGGAAAATTGATGGATCACCAAACCACTCGGTGAGGCGCGAATTAATCCACCGAGTGGACTTTCAGGGCAAAACGCAAACAACTATTAATTAAATTTTAAAAGGAATTTTGAGGGAGTTCTGAAAGTGGAGTAGAGTTTTGTAAGTCCTAAAGTTCCCAAACAGTTTTTAGAGTTGTTTCTTCTAGATTTTGAGAAAATTATTGAAGAATTTTGAGGAAATTATTGAAGAATTTTGAGGATTTGTAAGTCAGTCTTTGAATTGAACAATTTGAAAACATTGTAAAAGCTTAGAGACTTTTACCCAGCTGATGGCCAATTTAGTTGGTAATAGTTTTTACCTTTTTATAATGTTTAGCTAAAACCCCAATTTCTTGGTGTGTGATCATGTGATTATGGGATGAATTAGTTTATGGGTATTGTTATTTACTGATTTTAATGCTTAATTGAAGTGGGTTTAATTGATAGATGTGTTAAAATCTATGACTTGTAGTTGCAAATGCAATTCTAGTATAGAGTTCTGGGCTTGCTTGAGAGAGAAGTTTTAAAACCAAAGCTTTCGATTAATGATTGTAGTTATTGGGTTAATTTGGATTTAGCTCGAAAGAGTAAATCCTGAATCCGATTCTACCCATCTAGCTCGAGAGAGTGGGTGAATTAAGGTGTGGGTTGTTCTTAATTGCAAACCTTGTTAATGTTCGAAAGAAATCAACTGAATCAGGGTAGTTGTTCAAGAGAAAACTATATTACTTATAGCCTAGCCTACCCATTGATATTTAGCTATTTATTAGTAATTTCAATTACCCATACACTGAAATTTAACCGTAATCGATCACATCCCGAGAATTCCTCTATATATTGATATTACCTCTGTTTTATTTATGTTGTAGTTGATACTTGAAACTCTAAATCCCCATCTTACATTCGTTGTAACACCCTTTGAATTACTTGCATGTTTTCGATAAATTCTATTCCTATAACCGAATAGACCACTTTATAACTTCATAACTAGATTTTAGACACGTACCGCTCCCTGTGGATTCGACCCTAACTCTTCGTTGGGTTTTATATTGAATAACGATCGTTTGCACCTAGAATTGGAAGAGGTGCACTTGAAATATTTATCAAAATGGCGCCGCTGCCGGGCAGTGGTGTTGTTTGAAATTCTATTATTGAAGTTGAATTGTGTTCTTTTTGAGTTATAGTTGAATCGACTTACGTTAAGTGTTCTTGTGTTGGTTGTGTTGAATAGACGAAGAAATGAGCGTAAACGGGAACAATGGTAGCCAAGTAGGCCACCAAGATGATATAGGTATTTTGAATGATATTAACGACCCTATCCAATTGGGTGGTGTCGGAGTTATACCTCTAGCCCTTGCTGAAGGGAACACTGTCTTTCACATCACTAGCACAATGCTTCAGCTCCTACAATTGAAAGGATTCTTTGGAGGGATGGCTCATGAGGATCCCCATGAGCACGTTAGGAATTTCATTGACATTTGTGGACCTTCCTCATTCAAGAACATTTCTCAAGAATCAGTCCGTCTTTGATTATTTTCATTCTCTTTGATGGGAGAAGCCACAAAGTGGTTGGCTAATCTTTCGAGAAACTCCATTACCACTTGGGATGAGTTGACTGCTTCTTTCTATGTGAGCTACTTTCACCCCATCAAGGATGATGACCATAAGGGATAGCATTCAAGGGTACAAACGCTTGGAAGGTGAACCAATCCACGAGACGTGGCTGAGGTTTCAGAAGCTATTACTTCAGTGCCAAACTCATGGACTGCCCCATGATGTCTTGTTGCAATACTTTTACATGAGTGTTGACTCGGTGAACAAAGGAGTTGCTGATCAACTTGTTCCCGGTGGTATAATGCAACAGCCTTGGGATGTCGCATCTCAACTCCTAGATCATATGACCAAAATCAATACAGCATGGTAAACCCATGAGGACCAAGTGTCTCTTCTCACCTTTAGAATGACAAAGACGCAGATCGAGAAGGATCAAGAGAGAGACGAAAACATGGCAAAAATGATGACCCAGTTGTATTTATTGTTGAAAAATATGATGGTTATTGGGTTGAAAAGTGTAAATGTTGTACGTGTTGGTGGAGAAAATCCTGAGGATGCACAAGGAGGAGGTTTTCGTCAAAATTATCAAAGGCCGGGTGGAAATCTGAGTTGGAACAGAGACGATGGATGGAGAGATTGTGATGGGGAATGGCGTGATTGTAACGCCACTTGGATGGAAAGGGAAGGTGACAACGATAGGTACATCCCACCTCATGAGTGTCAAAAGACCAAGGAATCAAGGGCTGACTCAGAGAATGTCTGAACGAAAGACATGCTCTCAAGTATTCTTAACAAGGTCGAAGTTTCAGACAAAGTGATGAAAGAGATGAAGGAGGAAGTCTCAACTGTCAATCAGACAGTGAGTTCTCATTCAGTCTCTATCAAGCAGCTAGAAACACAGATGGGTCAAATCTCGACACATCTAAACCCAAGGCCAAAATGAGGGTTTCCTAGTGACACAATGGCAAACCCCAAAAATGAAGTTTGAATAGGAGGCAACCCAAGTCTTTGATGTTTTAAATCTTGTTTTTGAACAATGGGTGTTGATTTCGTAGGTTGAAAGGTGAAGAGTGTTGGAAAATGGGAAATCTGGCGAGCCATTAGTCCAGTCGGCGACACGCCGAACAGGTCGGCGTGCCTTACTTGGACCGCCGTTGGAACCACCTAGCTTGATGGGAAATTCTATAAAACTCGGTGATCTAGAAGCTCCGTCGGTGACTCACCGAACAGGTCGGCGAGCCCGACTTTGTCTGCCATTGGAACCACACAAATTGCTGGGAGTTCTGTAAAACTCGATGAGCCAAAATATCACTCGGCGCGTTGCCGAGTGGTTCGGCGAGCTCGACTTATATCACCGAATGAAGCGCGAACTGAAATGTTTTAAAGGCCAAATGGTTTAAAATTTCAAAATCCTCCATATTCTCCCATTTTTAACTCGCATACTCTCACACCCTATATTAGATATTTTGTATTTTTTGCATTATTACTCTTTTACCGTTTGGAATCTTTGTTCAGGGATGAAATTTGGATTTTACTTCGCCACCTAGCTTTACAAATCTCTTTTCGGCATAAAAGGTTGGTTTTTCTGAACCCCAAACTCTATATGTGGTTGAACTCGAATGCTAGTGGTAATTTGTTGTTGAATATTGTTGGGTAATCGTTGTTTAGATTTTGGATTGCCCGTAATGAATTGGTTTTGTTCCTAATTGTTCGTAAATGATCGAGTCACGTGTCTTTGCTTGTTGAAATCGTGTTTAAATTATTGGGTTGTGCTAAATTTATGTTGGGTCTAGTGGGGTGAAGTCTGAGTAACCCCGGATTGTGCCAAATTACGTATTTTGCCCAATGATGGAGCGGTTGACGTCATTCTTAAGGGCAAAATATGTCAAATGGACAATTTTGACCAAATCGGTGGAAGTCTGGGTACCCCGAAGGCATGGGTGTTATGGGTCTGACCTTAATTTCATAGTGTATGTGTTTAATTTTTTTTGCATGGGCTGCGGGTTGAATTTTGAAGAAAGGGGTTGAAAACTGGCACGAAGGGCCATTTGGCGAGATGGGTCGAGCTCGCCGATTGGTTCGGCAGTTCACCTAAGTCCCCCTAGATCACCCTTAATTTCTCTAATTGTTGAGTTTGTTGTCTGTAACTTTCGACGATATGCATGTTCTCACCGAGTTCACTCAACGACTCGCTGAAAGTCCTTCTTGATCGCCCTTCTGCACCCCGAATCCCTTAAAATACATTGCAACTTTCCACGGACTACCTCTAGTCCGCCGATTGGTGTCGGCGATCCACCGAAAGGCCCTGGAAATCGCCGACCAGCTTTGAGTTTTTGAAATTTTTGTGTTGGAACTTTCGGCGAGCCCGAGTTGGCTCGCCAAAGTGATTCGGCGACTCACCAAACGGTTCGGTGAGTCTCACTACAACTATTTTTCTGCACTTTCGCTAGAATGTTTTCTAACGTTTTTCTATGTTGTTTTCAGGAATGGCTAGACCCAAAGTGTCCGGAAGAGACATGCCGACCCGAAAGAGGGCACATGGAGTGGTTATAAATGAGGAAGCAGCTAAATGACCGGACAAACAAGAACTAAAATGCTGAAGAAGTGTAGAAAAAGTGATCCTGGTGATCGCCAAGACCACTCAGCGCACAGCCGAGTGGCTCTTTAGCTAGCCCAAAGTTTCAGCACTCAGCCTTGGGTAAGAACCAAGTTGGCGACAAAAACGGACAGTCAGCAAATCACCGATCGACTCTGTGATAACAAATTGGATCGCCCAAAGCTACAGTACCTGAGATGCTGAAGGACAATGCAAAATGGCTATCGAAGAGGACAATCGGTGGATCGCCGAACCACTCGGCAAGGCGCGACTTATTCCGCTGAGTGGACTTTCATGCCAAAACGCAGACAACTATAAATTGGATTTTAAAAGGAATTTTGAGGGAGTTCTGAAAGTGGAGGAAAGTTATGCATGTCCCAAATTTCCCAGACAGATTTTAGAGTTGTTTCTTTTAGTTTTTGAGGAAATTATTGAAGAATTTTGAGGATTTGTAAGTGGTTCTTTGAATTTAACCATTTGAAAGCATTGTAAAAGCTTGGAGACTCTTACCCAGTTGATGGCTAATTTAGTTGGTAATAGTTTTTACCTTTTTATGATGTTTAGCTAAAACCCCAATTTCTTGGGGTGTGATCGTGTTATTATGGCCTGAATTATCTTATGGGTATTGTTATTTACTTATTTTAATGCTTAATTGAAGTGGGTTTAATTAATAGTTGTGTTAAAATCTATGAATTGTAGTTGCAAATGCAATTCTAGTATACAATTTTGGGCTTGCTTGAGAGAGAAGTTTTAGAACCAAAGCTTTCGATTAATGATTGTAGTTATTGGGTTAATTTGGATTTAGCTCAAAAGAGTAAATTCTGAATTCCATTCTACCCATCTAGCTCGAGAGAGTGGGTGAATTAACCTGTGGGTTGTTCTTAATTGCGAAGCTTGTTGATGTTCAAAAGAAATCAATTGAATCGGGGTAGTTGTTCGAGAGAAAACTATCTTACTTGTAGCCTTGCCTACCCATTGATATTTAGCTATTTGTTAGTAATTTCAATTACCCATACAGTGAAATTTACCCATAATCAATCACATCCCGAGAATTCCTCTTTATATTGATATTACCTCTGTTTTACTTGTGTTGTAGTTGATACTTGAAACTCTAAACCCTCATCTAACATTAGTTGTCACCCCCTTAGAATTACTTGCATGTTTTCGATAAATTATATTCCTATAACCGAATAGACCACTTTATAACTTCATAACTGAATTTTAGACACATACCGCTCCCTGTGTGTTCGACCCCAACTCTTCTTTGGGTTTTATACTGAATAACGATCGTTTGCACCTAGAATTGGATGAGGTGTACTTGAAACATTAATCAACACCACAGTCTTTTGAGTCAACTTAGTCAACAGAATCACTATAGAAGACAAACTTTGAACAAACTGATGATAATATCCCGTTAACCCAATGAAATTCTGAATCTCGGAAAGGGAAGTAGGTTTTCCCCAATCACGAATTGCTACAACATTGGCTGGATCAACCATAATACCTTCCTTGGTTACCATATGACCCAAGAAAGCCACAGACTCAAGCTAAAACTCGCACTTGGAAAATTTGCCGTACAACTTCTCCTCTCTCAATCTCTAAATTACAGTCCTCAAGTGAAGAAGGTGATCGACCTCATTCTTGGAGTAAACCAAGATATCATCAATAAACAGAATCATAAAGACTCCAGATAAGGCTGAAATACCCATTTCATCAACTCAATCAAAGTGGTTGAGGCATTAGTCAGTCCAAAGTTCATGACTATAAACTCATAATGCCTATAACGAGTCCTGAATGCAGTCTTTGGGATATCAGAGTCCCAAACTCTCAACTGGTGATAGCCCAACCTAAAGTCAATCTTGGAGAACACAGACGCACCCTGAAGCTGATACAACAAATCATCGATGTGGGGAAGAAGACATTTATTCTTGATTGTAGCCTTGATCAACTATCGGTAATGGATACACATTCTCATACTACCATCTTTCTTCTTCACGCATAAGACCAATGTACCCGCTGGTGAAACACTAGGCCAAATAAACCCTTTTGCAACAAGTCCTCTTATTGAGCCTTCAATTCCTTCAACTCCGTCAGGGACATCCGGTAAGGAGAGATAGAAATGTGCTTAGTTCCTTGCTCCAAGTCAATGACAAAATTGATTTCACAATCTTGAAGAACACCTGGTAAGTTGGTAGGAAAAACATCCATGAACTCTCTCACCATTCTCATGGTCTCTAAATGAGATGGGTCTTTGGTAGAATCATGAACATGGGGTAAATATGATAAATAACCCTTCTCCATCATACGACGGGCATGATGAAAAGATATTACTTCTTTCAGATATTAACAAGGAGCACACTTTGACAGCAATAGAGGTAAATGGAGGTAAGCTACGGTCACGGTCTTAGGGTAACAATCAAGGATCGTATGATATAGTGAAAAACAATACATACCCAATATCACATCAAAATTAAGTATACCAAGTAACATTGGGTCTTCCGAAGTCTCACTATAAGAAAAAAGTCACTATACACCCCCGATACACCTGATCCACCACTAAGGAATTGCCTACTAGGATAGAGACACTAATGGGCATAGTAAGGGACTAACAAACATGAACAGTACCCTCAGCAAAATAAGTAGACACATAAGAGTAGGTCAACCCGAGATCAAATAATATTATAGTAAAGCAATGAAAGATTGGGACGAGACTTGTGATCACTGCATCTGAGGCCTCTGCGTCGGATCTACCCGATATAGTATAAAATTATTTTCACTCACCACTGGTCTAAGAGGCACAACGAGCACTGCCTCGAGTTCTCTGAGCTCCACCCTTGGTAACACCTCTAGCACTGTATGAAGTACGTCATGTCGCTGGAGCTGGCGTAAAACGACTAGCATATGATATTTATTGGATAGTAAAGGGAAAACGTCGAAAGAAGTCCTTTGCCTTGTTCCCAAACTCCTCACAAACAATACAACCATGAGGACCTGAACTACTTTTTGAGAAACAAGAAGAGTTTGTACACCCTCCTTATTTGGAAAATTCACTATAAACACCCTGACCGGCCAGACTAGGCCTAGGTCCACCAACACCATTTGAACTCTGAATCGCGGCTTGTACTATTTTTCCCAGATAACCCTATGAGCCCTCGCCCGAATTATCTCTACCTCTAGATGAGTGATCGCTGAACTAACACTAGCGATGAAACCTCTTGGGGCCATTACCCTGTCTAGCATGCTGAATACTTTCAATCATAATGGCATGATCAATAATACTCTTGGACATACCACTTGATAGCATAATAGAGGTTTTAGCCTTTTAGAGATAAGTGGAGAACCCCTTTACCGACTTACAGATCCTCTCAAACTCTATTGGGATACTAGACATGGAATAACAACACAAATCATAAAAACGAGCCTTGTACTCAGAAACTGATAAGGAACCCTACTCCAATATATCAAACTCATCCCTACACTGATCATGCAGGCTATATGGCATAAATTACTCAAGAAACACCCCAATAAATTACTCCCAACCCACCAGTAGAGAACCAAAATTCCTACAAGAAAGAGATGATCTCTACCACTCCTTGGCCACTTCTGAGAATTGAAAAGAAGTGTATGACACCCAAGAGACTCTTAGATACCCAGGTTGAACAACCAATCTTGCCTCTCAGTGAAAAATTCATAAGCCTTCTCTTCGGCTGTACCTTCAAACCTAGGAGGTGCCAATCTAACAAATCTCTACACATTGTTCTCCTAGGACACCGACATCGCTGCACTTGAAGAAACAAGTAGAGCTACAAATCTTAGAGGTGCCATAGAAGGTACTAAAAAGGAACCAGGGATCTTAAATCCGTTGTTAGGCCCCGAAACTAGCAGTGTATTAACAACTATAATAGGATAACCTATAGTACTCATACAAATACTAGAAGGAGGGGCACTATCAAATTTTGCCAATAAACTAACGGTCAATTCCTGAAGCATCAGAGTGTTGTCAAAAGAATGTTGGTTTGGTCCTCTCTCCTCGGTATGTTTCTAAATAACATCATCATGCTCATATACAGGCTCACGCGATGTGTCTATAGCTCGCCCATGTGCAGGAGCTTCCCCTTACACTCGTCCACGACCCCTAACTCCACTGCATCCTATTTTTTTTCCTACGAACTAGGGCTCAAGTAGTAGGTACGGCCTCGCCCACTGAGGTACTGGCTCTGGTCTTCACCATCTGCATAGAGAGAAAAAAAATAGAGGTATGTAACACTTGATATGAATAACTCGCATGAAAGAAATCAAAGGAGAGGAATTTCTCCTACTAGGTATCTTATAGCCTCTCCAAGATTAGTACACATGTCTACAAACCGATCCACAAGACTCTACTAAAGACCATGCTCTTTAACTTATAAAACTGGTGATTCTAGGGCTCTAATACCAATTTGTCATGACCCAAAAGCTTAGGTCATGATGACACATACCTCGATATCCCAATTTGGTGTGTAAGCTTAAAAATAAGTAACGCATATGAGACTCCCAAAAGGAAGTCAGGACATAACCAAAGAACATTGAAAAATAGCAAAGAAATTCCCAAAAACCTAATATGATAAGCATAAAAAGCATCTACTAGATATCAAGAATTAGGATTACATCTCAAGTAAAGACTATAAATAATAGATAGAGACCAATAGCAATCCGGAAAGTATGGTCTCCCCACAACTCTGAATGAATAGAAATCACTAGATCCGATCAATCATTATGAAGATTATCCTAACTAGTATATGCATTAAAAAGATAATAGAAGTAGGGGACGAATACAATGCACATATACTCGGTAGGTTAAACCAATTGAGTATAAGCAACTAATCAGACTTAAGAAATAAGCTATGAAATGCTTCCACGTGCAAACAGAAAGGTCTTATTCCGACATCAATGCCGCCAATTTAAATAATAATGGTGCGAATAAAGTAAACACATAAGGATTTAAATAATACTCAAATCAACAAAATAAGCAAGTTACACAGTGCAACAAAATTGGATGATGCAATGTAATGAGATGATGAAATGATGTGGTGGAATCAAAGTTGTCACACAACCTGTACTATACACCTCACCGAGCTTTAGCTTTCAGAAAAAGACCTATGGGGGACTCATATTCCATATACTAATATTAAAATCTCAATATCTAATCGACTTGCGACATAGTTGGTGGTCAAGGATAATTGTAAGGTGTCTCATTTTCATTCTAAAAAAAGTATTATCCACTTTCTTATATACCTATGAACCATGATATGCTGAATGAGGATGAATGCATCACAACACATACAGCTGCTGACTGGTAGATTTACACTCATTTGATGCCTATTATAATACCTCAAAACTTAACAGACCTGAACAACATCAATTTTGGTGAACCACGACAGGGTTCACGGACTGAGAGAGGAACCACAGTCTATCAACCTGCTCGTGGATTACACCCACCCAACAGTGGTGGACCAAGGGACCTTCACGGGACGTGGACCACCATACGAGCCGTGGAAAGTCTCGTGGAGGTGAGGTAGAGCCACCAGGGCTCAGGCATCAGACCATAGAGCCTACCACGGGCTGTGGGAGGGTCCGTCGTTCTGAGCCAAAAGACCCCCAGCCCAAGTGAAGATCCACAGTGGCCTGCACGGTCCGTGGTCCTTCACACGGGCCGTGGTAGGACTCGTGGATGGTCTCCCCAGAACCAGTAGACCATGGCCAAGAACCATGACCCACTAGACGAGTCGTGGTCCCTTCGACGGACCGTTAGTGGCACCGTGGTTGACCATTGTCAGCTGTTAAGTCAGGGTTGTTTTGGTCTTTTTCCCTATGCATTGGGAATTGAAACTACATCGATTAGTATCTAACTACGTCGTTTTACTCAGTTTAAGCCTTATAATTTAGTCAGAACCTACCTAAAACTTTTATTGTCCGAAATCACCTAAACCTAGAGAAAAAAGAGAATAAAGAGGGACAGGTTTTCTCAAGAACACGCAGCAGGTTTTCTTCAGTTTCAGCCACAAAATCAAAGGATTTCTCCATTAATTTCATTGCCAGGTATGTGAGATTTCACTAGTGGGTTCCTTTTATCCACTAGGTCCCTAGAATTCAATCAGTTCCTTGATTCTACATATCTTGTTTAGACCTAGGGTTGTAAAATCTTGGAGAATTATTATGATTTCAGTTGCTATAGTAACCATAATCTAAATACCATGTTTTCTTGGAAACATTGCTTAATTCCCTGTATGAAATTCAGAACCCTAGTTCGTGTAGATTCTCTGAGTTTATAAATTTCACTTGCCAGGTCATTTAAACAGGTAATCATGCTCCAGTTTTGAATGTTACATTATTAGTATATAAATGTTGCATTCTCAGATATGCATGTCAGTATTTTGAGTTATTCAGTATGTCAGTTTTTCAGTTACATTTCAGTCATATACATATTCAGTTGGGAGTAAACTTAGCACCGAGTTGGACAAGGATTCAGCGTACCCTCATAGTCCCTGAACTACGTACCCCTGTAGGATTATAACTCCCCACTGTTGGGCATCAGATTTAGTGATCATGCCAGTCATGCCTTTATACCTCTTGCAAGGTATATTGGGTCCTCTCGATGGGGCATATACATCGGACTCCACATTTAGTTCATGTGGTTTTATGTCGGTTCATAGTAGCTCCCACAGTCACACTCTTAGTGCCTTTGACCAGGTTTTCAGTAAGTACTTCAGTATTTAGTTTAGCATGTCATTTTCATGATTAGTACTTGGTAATTGCATTCAGTGTAGATTTTCAGTTATCTTTTCAGTATTTACATTCTGGCTCAGTTTATAGTATTGCTCAGTTATGCCTTGTTTCACCTTATATATGTTTATTCAGCTTAGTATCTATTTCCTGCATGCTCAGTACATTCAAAGTATTGACGCATACTCTGCACTACATCCTTTCATGATATAGGTTCAGGTACTCAGCATCCATGTCGCATTTAGATCGATTCTCGATCCGAACTCAGCAGTTTCAGTGGTGACTCCTCATATTCCGAGGATGAAAGACATGCTTTTATTCTAGTCTTTACTTTCAATTGTTTTAGATTTAGCTGGGGAGCGTGTCCCAGCAAATTATCTTTCTGTTTTTACTAAACTCTTAATATGTTTTATACATTAAGATTAGTTGGGTATTCCCCACTTTCAGTTATTCATTTTTTTAGTTTCCGCATAGAACATGTTTTATTCAGTTATTCTCAGTATGCTTATGATATATGCAAGAAACAGGGTTAGCTTGGGGTCATTCGTGATCCTAGGTCTCGTGTTACATCAAGGGGGTAGCCTCGGGGCATGACAAACTTGGCATCCGAGAATTAGGTTCAAGATTCCTAGGATGTCTGAATGATGCACTAAGTAGAGTCTCTTTCATGGGTGTGAAGTGCACCACATCTATGAGGGGGATGCTATGAATTTTTTTAAGAAAAACTTCACTTTCCTTGCTATTCTTATCGTTCGTGAGTGTGAAATCTATTCAATCTCCTTCTAACTCCTGTTCTTCGCATTTTAGAAAATGCCTCACAGAAGAGCTAACGCAAGGAATCAGCCAGTAGCTCCAGAAGACCCATTGAAGGAGAAAGTCATGCATGCCGAGTTCAGGGCTGCTTACCAAGTACTTACTCAGGCTACGACTACCCAGGTCAATTAGTAGGTTGTGGTCCCAGCTCTGCCACAGACTAACACTACTACAACAAGAATCCAAGACTTTACTCAGATAAATCGTAAAAGAGTTTCAAGGGGTCTAAGTCAGAATTAGATCCACAAGAGTTTCAAAAAAGGTAACAAATATTATGGGCGTCACTCAAGGCGAGAGTGAAGATTTGTCCGCCTATTAGTTGAAGGGAGTGTCCTACACTTGGTACCAGTAGTGGAATGAATCTTGTGGTATTAATGCATGTCAAGAAACAGTTTCAGAACCCTTGTCAGTCTCTACTCCAGCCGGTGACCCAGTTATAGCTAGACGGGTATACAGAAATTGCCCTGTCACAATCTCTCAGAAAGTCACCTCAGCAGATCTTGTAGAATTAGAAATGGTAGATTTTGAGATCATTCTAAGCATGGATTGGTTACATTCCTATTATTCCTCAATCAATTGTAGAACTAGCATCGTTCGGTTTCAGTTTCCAAACGAGCCAGTCTTAGAGTAGAAGGGTAGTAGCTCAGTGCCTATGGGTCGATTCATCTTTTACGTTAAAGCCAGAAGTATGATTTCCAAAGGGTATATCTATCATCTTGTTCGGGTTAAGGATACAGACTCTGATAATTCAACTCCTGAGTCAGTCCCAGTAGTAAATGAGTTTCCAGAAGTTTTTCCCGAAGATCTTCCTGGAGTTCCTCTCGGAAGGGAAATAGACTTCAGAATAGATCTCCTTCCAGATACCCAGTCTATTTCGATTCCCCCTTACAGAAAGGCTTCAGCCGAGCCTAGGGAATTGAAAGAGTAATTAAAAGACCTTCTAGATAAGGGCTTCATCAAACCCAGTATCTCTCCATGGGGTGCCCCAGTGTTGTTCGTGAAAAAGAAAGATGGTTTTCTCAGAATGCGCATTGACTATCGACAGTTGAACAAAGTCACAGTCAAGAATAAGTATCCTATACCCAAGATTGATGAGTTGTTTGGCCAGCTTCAGGGTGCTAGTCACTTTTCTACGATAGACCTCAGATCTGGCTATCATCAGCTTAGAGTTAGAGATAGTGACATTCTGAAGACAGCCTTCAGGACTCGGTATGGTCATTACGAATTTGTAGTTATGACTTTTGGACTAACAAATTTTCCTACAGCTTTCATGGAGTTAATGAACATGGTGTTCAAATAGTATTTGGACTTGTTCATCATTGTCTTTATTGATGATATCCTCATTTATTCTCGGAGTGAGGAAGAGCACGCGACTCATCTTAGAGTTGTCCTGCAAACTTTCAAAGATCGCAAGTTATTTGCTAAGTTCAACAAATGTGAATTCTAGCTACAGTCTATCGCTTTCCTTGGTCATGTGGTATCCAGTGAAGGGATCCAAGTGAATTCTCAAAAAATTGAGGTAGTGTAGCACTGGCCTAGACCCACCTCTCCAACAGATATCAGAAGTTTCTTGGGTTTAGCCGCTCATTATAGGATATTTGTTGAAGGATTTTCATCCATAGCTTCCCCGCTGACTAAGTTGACTCAACAGAAGGTCAATTTTCAGTGGTCAGATGAGTGTGAGAAAAGCTTCTCAGAACTGAAGACTAGGCTGACTATAGCTCTAGTCTTGACTCTACCAGATGGTTCAAACAGTTATGTAATTTATTCTGATGCATCCAGGGTCGGCCTAGGTTGTGTATTGATGCAGTGAGGTAAGGTCATAGATTATGCTTCTAGACAGCTTAAGGTTCATGAGAAGAACTACCCGAATCATGACCTGGAGCTTGGAGCCGTAGAATTTGCCCTAAAGATTTGGAGACACTACTTTTATAGTGTTCATGTTGATGTGTTCACAGATCATAAGAGCCTCCAGTATGTGTTCACCTAGAAAGAGTTGAATCTTCGTCAGGGGAGATTGTTTTAATTCCTCAAAGACTATGACATGAATGTGTTTTACCACCCGGGTAAGGCCAACGTAGTGGCTGATGCTCTCAGCAGGTTGTCCATGGGTATTGTAGCACATGTTGAGGAAGAAAAGAAAGAGTTAGCCAAAGAATGGATCAGAATCTTCATTGGTAGTGGAGGTTAAAGAAAAAGAGGATAGTGATCCTATATTACTTCAGTTGAAAGGTGCAGTTTCTCAGCATGAAGCTGAGGTTTTCTCCCGTGGGGGAGATGGTGTGCTTCGTTACCAGTGTCGCTTATGTGTTCCTAATGTGGGTGAGTTGAGGCAGAAGATCCTTACAGAAGCTCATAACTCTAAGTATTCCATTCATCTAGGTGCCATAAAGATGTACCGTGATCTACGGAAAGTCTTTTGGTGGAGCGGCATGAAGAGAGACATAGCAGACTTTGTGGCTAAGTGTCCTAATTGTCAACAGGTTAAGGTAGAACATCAGAAACCAGGAGGTATGACTCAGGAGATTAACATTCCTACATGGAACTGGGAAGTGATAAATATGGACTTCATTACAGGTTTACCTCGTACTCGCAGACAGCATGACTCCATTTGGGTGATAGTGGACAAAGTTACTTAGTCCGCTCACTTCTTGGCTGTCAAGACTACAAATTCAGCGGAGAACTATGCCAAACGGGTTCCCTTGTCTATCATCTCAGATAGAGGTCCTTAGTTTACCTCTCATTTCTCGAAATCATTTCAGAAAGGTCTTAGTACTCAGGTAAACCTTAGTACAACATTTCATCCACAGACAGATGGTCAGGCAGAACGTACCATTCAGACCTTTTCGGACATGTTGAGAGCTTGCGTGATCGATTTCAACGGTAATTGAGATGATTACCTACCTCTCATAGAGTTCGCTTACAATAATAGTTTCCATTCCAGTATTCAAATGGCACCGTATTAGGCACTATATGGGCGTAGATGCAGGTCCCCGATTGGTTAGTTTGAATTAGGTGAAGTAGCATTGATTGGGCCCAATTCGGTTCCTGAGGCTCTGGAAAAAGTTCAGCTCATCAGAGATACACTAAAGACAACTCAGACTCGTCACACCTAAGAAAAAACCAGTCTTACCTTTGAATTTATTCTCTGATATCTATCTTTTGCCTTAACCACATCAATGAGGAATTTAACCTCTATGCAGATATGAGGAGAAGGGACTTAGAGTTTGAAATTGATGATTGGGTTTTCCTGAAGGTGTCACCTATGAAGGGGGTGATGCGATTTGGCAAGAAAGTGAGGCTCAGTCCTAGATATGTAGGTCCTTACTGAATCCTGAAAAGGGTTGGTAATGTGGCTTATGAGTTAGAGTTGCCAGCAGGACTAGCAGCGGTTCATCCAGTCTTTCACATTTCCTTGCTGAAGAAGTGTGTGGGTGATCCGGCATCAATAGTACCATTAGAAAGTGTGGCTGTGAAGGATAGTCTCACTTATGAAGAGGTGCAGTTGAGATTGTTGATCGTTAGGTTCGTATGTTGAGAAATAAAGATGTAGCTTCAGTGAAGGTTTTGTGGAGGAGTCAGTCCGTAGATGGAGCTACTTGGGAAGCAGAAGCAGCCATGAAGGCCAAGTATCCTCACCTCTTTCCTTCATACTCCGTTTCAGCTTGAGGTAATAGTTCCTCTCCAGTCTTTCAGTTTACACTTGCGTAAATTTAGTCTAAGTATCTTGTTCCTTCAGTTGTTCTTGCATTTCAGCATACTTGCATGTTCTTGGAACTCAGTTCAGTTAGATATCAGTTTCTAGTACTTAGTGGTAGGGATTGCAGCCCCTTCCCTCCATACTCAGCTAATTTAGACTTCATTCGAGGACGAATGTTCCCAAGGGAGAGATATTGTAACACCTCAGAACTTAACATACCTGAACAACAACAATTTTGGTGAACCACGGCAGTGTTCACGGATCGTGCGAGGAACCACGGTCCATCGACCTTCTCGTGGCTCACCCCAACCCAGCAATGGTGGACCACAAAGCCCTTCACCGGCCATGGACCGCCACACTAGCCATGGGTAGGCTCGTGGAGGCGAGGCAGAGCTACCAAGGCTCAGGCATTTGACCACGGGTCGTGGTCTTGATGACGGGCCGTGGGAGGGTCCGTCGTCCTGAGCCAGCAGACCGCCAGCCCAAGTGAAGAACCATGATGGCCTTCATGGTCCGTGGTCCTTCACACGGGCCATGGTAGGGTGATAAACGCTCAACTACACCTCATCCAATACTAGGTATAGGCGATCGTAATCTAGTATAAAACCTAATGAAGAGTTGGGGTCGAACCCACAGGGAGCAATACAAGTTTGAATTCAGTTACAAAGTTATAAATGTGGTCTAATTCGTTATAGGAATAGAAATTGTCGAAAATATTTAGATAAATCAAAAGGGGTGACAACAAATGTCAGATGGGGGGATTGGTTTGTTAATTAGAAGCTACAACAAATACGAAAACAGGGGGATTAACAAGATAAAAAGGAATTCTCGGAATGTGATCGATTATAGGTTAATTTTGCCATATGTGTAATTGAAATTTCTAACAAATTGCAAAACCTCAGTAGGTAGGCTAGACTATAGATGCAACAGCTTTCTCTCGAACAACTACTACGATTCAAGTGAGTTCTCTCGAACCTCGACAAGCTTATCAATCAAAACAGTGGAAAACCTTAATTTATCTACTCTCTTGAGCTAGATAGGTAGAATTGAGTTTAGGATTCACTCTCTCGAGCTGAACCCACATAAACCCAATAACTACAATCATTAATCAATAACTTTGGTTCTAAAACCTCTCTCTCAAGCAAGCTCGGAACTCTAAATTAGAATTGCATTTGCAACTACAATTCATAGATTAATATACAAATATCGATTAAACCCACTTCAATCAACCAATTAAATTAGTAAACAGCATTACCCATAAGCTAATTAAGTCAATAATCACATGATCACACCCCAAGAATTGGGGTTTTAGCTACACATCATAAAAAGATAAAACAATTACAAACTAGATTAGCCAAAGCTGGGTAAAAGTTTCCAAGTCTTTACAATGCTCCAAAATGATTCTGTTCAAAAATCCACTTGCAAAATCCTCAAGTTTTAGATTCAAAGTCTTCAATGGAAACTCAAAAACTCAGAGAAAACTCTAACTCTCAAACATGGGGATCATAACTCCTCGCTTTTCATTTTAAATTTCAATTTATAGTGCCCAGCTCTTTGGCCTTCAGGGCCATTTGGAGGAGTAATTCGCACCTCGCCAACCAGGTCGGCGATCCGCCCTTCGCTCCCATCCATCGCCAATATGCATTGGCCATCAGTCCTCAGAGTTCTGTAAACTTAGGCAATCAAAGTTGTTGTCACAGAATCGTTCCACGATCCGCCGACTGACCATTCTTGTCGCCAAATTCGTTCTTCCCCAGCACTGCCACATTAGAAATTTGTGTGAGCTAAAGAGCCACTCGGAGGTTCGCCGAGTGGTCTTGGCGATCACCAGGATCACTTTTCTTCACTTCTTCAGCTTGTTTGTTCCTTTTTGCCCGGTAGTGTCCTTGCCTTGCTCCTTAGCCTTCATAGCTTCAAATCAACACTTTAACATCAATTTAGAGCATAAATTAGGCATTTGAGGAAACTTATACTATCAAAACAAAGCCCTAAATGAGTCGACATCTCAGACTCATCAACACCCCCAACTTAAATTTTTGTTTGTCCTCAAGTAAAACTAAAGATCAATCAGTTCAACAAGGATATTTACAAACAGTGCTTCTTAAGACTCAACATAAATGCACAAACCTCTATTCTCCAAAATGACCAAAACCACGTCGTATTACTCTGTTTAAGCCTTATAATTTAGTCAGAACCTACCTAAAACCTCTATTCTCCAAAATGACCAAAACTTAGAGCAAAAAGAGAAGAAAGAGGCGCCAGTTTTCTCAAGAACACGCAGCGCATTTTCTTCAGTTCCAGCCCCAAAATTAAAGGATTTCTCCATGAATTTCATCACTAGGTATGTGGGATTTCACTAGTGGGTTCCTTTCATCCACTAGGTCCCTAGAATTCAGTCAGTTCCTTGATTCTAATTTTTTTTTTTAGACCTAGGGTTTGTAAAATCTTGGAGAATTATTATGATTTCAGTTGCTATAGTATCCATAATCTAAATATCATGTTTTCTTGGAAACGTTGCTTAATTCCCTGTATGAAATTCAGAACCCTAATTCATGTAGATTCTCTTAGTTCATGAATTGCATTTGCTAGGTCAGTTAGACATATAATCATGCTCCATTTTTGAATGTTACATTATCAGTATATAAATGTTGCATTCTAAGATTTGCATGTCAGTATTTTGAGCTATTCAGTATGTCATTATTTCAGTAACATTTCTGTCATAAACATATTCAGTTGGGAGTAAACTTAGCACCGAGTTGGACTAGGGTTCAGCGTACCCTCATAGTCCCAGAACTACGTGCCCTCGTAGGATTATAAGTCCCCTTTGTTGGGAATCAAATTTAGTGATCATGTCAGTCATGCCTTTATACCCCTGGCAAGGTATATTGGGTCCTCTCGATGGAGCGTATACATCAGATTTCACGTTTACCTCACGTGGTTTTATGTTAGTTAATAGTAGCTCCCACAGTCAGACTCTTAGTGCATTTTACAAGGTTTTCAGTATTTACTCTAGTATTCAGTTTAGCATGTCATGTTCATGATTAGTACTTGGTCATTGCATTCAGTTTAACTCTTCAGTTATCTTTTCAATATTTACATTCTTGCTCAGTTTACAGTATTGATCAGTTATGCCTAGTTTCATCTTATATATATTTATTCAGCTTAGTATCTATTTTCTGCATGCTCGGTACATTTAAAGTAGTGACGCATACTCTGCGCTACATCCTTTCATGATCTAGGTTCAGATACTCAGCATCCAGATCGCGTTTAGATCGATTCTCAGTCTGCACTCAACATTTTTAGTGGTGAGTCCTCATATTCGGAGGACGATAGACATGCTTTTATTCTAGTCTTTACTTTCAATTTTCAATTTTGTTAGAGTTAAATGGGGAGCATGTCCCAGCAACTCAACTCAGTTAGAGGCTTTTCGGACAGAGTAATAGAATCAGCTTGAATTGTTAAGTTTATCTTTCAGTTGTTATTAAACTCTAAATATGTTTTATACATTCAGACTATTTGGTTATTCCCCACTTTTAGTTATCCATTATTTTAGCTTCCTCACAGAACATGATTTATTTAGTTATTCTCAGTATGCTTATGATATGCCACACACAAGATTAACTTGGGGTCATTCATGATCCTAGGTGTCGTGTTACGTCAATGGGGTAGCCTCGACGCGTGACACCTATTTAGCTCAATAATTAGTATCTGAAATGTCTAATTATGTCATATTCTAATGATATATTGATGATTTGAAAGTATGAAGGCTAAAGAAAAAGGCAAGGATGAATGTTTGAATGAATAGCCAAAAGTGTAAAAAGAAGTGTCAACTCCACATTATTGATCGCCAAAAAAAAGGGTGGATCGCCTGTTGGGGATGACCTCAGCAAAATTAACAGTAAACAACACTTGCATTAATTGAGGCAGGTTTGCAAACACCAAATGAAAAGGCGACTCACCGAATGAAAAAGGCGAACATATTGACCATCACCAAAAGTGACAGTGTAAGGAGACAAATTGAAGCCTTGAAAAGGCGAACTTAGGCAGTAGTCGACAATTCATCGAATGTAAAAGGTAGACTTGAACGAGCTTGCTGACTGAGGTTCAAGCACCTGAAGCCTAGAGATGAAGAAAGGAATGTTGAAAAGCATAAGGCAATTCGGCTAAAGGAGAGAGAAAAGAAGAGAGTTTGAGTAAGGATTCATGTGTGAACAATTCAAGGAGAGAGAAACTTATAAGAAAACTTTACCTTGTGTAGAACACATTTTAGTTTTTGGGGTTTTTCAACTTTTTCCTTTAAATTGATAAATTTATGTTAAATCCAAAGTGAGTTTACTTATAATTGCTTAATTTAATGTTACCCATGGCTACTTTCATGAAAGTTATAATGTCTTTGCTTTTTATGATGGGTGGCTAAAACCCCAAGATCTAGGGGTTGAATTATGGGGTTGGGTGTTTATTTGATATAGTGGGCATTGTGTTATACTCTGTTTTGTTATTGTTCGTACATGAATTTGGGCTAATTAGGATTCGTTTAACTTATAGGTTAAGGTTGCAAACTTAATTTCTACTTCTGATCTCCGGTCGATGCTCGAAAGAGATTAATTGGAGTCGGTAATTAGTCTTATACTAGCAATTTAGGTTTGATGTATGTAACTTTCTTGAAAATAGAGGTTATGGGACGGATCTATTTGCTCTATTTCTACATCGAAAGAGAAAATATAGTAAGGTATTGGGTTGTTTAGTATAACACATAGATGAAACCGAAAAGAGATTTTATGAATGGATGCTATGAAATTGAAAGAAGATTAGTGTCATTGAATAACCAGTCTATTCATGAATTTTCATCACTATAGAGAAACACAATTACCCCTACGTGACATTAATTTCCAATTTCCACACCCCTAGATTACTTGTTACTTCTTGAATATTCCAAAATTTTAGTTTAATTGTGACTATTGATAACAAAAATCCATTTATTAAATTGGTGGAATCATCCACACACTTATTTTTACTACTACAAATGAATGATTTTAAAATCCAAATTTCTTGACAGAATTTCCTACGATATAACATTCTCTGTGGGATACGACCCCGACTCTTAGTTGGGTATTTTTATTGAAGATGACCGTTGGCTCTATAAATTGATTTTTATGAGTACATTTGAGCATTATCAAAAGTGGCACCACTACCGGAGAATGGTGGCTGAGAAATCTATTTGAGAAATTATTTTATAAATTTCCTTAGTTGTAGTAGATTGTTGCTTTGTGTTGTTGTTGGCTGATTTGCAGGTCTAGTACAATGAGTGGCCATAATAGTGACAACGATAGTCACTGTGGTAAAAATGACAACATGGGTGATTTGAATGATATGCATGTAAACATAGTTCAAACCACGGGAGCCATCCGGATACCTCTCACAGCTGGAGGGTAATGTTTCATGTAACCGGAACAATTCTACAATTGCTCCAACTATGAGGAATGTTTGGGGGTTTAGCTCATGAGGATCCCCATGAACACCTTCCAAATTTTGTAGAGATGTGTGGACCATTTATGTTCAAAATATCTGATAATAGTCTATGAGGTTGAGGTTATTCTCATTTCTTTTCACGTGTGAAGCTACAAGATGATTGGTGGAATTTCCAAATGGCTCTATCACTTCTTTAGAGGAGTTGACTGAATCTTTCTTGGAGAGATTCTTTCACCCCTCAAAAATGGTGAAATTTTGAACCCAAACTCAAAATTTTAAGTGAATTGGAGCTGAACCTCTACAAAAGACTTGGTTGCAGTTCAAGCAACTACTGTTGCAATGTCCAACACATGGTGTTCCAGACAATTTGTTGTTGCAATACTTTTATTGCAACCTTGATTCAATCAATAAGGGTGTGACTAATCAGTTAGTCCAAGGAGGAATAATGAAGCAACCATATGAGTTAGCAACCTTGTTGCTATATGACATGACCAAAGTTAACCGAGCATGGCATACTAGAGAAGACCAAGTGTAAACTCTACAACTGAGCATGATCAAAGAACAAATCAAGAAGGATAATGAACAAGATGAAAACATGGACAAATTGATGACCTAGCTCGATTTGTTGTCTAAACATATCATGGGAGGTGGACTTAAATAGGTGAATGCGGTTGGAACTAATAGTGGGTAGAGGCCGGATGATGCCATGATTGAGGCACTATACAATGAAGAAGTTTAATTTTTGGGAAACCAAATGGGGGGTTCTACCCAAATTACACACAACAATTTGAGAACCAAGGTTGGAACAAGGAGGGAGACAATGGTTGGAACGATTGGTGAGGTGGAAATTGGAGAGATAGGGAGACTAATAAAGATAGATATGTTCCTCCCCGTGATTGTCAACAATTACAGGACCCAGCTAGGTCAAAAGGAAACCGAATCGAGGAAATGCTCACAAGGATCTTCAACGAGGTTGAAGGATCCAACAAAGTGTTGAAGTAATTGAAAAATGACTTCTCCAGTTTACTCAAATGGTAACCTCTAATTCAGTATCTATCAAGCAGTTGGAAACCCAATTGTTCCAAATCTCAACTCATCTCAGTCTGAGACAAAAGGGAATGCTACCTAGTGAAACCATCCCAAATCACATAATGAATGTTGTGGAAATGAGAACTATGTTGTGCCACAACATTAAAGAAGGCACTTCTTGGGGGTAACCCAAGTCTTTAATTTTACTTGGTTGCTTTCAATAACGTGTATTGTGAGTGCAGGTTGAAAAGAAGTCAAAATGATGCGAGGGGAACATTAGACGATACCAGAACCGTTACGGTGATCTACCGAAGGCGTTGTGCAGACTCATACTTGTCTGCCTTATGATCTAGAAAATGTGTGAAATTGTACTGTCCATTTAGGCGATCTGAGCTCCAAAGGAGATATGATGAAGTACACAATGCGGACTCCATCGAGTCCACCAAATCAGCCTTTAGGTTTGGTGTTCGTTCAGGAATTTTCATTGAGCTTCAGCTCTAGTTGGCGATTCACCGAATGCACTCGGTGTCGTAAGTTCGTGACCGCCAAGTGTGGCAAGTATAAAAAAGCCAAGGGTCATTTCAAATTCAAAAAAAAAATCCTTCACCATTTCTTAGACCATTTTCCTCCTTTTCACTTGCAATATCATATTTGAGTGTGTGAGCATCCTATGTGTGTGATTGGTTAGTACGTGGAGTGCACTGTCTTGCTAGATCAGTTGACCCAAATCTAATCTCCCTTATTTTCAAAATTTGCTTCTCTTTGAGGTTGTTTTTTATTTCCATTTTATATCTTAAGCTTAAAATTGTGTTTTATGTATGGGTATTAGGAAATGTAATGCATGTAGTTGGTTTATTTGAATAGGTAGTGCTAGAATGATCATATAGAATTGTGCCATTAATAGATTGCTTTTGTTTGTGCCTATATATTGCTAAATTTGATTGTGTTGGTTAAATGTTAAAATTGAACCCTTATATTTAGTGGGTCTTCGTTGAATTTGATGTTGGTGAGGTCTAAGTAGCTTAGTGTTGACCTGATTACATGATTTTTCCCAATGATAGATAGAGTGATGACTTTCTTAAGGGCAATTCACCAATTTGAACAGTACTTTGTAATATCTAGGGGAAGTCTCAGTACCCAAAGGTAGATAAGCATGTGGGTGGACTGTAATGTTGTTGGGGAACTTGATCTCGTTGTGTATGTTTGTTTTCTCTGTGAAATTTGGTACTGGACTGCACACCACCTGTTCGGTGGGATTGTCTTAGCTCGCCAAGGCAGTTAGGTAAATCATTGAGTAAGCCCCAACTCACCTTCTTGAGTGTATATGTGACCTTATGTACTTTTCCATTCAGTGAACTTGTCTTAGTTTGCCGAACCCACTCAGTGTATCACCAAGTGAGAGTGGACATCACCCTTAATGCCTGTTTCATTTCATTTTTCACTGCCAGTTTCGCAGACTTGTCTTAGCTCGCTGAAACAAACTTGGTGAATTGCCAAGTTGGAATTGACTCTACCCATTATGCCTGAGTTCTTTGATGTTTGTTTCTGTCTGATTCGGTGAGCTCACCAGAGCCCACCCATTTTGTTAGGCGAATCGCCTTCTCTTTAGGTGAGTCTGAGGACATTTTTGAACTTGTGCTTTCAATTGAGTTTTATTCCAACTAACCTTCATCGATTCTATGTTTGAATGTTTGTGCTTTGTAGATTATGGCTAGAACTAAGAGAAAGAAGATTGTTACTTCCAATACAGAATCCGTTCGAGACTCTTCTCCTCCTTCTCTATTGAAAAAGAAAAAAGGCATAGTAATCAACGAGCAATCTAAGGTTCCTCGTTGACCACATCCAACCACCCCACAAGCCTCTGTACATGCAAGTGTGCAACCCACAAAGGGGGTTACAAGAAAATGAACGGGTATCCGGTCCAAACTGGTGCAACCTTTATCCACTCAAGAACTAACGTCAAAAATTCGCCCAATCATAGCTCCAAGGAGCCTCAATAGGCTCAAGGCAGCTGGAGAGCGTACCATCCTAGAAGAGAGACAACTCTCAACGTACGGTGTATTGAGTAAATTCCCAGCGATTTGGGATACAATTCAGTTCCATAAATAGGTTTGAGGGTTTCACAAGACCTTAAAACCTATATGGTCCATCGTGGGTCAGAGAGTTTTATACGGCCTATGCTACGGTCTTATCGAAGAAAAGTAAGGGCACAATTTTGAATCCCTTGGAGGAAGTTGATTGTCATACCCCGAGGCTACCCCCTTGACGTAAACATGAGAACTAGGATCACGAGTGACCCCAAGCTAACCCTAAAGCTGGCATATCAACCATACTAAGAATAACTGAATAAAGAGATACTATGCGGAAGCTTAATACAATAAATAACTGAAATATGGGGAATACCCATAACTGATCTTAATATATAAAATGTACTACGAGTTTAGTGACACTGAAAAATCTCCCAAAAGCTAAAGCTGAATCTAATGCTATGTTTGAAAAGCCTCTACTGACTAAAGTTACTGGGATATGCCCCCAGCTAACCCTAGCAAAACTAAAAACTGAAATAAAAGACTGAATATGAAAAACATGTCTATTGTCCTCGAAGTATGAGGACTAACCACTGATGTTGCTGAAAATAGATCAGAAACCAATCTATGCGTGATCTGGATGCTGAGTACCTGAACCTACATCATGAAAGGATGTAGTGCAGAGTATGCGTCAGTACTTGGAATGTATTGAGCCTGCATGATATAGAATATAGCTGGAAAAAATACATAAGCTGAACAAGCATACTGAGCAATGATATAAGCTGAACAGAATAATAATACTGAAATATACTGGAAACTGATCTAAATGCAACAACCAAATGCTAATCATGAACATGACATGCTGAGACTGAATACTGAAGAATAACTGAAAACCTGGTCAAATGCACTAGAGTCTGACTGTGGGAGCTACTATTAACCGTCATAAAACCACGTGAGCTAAATGCAGAGTCCGGTGTATACGCCCCATCGAGAGGTCCCAATAAACCTTGGTAGGGGTAGAAAGGCATGACTGGCGTGATCACTAAATTTGATGCCCAACTGAGGGGACTTATAAACCTACCGGGGCATGTAGTTCTAGGACTATGAGGGTACACTGAAACCTAGTCAAACTCGGTGCTAAGCCTACTCCAAACTGGAAATAAGTAAGACACAACATAACTGAAATATTGGATAGCTCAATGTTCTCACATGCAAATCTGAGAATGCAACATTTAGGACTGACAATGTAAGATTCGAAAACTGGAGCATGTTTATCTGTTTAACTGACCTAGCAAGTGTAATTCATGAACTAAGAGAATCTACACAACTAGGGTTCTGAGTGTCATGCAAGGAACTAAGCAAACTTTCCAAGAAAACATGATAATTCGATTACGAATACTACAACAGCTAAATCACAACAATTATCAATGGTTTTAGAAACCCTAGGTCTAAACAAGATATAGAGAATAAAGAATCTGACTAAGTTCTAGGGACCTGGTGGATGGAAGGAATCCACTAGTGTAATCCCACATACCTGGTGATGAAATTCACGGATAAATCATTTGGATTTCTGGGCTGAACTGAAGAAAATCTCTTGCTAGCTCCTGATGGGTTGGTCGAATCTTTCTCCTCTTTTGCTCTAAGTTTTGGTGAATTTTTTAGAATAAACGATATTGGGTAAGTTCTGACTAGTTTAATAGGCTTAAACTAAGTAAAACAACGTAATTTAGGTTTCAAATGACGTAGTTTAAATGTCCAACGCATAGGTAAAAGACCAAAACGACGCCAACTTAAAATCTGACGGGGGCCTTCCATGGACCCAATGACGGATCGTCAAAGGGACCACGGCCCGTCAAGTGGGTCATGGTTCTTAGCTAGAGACCACTGGTCCTAGGGAGGTCCAACCACGAGCCCTACCAAGGCCCGTGTGAAGGACCACAGACCGTGACGGCCACCGTGGTTCTTCACTTGGGCTGGCGGTCTGATGGTTCAGGTCCACGAACGCCACCACTGCCCGTTATCAAGACCACGGCCCGTGGAGGGCTCTGTGGTCTAATGCCTGAGCCCTGGGTGGTTCTGTATTTCCTCCACGAGCCTTCCCATGGATCGTGAGGTGGTCCACGACCTGTGAAGGGCTTCATGGTCCACCACTGCTGGGAGAGTGTGAACCACGATGAGGGTGAAGGATCGTGGTCCTGATCACGGCCTGTGAACCCCTCTGTGGTTCACTTGTTTTTGTTGTTTTCTGCTGCAAAGTCCAAGTCTGATTTCTGAGGTGTTACAATATCTCCCCCTTAGGAACATTCATCCTTGATAAAGCCTAAACTAGCTGAGTACGGAGGGAAGGAGCTGCCATCCCTATCACTAAGTACTAGCAACTGATATCTGACTGAACTAAATTCCAAGAACACGCAAATATGCTGAAATGCAAGAACAACTGAAGGAACATGATACTAAGACTAATTTTACGCAAGAGTAAACTGAGAGACTGGAGAGGAACTATTACCTCAAGCTGAAACAAAATCGGAAGGGAAGAGATGAGGTTACTTGGCCTTCATGGCTGCTTCTGCTTCACAAGTAGCTCCCTCTATGGACTGACTCCTACACAAAACCTTCACTGAAGCTACTTCTTTATTCCTCAACCTACGAAACTGAAGATCAAGAATTTCAACTGGCACCTCTTCATAAGTGAGACTATCCTTCACAGCCACACTCTCTAACGGTACTATCGATGTCGGATCGCCCCACACTTCTTCAACAAGGAAATGTGAAAGACTGGATGAACTCCTGCTAGTTCTGCTGGAAACTCTAACTCATAGGCCACATTACCCACCCTTTTCAGGATTCTGTAAGGACCTACATATCTATGACTGAGCTTCCTTTTCTTGCCAAATCTCACCACCCCCTTCATAGGTGACACTTTCAGGAAAACCCAATCATCGATTTCAAACTCTAAGTCCCTTCTCCTCACATCTGCATAGGAAATCTGACGACTTTGAGTTGTCTTAAGTCTATCTCTAATGAGCTGAACTTTTTCCATAGCTTCATGAACTGAATCTGGCCCTATCAATGCTGCTTCACCTACTTCAAACCAACCAATTGGGGACCTGCATCTATGCCCATACAGTGCCTCATACGGGGCCATCTGAATACTTGAATGGAAGCTATTAATATAGGTGAAATCTATGAGAGGTAGGTGATCATCCCAACTAGCCTTGAAATCGATCACGCAAGCTCTCAACATTTCCTCTAGGGTATGAATGGTACGCTCTGCCTGACCATCCGTATGTGGATGAAATGTTGTGCTGAGATTTACCTGGGTATCAAGACCTTTCTGAAACGATCTCCAGAAATGAGAGGTAAGCTGAAAACCTCTATCTGAGATGATAGACAAGGGAACCCCATGAAACATGACTATCTCATGGATGTAGTGTTTGGCGTAGTCCTCCGCTGAATCGGTAGTCTTGACAGCCAAGAAGTGAGCGGACTTAGTAACTCTGTCTACTATCACCCTAATGGAGTCATGTTGTCTGCGAGTACGAGGTAAACCTCTAATGAAGTCCATGTTTACCCCTTCCCACTTACATGTAGGAATATTAATCTCCTGAGTCATACCTCCTGGTTTCTAATGTTCTACCTTAACCTGTTGATAATTAGGACAATTAGCCACAACATCTGCTATGGCCCTCTTCATGCCATTCTACCAAAAGACTTCCCGTAGATCACAATACATCTTAATGGCACCTGGATGAATGGAATACCTGGAGTTATGAGCTTCTTTAAGAATCTGCTGCCTCAACTCACCCACATTAGGAAAACATTAGCGACCCTGGTTACGAAGTACACCAACTCCCCCTTGGGAGAAAACCACAACTTTCTACTGATGAAATGAACCTTTCAACTAAAGTAATAATGGATCACTTTCTTGTTTATCCTTAACCTCTGCTACCAATGAAGATTCTGACCCATTCTGAACTATCAGACCGCTATCTAACGTGTCCGTAAGGTCAACTCCTAAGCGAGCAAGCCGGTGAACATCTTTGGCTAACTCTTTCCTTTCTTATTCAACATGTGCTACGCTACCCATTGACAACCTGTTGAGAGCATCATCTACTACATTGGCCTTACCAGGATTGTACAACACATTCATGTCATAGTCTTTGAGGAACTCAAGCCATATCCTCTGATGAAGATTCATATCTTTCTGGGTGAACACATACTGGAGGCTCTTATGATCTGTGAACACATCAACATGAACACCATACAAGTAGTGTCTCGAAATCTTTAGGGCAAATAATATGGCTGCAAATTCGAGGTCATGAGTCGGTTAGTTCTTCTCATGAACTTTAAGTTGTCTAGAAACATAAGCTATGACCTTGCCTCTCTATATCAATACACAACCTAGGCCGACCCTGGATGCATCACAATAAATCACATAACCATCTGAACCATCTGGTAGAGTCAAGATCGGATCTGTAGTCAACCTAGTCTTCAGTTCTGAGAAGCTTTTCTCACACTCATCTGACAACTGAAATTTGACCTTCTTCTAAGTCAACTTGGTCAATGGGGAAGCTATGGATGAAAATCCTTTAACAAATCTTCTGTAATAACCGGCCAAGCCCAAGAAACTTCTGATATTTGTTAGAGAGGTGGGTCTGGGCCATTGCTTCACTTCCTCTATTTTCTGAGAATCCACTCAAATTCATTCGCTAGATACCACATGACCAAAGAAAGCGACTGATTGTAACAAAAATTCACATTTGCTGAACTTAGTGAATAACTGGCGATCCTTGACAGTTTGCAGAATAACTCTCAGATGAGTCGCATGCTCTTCCTTGCTTCAAGAATAAATGAGGATATCATCAATAAAGACCATGACGAACAAGTCCAAATACTGTTTAAACACCCTGTCCATGAAAGCTGCAGGAGCATTTGTTAATCCAAAAGAAATAACTACAAATTCATAATGACCATGCCGCGTTCTGAAAGCTGTCTTCAGAATGTCACTATCTCTGACTCTCAGCTGATAATAGCCAGACGTGAGGTCTATTTTAGAAAATTAACTAGCACCCTAAAGTTTGTCGAACAGGTCATCAATCCTTGGGATGGTATACTTATTATTGATTCTAACTTTGTTCAACTGTCGATAGTCAATGCACATTCTGAGAGAGCCATGTTTCTTTTTCGCACATAACACTGGAGAACCCCATGGAGAGATACTAGGTCTGATGAAGCCCTTATCTAGAAGGTCTTTTAGCTGCTCTTTCAATTCCTTAAGCTCGGATGGAACCATTATGTAAGGAGGAATCGAAATGGGCTGGTTATTTGGGAGGAGATCTATTCCGAGGTCGATTTCCCTTTCAGGAGGAACTTCGGGAAGATCTTTTGGAAACACTTCTGGACACTAATTTACTACTGGGACTGACTCAAGAGTTGGGGTTTCAGAGTTTGAATACTTAACTCGAACAAGATGATAGATATATCCCTTGGAAATCATTTTTCTGGCCTTAAGGTAAGAGATAAATCGACCCATAGGCACTGAGCTACTACCCTTCCACTCTAAGGCTGGCTCATTTGGAAACTAAAACCGAACGATCCTAGTTCTACAATCGAGTGAGGCATAACAGGAATGTAAATAATCCATGACTAGAATGATATCAAAATCTACCATTTCTAACTCTACAAGATTTGGTGAGGTGACTTTCTGAGAGAGTGTGACAGGGCAATTTATGTATACCCGTCTAGCTATAACTAGGTCACCAACTGGAGTAGAGACTGAGAAGGGTTCTGAGAGAGTTTCTAACATCGAAGTTTACTGCTATATAGGGAGTTACAAAAGACAGCGTAGCCCATGGATCTAACAATGCATAAACATCTACATGAAAGACTCGTAAGGTCCTAGTGACCAGAGCAGGAGAATCTTACTGGTCCTGGCTAGCCTGGAGAGCATACAACATGTTCTGGCGCTGACCGCCACCTGTACCAGACGAAGCACCCTGCTAAGTTGGGTAACCTGCTGGTGCTGCCAGAGCTGTAGACTGAGCCCTATTATTGTTACCTCCTTGCCCCTGTCTCGCAGAAGGGAAATCATTCAACCTATGGCAGGACTAGCCACACCCAAAACACCCCTCTCTGCCTGTTAGACACTAACCCGGATGGTTCTTACCACACTTTGGACAAGTTGGGAAAGTCCTGTTACCTGAAGTACTCCCTTGAGATTTAGAGCCTGATGTCCTACCTTTCTGATCCTGTCAAAATCTTGGGGATGGAGCACTAACTGATGAAGGTGCTGGGGCTGTAGACCTCTGCTAAAACTTCGAGCGATTTCCACCACCCGATTTCTACTATGAGTATTCATAATTCCCTGTTCTAGCCTTCTTTTTGTCCTTAGCCATTTCCCGAAGCTTATCTCCATCAACCTATTGAGCACGAGTCATAAGCCTAGAGATATTCATATCTTCTAACAGTATAGCATTCCTGCACTCTATCTTCACCAAGTCGGATACCCCAAACAGAAACTTATTCATTTGTGCCCTTGGATCGGCAACCATGTGTGGAGCATACCTGGAGAGTTGGGTGAACTTATGTCCGTATTCTTGGACTGACATGGTACCCTACTTCAAATTCATAAAACTCTGGTGCCTCAGCTTCTCTCAACTCCCTTGGGAAGAACCTGTCCAGAAAAGCTCCAGTAAATAACTCCTAAGTCACAGGAGCTGCATCTGCACCCCCGTTTTCTTTCCACTGAGTGGACCAAATGTGAGCAACATCCTTAAGCTGGTAGGATGCCAACTCCACCCTATCATTACCAGTTACTTGCATTACTCCAAAAATGTTTTTAACCTTATAGATGAACTTCTATGGGTCCTCACCAACCTGCGACCCTAAAAACTCAGGTGATTTCATCCGAACAAAATCTCGAACCCTAGCTGCAGATGATCCAACATTAGTGTTTGTAGGACCTGGGGCCTACTGATTGTTTTGATTGGCCACGCTCTGAGCCAAGAGCATGATCATATTCCAAAATTCTTCATTCGTAACCTCATGGTTTGGGATTGGAGGAACTGCGTTACCATTGCGTGTATCAACATTCTATATGTTAGCTCTATGAGGAGGCTTGATCTGAAATCCATAACAGTGAATTAGAAAGGATATCATACCCACGCACGATAAGAATAGCAAGAAAGTGAAGTTTTTACTAAAACACTTCGTAGCTTCCCTCTCATTAGATGTGGTGCACTTCACACCCATGAAAGAGACTCTACTTAGTGTGGCTTTCAGACATCCTAGGACTCTAGAACCTAATTCTCTGATACCAAGTTTTTCACACCCCGAGGCTACCATCTTGACGTAAACATGGGACCTAGGATCACGATTGACCCAAAGTTAACCCTGAAGTTGGCATATCTAGCATACTAAGAATAACTGAATAAAGATATACTATGCGGAATCTTAAAACAATAATTAACTAGAATAACCAAAACTAATTGAATATATAAAATGTACTACGAGTTTAGTGGTATTGAACAATCACCCAAAAGCTAAAGCTGAATCTAATGCTATGTCTGAAAAGCCTCTACAGACTAAATGTGCTGGGACATGCCCCCAGCTAACCCTAGAAAAACTAAAAATTAAAATAAAAGACTGAATATGAAAAACATGTGTATTGTCCTCGAAGTATAAGGACGCACCACTGAAGATGCTAAAAATGGATCGGGAACCGATCTATGCGTGATCTGTATGCTGAGTACCTGAACCTACATCATGAAAGGATGTAGCGCAGAGTATGTGTCAGTACTTGGAATGTACTGAGCATGTAGGATATAAAATATAGCTAAACAAAATACATAAGCTTAACAAGCATATTGAGCAATGATATAAGCTGAACAAAATAATAATAATGAATTATACTGGAAACTGAGCTAAATGCAACAACCAAGTGCTAATCATGAACATGACATGCTGAGACTGAATACTGAAGTATAACTAAAAACCTGGTCAAATGCACTAGAGTCTGACTGTGGGAGCTACTATTAACCGACATAAAACCACGTGAGCTAAACGTGGAGTCCGATGTATACGCCTCATCGAGAGGACCCAATATACCTTGCCAGGGGTATAAAGGCATGACTGGCGTGATCACTAAATGTGATTCCCAACAGAGGGGACTTATAAATTTATGGGGGCACGTAGTTCAGGATTATGAGGGTACGCTGAACCCTAGTCCAACTCGGTGCCAAGCCTACTCCCAACTGGAAATATGTAAGACACAACATAACTGAAATACTGGATAGCTCAATGTTCTGACATGCAAATCTGAGAATGCAACATTTAGGACTGACAATGTAACATTCAAAAACTTGAGCGTGTTTATCTGTTTAACTGACCTAGCAAGTTTAATTCATGAACTAAGAAAATCTACACAACTAGGATTCTGAGTTTCATGCAAGGAACTAAGCAAACCTACCAAGAAAACATGATAATTCGATTACGAATACTACAACAGCTAAATCACAACAATTATCCAAGGTTTTAGAAACCCTAAGTCTAAACAAGATATAGAGAATCAAGAATCTGACTGAGTTCTAGGGACTTAGTGGATGGAAGGAATCCACTAGTGAAACCCACATACCTGGTGACGAAATTCACGGAGAAATCATTTGGATTTCGGGGCTGAACTGAAGAAAATCTCATGCTTGCTCCTGAGGGGTTGGTCAAATCTTTCTCCTCTTTTGCTCTAAGTTTTGGTGAATTTTTTACAATAAACGATTTGGGGTAAGTTCTAACTAGTTTACTAGTCTTAAACAGAGTAAAATGATGTAGTTTAGGTGTTAAACGACGTAGTTTAAATGTCCAACGCATAGGGAAAAGACCAAAATGACCCAACTTAAAATCAGACGGGTGCCTTCCACGGACCCAACTACGGACTATCAAAGGGACCACGGCCCGTCAAGTGGGTCGTGGTTCTTGGCTAGTGACCATTGGTCCTCTGGAGGTCCAACCACGAGCCCTACCACGGCCCGTGTGAAGGACCACAAACCGTGAAGGCCACCGTGGTTCTTCACTTGGGCTGGGGGTCTGTTGGCTCAGGTCCACGGACGCCACCACGGCCCGTGGAGGGCTCTGTTGTCTGATGCCTGAACCCTGGGTGGTTCTGTACTTCCTCCACTAGCCTTCACACAGCTCGTGAGGTGGTCCACGGCCCATGAAGGGTTCCGTGAACCACCACTGCTGGGAGGGTGTGAACCACGATGAGGGTAACAGACCGTGGTCCTTATCACGGCCCGTGAACCCCTCAGATGTTCACTTGTTTCTGTTGTTGTCTGCTGCAAAGTCCAAGTCTTATTTCTGAGGTGTTACATTGATGAGCGGGGAAAGATGGTACAATGACACGTGGGAGCAATAAACGCAGCCCTTGGCACCCCATCAAATCATGCTGACATGTTCCATATCCAGAGGCGCCATGAGCTAGATGCTTTGAAGGGATGGTTAGACCCATTGATATCTGATATTTCTCCATTGTGGATGGTTGATGGTGTGCGAATTGAGGGGATGGATTTGAATATAGGCGGCCGATATTGGTTTTAGTTAATAAGAAGTAAAATAATGCATTCCTAGAATGAGTCCATCCTTCGGCATTCTAAGGCAGTGCTAGTAGGTACTATTATTGACAAAGAGCATATCAATATTGGAGCAATAATTGTTGAGGAGATATTACTATGGGCCAGACAGGAGCAAACCTTCCTTCCTTTCCTAGTATTTATCACACGACTGTGTAAAGAGGTGGGAGTTCCCTTTCGGGGGAAATTTAATGTACAAATCACACCGACCTCTTCCAACGACATCCAAGTAATTAAGGCTGACTATCTACGGGATGAAGCGGCTCAAAGAAATCTGCTTCCTCGAGACACCACACCCGTTGTTGATCCAGCTACACTGTCTTATGCGGCTACCACACTTGTTCCTTCAATGGAGCAGACAGGTATATCTTCACCTCCCTCTATGCCTTCCACTTCTGCTACTACTATACTACTACTATTGTGCCTGCCCCCGTTCCTACTCCCCATCCCCCCTTGACCCAGGACTTGATTTACTGAATAGGCAGTCTTTCCCATTTTGCGGATGTTAGGGTTCTGAGGGTAAAAAAGGACATGCCCAAGATGATTGATAGGGAAATTGAGAGGGTGATGGCCCCTTTTAGAGATAGAGTGTCCAGTTGTGAGGTGTTTCTTAAGTCGCATGATATGAGATTGGATAACCTCACTTCTCGATTAGAGTCCTGAGAGAAGGCCAAGGGTAGTTCAGGTGTTCATGACACCATGAGAGGGGAGCTTGATGCCTTCAGAAAAGATATAGACTATTGAGGTTTACAGATATATCGATGTTGTGGGGTGAGGTTCCTCTACCTGATGCATCTGCCTCTATGGCACCGATTATGCCTGGCAATGACCCATCTCTGAGTGTAGAGTTGAGTGGGATAGTTGAGAGAGTTTTTGCTGCTGAGGGAGGTAGTGATGATGATGAGAGGGCCGACGATGATTTGTCCTATGAGATTGATGAGGATGAGATGAGGAGAGAGGAGGATGAGCATGGTATTGCACAGACACACACGAATTCGCAGGACATTGAGGAGATGATTGGCTAGGCTACCTTGGAGATATCCCTTTGGGAGACCTACGTAGTTTGCACTAGTGCAGTCTGAAGAGACTCTACCATACCTCTATTGATATGTCGGGCACTGATTCCCCAACTGATGCTACATTGTTGCCTCCTGTGATACTATTGCTAGGTACTAATTCCCCAGATGATGGTACTCCTCCTAAGACTCCATATCAGAGCACTCTACGGATATAGCATGTTAGGGGGACATTTTCACTCTTCCTACCATACTCTTTACTTTTCCATAGAGGACACTACTTTTTTTGTGGGGTCAGGGCCTTTGTGCCTATATTCCCCTTTTGATTTGTATTTTTTTATTTTAAGATTTTGATGATTGTAGTATCTTACTTTTGTATATATCATAGTGTTTCGATTGGTTTGGTTTATCTCTTGTTATCTCTTTTGTTTTCTCTCAAATTTGCAATTGCCTCATGAGTTTTCAAAATTGTGAAATGCTTGAGTTTTTATTGATAATAATTCGAGGATCAATTGTGTTCAAGATCAATGTCTTGAATAGTACTCATAATAGGCATGGTGTATAGTGTTGGTGTTGCAAGAATGAAATTGATGTGGTTTCACTTTTTAGCGATCTTCTTGAATCTTTCGTTGACTAGCTGCATTTTGATGTGAGCTTGTAATGAACATCACACTTAAGCTTTTGATATTTTCAGTTTGTTCTACATGAGTGCATTTGAAGTGCCATGTTTGGTGCGGTCTCAATTGAAAGCATGTGTGTGAAATTATAGAATTTTCCTAAACCTAGGTAAATGTAAGGCATGATCTTGGGCAACAATTCTATGAGGGAACCCAAATTTCCATATCATTTGCAACTATGTTGTGAGGATGCAGAAAGACTCGCTGAACCGTTTGACGAGTCGCCGAATCACTTTGGCGAGCCAAGTCGGGCTTGACGAAATTTCCAGCACAAAAATTTCAAAAACTCAAAGCTGGTCGGTGATGTCCAGGGCCTTTCGGCAGTTCGCCGACACCAATCGGTGGGCTACCTCTAGTCCGCCGAAAGTTACAGTGTATTTTAAGGGATTAGGGGCGCAGTAGGGCGATCAAGAAAGACTTTCGGTGAGCACATGCATATCACCGAAAGTTACAGACCACAAACTCAACAATTAGAGAAATTAAGGGTTAACTAGGGGGACTTAGGCGAACCACTGAACCGCCGAACCAATCGGCGAACTCGACCCAGCTCGCCAAATGGCCCTTCATGCCAGTTTTGAACCCCTTTCTTCAAAATTCAACCCGTAGCCCACGAAAAAAAATTAAACACATACACTATGAAATTAAGTTCAGACCCATAACACCCATGCCTTCGGGGTACTCAGACTTCCCACGATTTGGCCAAAGTTGGCCATTTGACGTCTTTTTCCCTTAAGAATGATGTCAACCGCTCCATCATTAGGCAAAATATGTAATTTGGCACAATTCGGGGTTACTCAAACTTCACTCCACTAGACCCAACACAAATTTAGCACAACCCAACAATTTAAACACAATTTAAACAAGGAAAGACACGGGACTCTATCATTTACGAACAATTAGGCACAAAACCAATTCATTACGGGCAATCCAATAGTTAAGCAATGATTACCCAACAATATTCAACAACAAATTACAACTAGCATTCGAGTTCAACCACATATAGAGTTTGGGATTCGGAAAAAGCAACATTTTATGCCGAAAAGAGATTTGTAAAGCTAGGCGGCAAAGTAAATTCCAAATTCCATCCCCGAGTAATGATTCCAAATAGTACGAGAGTAAAAATGCAAATGCTACAAAAGATCTAATATAGGGTGTGAGAGTACGGGAGTTAAAAATAGGAGAAGATGAAGGATTTTGAAATTTAAGCCATTTGGCCTTTAAAACCTTTCAGTTCGCACTCTATTCGGTGATATAAGTCTAGCTCGCCAAACCACTCGGCGACGCGCCGAGTGGTATTTTGGCTAGGTGAGATTTGCAGAATTACCAGCAATTTGGGGGGTTCCAACGGTGGACAAAGTCGGGCTTGCCAACCTGTTCGGTGAGTGGTATTTTGGCGAGCTAGGTGAGATTTGCAGAATTACCAGCAATTTGGGGGGTTCCAACGGTGGACAAAGTCGGGCTTGCCAACCTGTTCGGTGAGTCACCGACCGACCTTCTAGATCGCCGAGTTTTACAGAATTTCCCATCAAGCTGGGTGGTTCAAACGGCGGTCCAAGTCGGGCAC
Organism: Solanum etuberosum; assembly: GCA_029582245.1. NCBI lineage: Eukaryota > Viridiplantae > Streptophyta > Magnoliopsida > Solanales > Solanaceae > Solanum > Solanum etuberosum. The sequence continues at coordinate 251,622 of JAJONR010000200.1, read as the reverse complement.
GCCGACCTGTTCGGCGTGTCTCCGACTGGACTAATGGCTCTCTAAATTTCCCATTTTCCAACACTTTTCACCTTTCAACCTGCGAAATCAACACCCATTATTCATAAAAAAAGATTTAAAATATCAAAGACTTGGGTTGCCTCACAAGAAGCGCCTTATTTAACGTCGTGGCAAGATGGAAATACCAATTCAAACTTCATTTTTAGGGTTTTCCATTGTGTCACTAGGCAACCCTCCTTTTGGCCTTGGGTTTAGATGAGTCGAGATTTGACCCATCTATGTTTCTAGCTACTTGATAGAGACTAAATGAGAAGTCACCGTCTGATTGAGAGTTGAGACGTCCTCCTTCGTCTCTTTCAACACTTTGTATGAACCTTAGACCTTGTTGAGAATGCATGAGAGCATGTCTTCCGTTCGGACATTCTCTGAGTCAGCCCTTGATTCCTTGGGCTTTTGGCGCTCATGAGGTGGAATGTACCTATCCTTGTCACCTTCTCTTTCCTTCCAAGTGGCCTTACGATCACGCCATTCTCTGTCACGATCTCTCTATCCATCATATTTGTTCCAACCTAGATTTCCACCCGCCCTTTGATAATTTGACGAAAACCTCCTCCTTGATTTGCAAGGAAGTTCACTTCCTCATTGTACAATGTTTTAAATTGTGCCTCCTCGGGATTTGCTCCACAAACACCTACAGCATTTACACTTTTTAACCTACTACCCATCACATTATTCGATAATAAATCCAGCTGAGTCATCATTTTTGCCATGTTTTTGTCTCTCTCTTGTTCCTTCTCGATCTGCTCCTTTGTCATTCTAAAGGTGAGAGGAGAAACTTCGTCCTCACGAGTGTACCATGCTCTATTGATTTTGGTCATACGATCTAGGAGTTGAGATGCGACATCCCAAGGCTGTTGTATTATACCACAGCGGTGGAAAGTTGATCAGCAACTCCTTTATTCACCGAGTCAAGACTTGTAAAAGTATTGCAACAAGACATCATGGGGCAATCCATGAGTTGGAAACTGAAGTAATAGCTTCTGAAACCTCAGCCACATCTCGTGGATTGGTTCGCCTTTCAAGCGTTTGTACCCTTGAATGCTATCCCTTATGGTCATCATCCTTGATGGGGGAAAGTACCTCACATAGAAAGCAGCACCCACCTCATCCCAAGTGGTAATGGAGTTTCTCGGAAGATCAGCCAACCACTTTGTGGCTATTCCCATCAAAGAGAATGGAAATAATCGAAGACGGACTGATTCTTGAGAAATATTCTTGAACGAAAAAGGTCCACAAATGTCAACGAAATTCCTAACATGCTCATGGGGCTCCTCATGAGCTAGCCCTCCAAAAAATCCTTTCAATTGTAGAAGCTGAAGCATTGTGCCAATGATATGAAAGACAACGTTCCCTTCAGCAGGGGGTAGACGTATTGCTCCGACACCACCCAATTGGATAGGGTTGTTAACATCGTTCAAATTACCTATATTGTCTTGGTGGCCACTTGGCTACCATTTCTCCCGTTTACGCTCATTTCTTCGTCTTTTCAACACAACCAACACAAGCACAAACAACGTAAGTCGATTCAACTATAACACAAAAAGAACACAATTCAACTTCAATAATAGAATTTCAAACAACACCACTCCCCGGCAGCGGCACTATTTTGATTAACGTTTCAAGTACATCTCATCCAATTCTAGGTGGAAACGATCGTTATTCAGTATAAAACCCAACGAAGAGTTGGGGTCGAACCCACATGAAGCGGTACGTGTCTAAATATCAGTTATGAAGTTATAAAGTGGTCTATTCGGTTATAGGAATATAATTTATCGAAAACATTCAAGTAATTCTAAGGGGGTGACAACGAATGTCAGATGGGGATTTAGAGTTTCAAGTATCAACTTGAACACAGGTAAAACAGAGGTAATATCAATATAGAGAGGAATTCTCTGGATGTGATCGATTACGGGTTAATCTCACTGTATGGGTAATTGAAATTACTAATAAATAGCTAAATATCAATGGGTAGGCTAGGCTATAAATAAGATAGTTTCTTCTCGAACAACTACCCCGATTCAATTGATTTCTTTCGAACATCAACAAGCTTCGAAATTAAGAACAACCCACACCTTAATTCACCCAATCTCTCGAGCTAGATGGGTAGAATCGGATTCAGGATTTACTCTTTCGAGCTAAATCTAAATTAACCCAATAACTACAATCATTAATCGAAAGCTTTGGTTCTAAAACTTCTCTCTCAAGCAAGCCCAGAACTCTATACTAGAATTGCATTTGCAACTACAATTCATAGATTTTAACACAACTATCAATTAAACCCAATTCAATTAAGCATTAAAATTAGTAAATAACAATACCCATAAGCTAATTCAGCCCATAATCACATGATCATACCCCAAGAAATTGGGGTTTTAGCTAAACATCATAAAAAGGTAAAAACTATTACCAACTAAATTGGCCATCAGCAGGGTAAGAGTCTCCAAGCTTTTACAATGTTTTCAAATCGTTAAATTCAAAGACCCGCTTGCAAATCCTCAAAATTCATCAATAATTTCCTCAAAAACTAGAAGAAACAACTCTAAACACTATCTGGGAACTTTGGGACTCGCAGAGCTCTTCTCCATTTTCCGAACTCCCTCAAAATTCCCTTTAAAATCCAATTTATACTTGTCTGCATTTTGTCTTGAAAGTCCACTTGGGGAAATAAGTCGCGCCTCATCGAGTGGTTCGGAGATCCTCCAATTGTCCTCTTCCATCGCCATTTTGCATTGGCCTTCAGCATCTCAGGGCTTGTAACTTTGGGCGATCCAACTTGTTATCGCAGAGTCGATCGGCGTTTCGCCAACTACCCATTTCTATCGCCAACTTGGTTCTTCCCCAGGGGTGGAGTGCTGGAACTTTGGGCGAGCTAAAGAGCCACTCGACGGTCCGCCGAGTGGTCTTGGGAATCACCAGGATCGCTTTTTCTTCAGTTCTTCAGCGTTTTAGTTCCTTTTTGTCCGGTCATGTCCTCGCCTTGCTCCTTAGCCTTATTAGCTGCAAATCAACACTTTAACATCAGTTTAGGGCAAAATTAGACATTTGAGGACACTTATTCTATCAAAACAAAGCCCAAATGAGTCAAAATCTCGGACTCATCAACTACTACAAATGAATGATTTTACAATCCAAATTTCTTGAAAGAATTTTCAACGATATAAAATTCTCTGTGGGATTCGACCCTGACTTGTAGTTGGGTATTTTTATTGATGACGATCACTGACTTTTTTAATTTATTTTGAAGAGTACATTTGAGCATTTTCAACAGCACAAGGTATAATCAATTAATTAAGGATTTGAGTAGCTTAAATTCCCCGAACTCAATAAGTAATAAACACGTCCTTATATGATAAAGGTAGTAGAAGAAATCATTTGAAAAGAAATTCGTTCATTTGAATATGATCAAATATAAAATCAAGCCCATAACTCGGGCATCTCAATGTCAAGTATAAAAATAAGTTACACAACCCCTCACTCGGGCAATTTCTAAAATAACACAGGTTTTGAACAATAAGTAAGGTATCATACGAGTCCTCCACACAACTAAGCATCACAAATAGGCCTCCACACAGGCTAAGCATTAGGATTTGATGTTTCAAAGAAGTATGTGGTTGTTAACCACCGAAGTCTAGTTGATGTTTACATATGTAACTTAACCTATTCAATTTATATTAGAGACAAGTAGGCCTCACATGGGCTAAACAATAAATTCAACACATACCAACCACTAAATTCATATTCCAACTCATTTCATAGTTGACATCTTAAGAAAGATTAACTACTCATCTAAGTCTAAAAGGAGGATAGCCAAACGTACCTCAAAGGCCAAAACTTTACCCGAACAACACTATCGGAGCACTCCCTCAACCAAACGATCACCGAAACGATCACCGAAATGATCTCCAACTATCAAAAATGGAAAGGGTTCATCAAAAAGAGTCAAATGATACCCATAATGACATTACTAGGAATCGAGGATAAAATAGTCCAAAGATCACTTTTGAAATTGGAAGGCAAAAATCATATTTTTATTCAAGAAACATAATCTAAAATCAAAGAGGAACTCCTCGTTGAAAACCCCCCATTAAAACAACCAAGGAATAAGCTCCAAATCAAGAACTACTAATTTTTCCAACTTAGGGGAAAAACCCCAAAACCCACATCAAAATCATAATTAAATAATGTTTTTGAAAGATAAAAATTGGTGATATCAATAAGCAATTGATAGAGGAAACTTACCCACACAAGTTTTCACAAAATGCAGCTAAGAAATTGCCTCCCCTAAGCTCCAAAAGTTTGAAAACAGTGGAAATGAGAAAAATGGGGAAAATCCCAAATGTAGGTTCTGTCTAGGTTAAAAAATTGTCATCGTGATCGCAATCCACTAACTCTTGCGATCGGGCATGACACGGAGGTTCACATTGTGATCGCGAGACCCCTGTCCACTAGCGCGAAGGTTAAGGGACGGCCTCATCGTGAACGCGAGATTGTGTGTTGCTATCATGAAGATCAAAGAGAAGGCACTTCGTTATCGCTAGCCAGCGTCCCATGATCAGGAAGGTCAAAGTGACTTGCACTAGAAACCAGAAAACCAGTCGTTCAAACTCAAGAAAAAGTCATCGAATGGACCCTTGTTAATCGTTCGGGGTCTGATAAATATAAACTGGACATTCTACCCCACTAATTTGACATTCAAGACTCAATGGAATCAACAGATATCCGAATAGAGGTCAAATGATGGAATTACCCTCTTGGACTACCCTTTAGGCTTAAGACCTAACTTCTCACCAAATTCCCATACGTCAACCTAAGGCCTTGGCAACCTAACTTACTAGCTCAAACTAAATGTTTCGGATGCAATGCAACTAACAGAATCTCCATCTGATGCGCATAACTCAAAATATTTAGCAAAGTCAACTATATTAATAATAGTCAACTCAAAATGGTCAAAATCACGAAAACCACTCCTGATCGCATCGGAGACCACGCTCACCATTTCCACAATACAAACTAACCATGAAAACACTAGGGGGGAAGAGAAAAATGGTCATTTCACAATCAAAAGAAAATTCACAAGAAAGGAAACATTACCAGAGTAGTCAGTCAAACAAACACACAATTGTTCTAGCGTCATGGTAGGTGCCAAATTTCTTACTGTAAAAATGATACAGTTAAATTTGCAAGGTGATTAAAAACACGTGTATTAATTTGATTAGTTGGATACAATTATTAGTAGTAAAGTACACTCTTAACTGTAACGACCCAAGGTATCCCCTAGGCGTCACATGGCGTATAAGACCCCGAGATGCCCCATAAAAGCCACTTAGCTTTCATCATACAAGATAATAGAATAAAAGAGATAAAGAGGAACATTTCAAGTCCAAAGGCTTTATAAAAATAAAGCAGAAGTCTAAATAATTAGTCTCAAAGCCATCTAGTACATAAGAATAAATCCGGGTGTAGCCCGTACATCATGTTCCAAACTGAATGTAAGAAGGAAAAATAGAAAACAATAAAAGTCCATTCTCGAAGCATGAGGACTCACCAAAGCTCGAAATCTCCTCAACCAACTCTAGCCACAAAATTGGGAACCCTGACTATCGGAGCCTACATTTGGGGAAATGTAGGCAAGAGTTTGCGTTAGTAAAAATTATGTACTAAGTATGATAGCCATGCAAAAAACATTTTAAAACGTAGTTAAAAGAGATACCTTCATGAAATGCAATGACCAAGCTAAAACATGCGACAAGGAGTTAGAAAACACGATTCATAAAACATTGTCAATGCACATAGTCATCATCTTAAACATGTATGAGATACTTCCTTGAAGTAACCTTAGTTCATCATAGCTTGCTTGTGGTAAGAAGCCTTAACCGACATATAAGACCCTGAGAGCTATCATCATGGAATCCGGTGTCTCCTACATCGAAAAGAGTTATCCTACTTGCCACGGTAAGGACCATGAACTTCTAGCTAATGTCTATCTAGACAATCCTATGTTGGCACATAGTTTATGGGATATGGGTAATCGCCACTTGTCCACACGGTTCTAAGTATAACTTCCATTGAATAGTTCTTATTCATATTTATCTTAGCTCTTAAAGGAACATGGGTAATCACCTCTTGTCCTTACATCATCTGGCATGGGTAATCGCCTCTTGTCTTTCAATTAGATAGCATGGGTAATCGCCTCTTGCCTCAACATTAGAATAGCTCCTTAATATTGATTCATTTGTAGGTGAGAAAACCTTTTAACCCTAAGAACCCGTATCATGTGAGAAAACCTTTCACGAGCATGCTTACATGTGTATATGATCAATCCTTTCAACAACACAACAATAGAAACATCATTGATACTTCACTCTCAACGCATCCTTAAAACATTTTCATAAATTTCATGAGAACATGCTTGATTTCATAAACTTCTCTTTCATAATCCAAAACCCACATTATATAATCATAACTTGGAAAACATGGAGATTACATGGGTTCATGGGGAATCATCATAAAAATATGAGATTAACTCGATTAATGCATAAAAGATCATAGATCAATCAATTAAATGAATAATCAAGAGAACCCATAACATAGAAGAAAAACCCTAACTCAATTGGGGAATTCTAACTTTGAAAATTGTAGAAGTTGGGAACTCCATGGATGAAAGGCTTCTATCATACCTCATTTCCAATTGCTTAACTTCAATGGAGGAATTGGAGACTTGTGTTGGAACCCTAGGTTGAACCATTCTTCTTTAAGCTTTTCTAGAGAGAGAAGTATTTTGATAGGAAGACTTGTTCTCCTTTTGTAAATTTGAGAGAATGACTTGAATGGGTTGATTTTGGGATTAAAATCACTTATATAGGGGTTGTAGGTAAGGGAAAAATGACATAGTATCGAGATAGAATAATTAGGAAATGACCCAACTGACCCTAACTTACAACTGACGCAACCAGCAGATGGTGGCCCTCACGAGCCATTAAGGACCTCCCGGGCCGTAGTGGCAGCCGTGGTCCTTGACCAGTGTCCTAGGGAGAGGTCCCTTATGGCCTTGACCCTTCACGACCACCCTGACGAGCCGTTTGGCTCTTCATGAGCCGTCTAAGGGCTCGTGGGAGGGGATCCCATCTTGGCCAAGCACTGGAAGGCTCCACGAGCACCACCACGAGTCGTGGTGTCTTTCAGGGCTCGTGAAGGGCTCCATGAAGGGTGTCATAGCTCAGTTATGAGCTAGTGAGCTCCCAGTTGACTCCCTTTTCTATACTTCTTGATTACGAGGTACATTATCTCCCCCTTGGGAAAATTCGTCCCCGCTTCTTCCTTGAGATTCGATCTCATAGAGTTTAATTTCCGTTCTCAACCAATGAACAATATGAGCTCGAAGCTTCCTTCGTTCGAATAGGATTCTAGACATCACGTGAAGGAAAAGACTTAAATATTGCAGCCCAACATGCATGAAATCACATAAATGCACATATCCGAGGAGGAAACATCAACTCCAAGATAAATCATGTTCAAAACATCATATCATGAAGTCTATAAGCAATTCATACTCAAATGCATATAAACATGTAGAAATCAATGAAGTTGACTCATTTTCTCAAAATTTAAGCTTTTTCATGAACATGCATAAATGACGAAATCATGGAAATATCTAAGACACATGACACCAAAGAGTAAACCATAAGGAACTCAATACCTCAAGCTAGAGTAGGGATAGAAGGAAAGATATGAAAATAACGGGACATCATATCGGCCTCGGCCTCCGAATTAGCACCCTCAACTAACTGATTCCTCTACAACACTTTCACAGAAGCAATTTCTTTATTTCTCAACTTCTTGACTTGTCGGTCTAAAATCTCAACCAGAACTTCTTCATAAGAAAGATTCGCATCAACTCCCAAACCTTCTAAGGGGACTATAGATTTCGGATCACCAACACATTTCTTCAACATGGAGACATGGAAAACTTGATGCACTGATGCCAATTCATTAAGCAATTCAAGCTCATAAGCAACCTTACCAATACGCCTCAAAATCTTATATGGGCCTGCATATCGGGGACTAAGCTTCCCTTTCTTACCAAACCACATTACACCCTTCATGGGTGAAATTTTAAAGTAAACACAATCTTTCATATTTAACTTAAGATCTCTTCTTCTAACACCGGCATAGGACTTTTACTGACTTTGAGCCGTCTTCAACCTTTCTCTAATAAGCTGAACTTTCTCCATGGCCTCATGTACCAATCGGGACCTATTAGGGTAACTTCACCCACCTCAAACCAACCTCTAGGAGATCTACACCTCCTACCATACAAGGCCTCAAATGGAGCCATAACAATACTTGAGTGATAACTATTGTTATATGCAATCTCAATCAAAGGAAAATGATCATCCAAATTTCCCTTGAAATCAATCACACACGCTCTCAACATATCTTCCAAAGTTTGGATTGTACGCTCCGCTTGCCCATCAATTTTGGGGTGAAAGGTTGTACTAACCTTAACACGAGTACCAAGACCCTTTTGCAAGGATTTCCAAAACTAAGATGTGAATTGAGTACCACGATTGGAGATAATGGATAAAGGCACTCCATGCAACTTTACAATTTCTCTCAAGTACAACTTAGCATAGTCCTCCACCGAATAAGAAATTTTGACGGGAATGAAATGAGTCGATTACGTCATTCGATCTACTATGACCCAAATCGAGTCATGTTGTCGCCGAGTGCGAGGCAAACCCACAACAAAGGACATATTCAAATCTTCCGATTTCCAAGTAGGAAAGCTAATGTCTTGGGATAAACCTCCCTGTTTCTGATTCTCAACTTTCAGTTGTTGACAATTGGGACACTTAGCCACAAATTCCACAATATCCTTCTTCATTCCATTCCACCAATATATCTCCCACAAATTACGGTACATCTTGGTGGCTCCCGGGTGAATGGAATATCGAGAACTATGGGCTTCTGACAAGATCTGCTCCCTCAAGTCATTATCATTAGGAACACACAAACGACCTTGATATCTAAGTACCCCATCTCCCCCTTGGGAGAAAGCCTCTACAAACTTTTTAAGTATCGCTTCCTTTAATTCGACAAAAGTTTGATCAAGACCTTGCTTATCTTTCACATCCGCCAGAAAAGATGATTTTGACCCATAGTGAACCGTAATCCCACCTTTGGTAGAGTCCACTAACTAAACACCCAACCGGGCCAATCTATGAACGTCTCAAACTAACTCCCTCTTATCATCCTCGATTTGAGAAACACTACCCATAGATAATCGACTAAGAGCATCTGCCACCATATTCGCCTTACCAGGGTGATAGAGAACACTCATATCATAATCTTTCAATAACTCAAGCCACTTTTTTTAGTGAAGATTTAGATCCTTCTGATAAAACACATATTGCAAACTCCTGTGGTCAGTAAAATCATCTACATGGACCCATACAAATAATGCCTCCAAATATTTAAGGCAAAAACAACCACTGCTAGTTCAAGGTCATGGGTAGGATAATTCTTCCCATTAATCTTAAGTTGCCGTGAAGCATAGGCAATAACTTTTCCATTTTTCATAAGCACACATCCTAGCCCAATTCTTGAGGTATCACAATAAACAACGAAACCATCAGTCCCTTCTGGTAAAGTCAGCACCGGAGCGGAAGTAGGTCTATCCTTCAATTCCTGAAAAATATTTTGACATGCTTTGGACCATAAGAACTTAGCCTTGTTTTGAGATTCTTCCTCCCCCCCCCTCACACTCCCCCTTTTTCAATAAATAAGCCCTGCGGGCCCCTCTCTGATAAGGAAGGAAATGAAATAATATCAATTTTACGGGCAGGGATTCTCTAAAATGACACTGTTGTAAACCAATGGAAAGGGATGTAGCCCAGTTTGGTAGCGCCTTTATTTTGGGTAAAAAATGTCACAGGTTCAAATCCTTTCATCCCTACATATTCTCAATGTTGTCAATGGAGAGGCAATTGATGAAAACCCCTCAATAAACCTTGTGTAGTAACCAGACAAACCCAAGAAGCTTCTATTGTCCGAAGGGGATAGAGGTCTAGGCTAACTCTTAACCACATCCGTCTTCTTAGGATCTACCTCAATACACTTACTTGAAACAATATAACCAAGAAAATCTACGGACCATAGCCAAAACTCACATTTGCGAAATTTAGCAAATAGTTGTTGGTCCTTGAGAACTTGCAACAAAATCCTCAAATGGTTGATGTGATCATCTTCACTCCTCGAATAGATCAATATATCATCAATGAACACAATCACAAACATGTCAAGGTACTGTCTAAACACCCTATTCATCAAATCCATAAAAGCCGCCGGAGCATTAGTCAAACCAAAAGACATCACTAAAAACTGATAATGACCATACCGAGTTCGAAAGGCCGTCTTTGGGATGTCATCTTCCCTCACCCTTAATTGGTGATAACCCGACCGAAGGTCAATTTTGGAGAAGTAACCCACTCCTTGAAGTTGGTCAAACAAATAATCTATCCTTGGGAGAGGATACTTATTCTTAACAGTAACCATGTTCAACTGCCGATAGTCTATACACATACAGAGAGAACCATCCTTCTTTCTAACAAAAAAACTAGAGCACCCCATGAAGAGATACTCGATCGGATGAAACCCTTATCCAACAAATCTTTCAATTGCTCTTTCAACTCCATTAGTTCTGTTGGAGCCATTCGGTAAGGAGGAATAGAGATAGGTTGTGTATCTGTGAGAAGGTCAATACCAAAGTTTATTTGCCTTTCGGGAGGAATACCGTGTAAATCATCTAGGAACACTTCCAGAAAGTTATTAACCTCGGGGACCGACTCAAGAGTAGGGGTTTCGAAATCTACATCACTCACCCTAACTAGATGGTAAATGCAACCCTTAGCAATCATCTTTCTAGCTTTAAGACAAGAGACAAACTGACCATTAGGCATATAATTTCCCCCATTTCCACTCTAGTACAGGATCATTCGGGAACTAAAACTTGACTACATGAGTTCTATAATCAATAGAAGCATAACATGAGTGCCGCCAATCCATACCAACGATAACATCAAAATCTAGCATATCAAGCTCTACCAAATCAACAAGAGCAACTCCATGGGACAAGAAAATGGGACACTTTCTATAGACCCTCTTAGCCACAATAGAATCACCAACAGGAGTAGAGACAGAAAAAGGATATAATAACACGTCCGGAAGAACATCAAACTGCATAGTCACATATGGCTTCACAAAAGACAAGGTAGCATCGGGATCAAGTAAGCATAAACATCAAGTTGAAAGACTTTCAACATATTGGTAACCACATTGGGAGAACACTCTCGGTCACCACGAGTCTGAAGTGCATAAAATCTATTATGCTTGGGAGCATTGGACCTGAACCACTTGGACCGGATGAAGGATTAGGTTGAACTGTTCGGTGATTATCTCCTTCATTCTTAGCAACTGAAGGACAATTTCTTATCGTGTGGTCCATCTTACCATACTGAAAATAAGCATTGGAGCCCACTAGACATTTATCCTTATGCTTCCTTCCATACTTACCACAAGTAGGCAATAAAGACCCACTACCATTTCCTCCTTGAGGCTTAGGGTTAGATACCCTATCTTTGTTGAACTTAGAAGGATCATTGGAGGAATCTTGACCTCGAAAGCTTTGTCAAAACTTAGAATGATTATGCCCATCGGACCTTGAATGTGAGAAATTACCATCACTGGTTTTAGCCCTCTTTGTCTCCCTAGACTTTTCCTTAAGTTTCTCCTCTTCGATATGTTGAGCATGAACCATGAGACGAGAAATATCCATGTCATTAACCAGCATGAAGGTACGACATTCCTTAACCACTATTTTTGACACACCTGAAACAAACTTGTTCATCCTTGCCCTAGGGTCGGCAATTATTGTAGGAGCATATCAAGACAATTGTGTAGTATTATTTAGAATCCTCTATTTAAAATTGTGTTAAAACTACTGTTTATAGGTTAAAAAGGTAATTCTTCAACCAATAAAAAGTCTCCACTTGATCACTAAAGTACTTTGCCCAAGATTGTCTTCTCCATGAATATACCATTATATCTGGTAGCTAATATTCATATTTGTAGTCTTAATAACATAGGATTGTATAAGGTGTATAAGTTCTTTAGTCCTTTTTTCCATGTAATTGGAACACAAGTCCTTCTCTATCTTTGGTCCACGGGTTCCCATATTTTTTCCCGATGATGATCATTATGTGATCTCAGTTACAAGTCAAGATTTATCTTTACCGAACATATCTCTGAATCAATGAATTCCATCAACAATCTTTCATGAATATCCCTTACTCATTACACGTGTGATGGGGTTCTTGGAATACCTCAAAAATTCTACGCTAAAGTCTGAACTATTTTTCATAAGCGTATAAGCTTGGACAGGGTGGTTCCCTACTTATTCATGTGTGTTAGGGTTCACTCCTAAGTGTAGGAAGTGTATCGGATGTGGTGTATTCTCATAAGGGACCTCTAGCACTAAGTCGAGTTCATATCTTTCCTACCGGTTATTTTTTGCATGATTTCATGCCAAGGTCAACTTCAAATGACCATATCTCTCAAAATATGAATATTTAGGTTGACCATGACCTACCAAATTAAATATCTATGATTCGTTTATCCAACGCCACTGACCACTCGTCAACCTGACTTTTCGGTAAAGCGTATGTGTATATTACTAAAGGATAGCCAAATTAGATGTGCGCTTCGCACGCCCGATAGCGTGGGTGCTCCATGCCAGGACATTTTTTCAGTAGCCACGATGCTAAGTTACTCTATTTATAAAGTTAAGGCAGGGAATCACTAGACAACTCATTTTGAACGATTTAGGGCTTATTTTCTCTCAAATTCTCTCATCTCATCTAGCTCCAACACCTTGGTATGTTCCTCCCATGTATCTCCAGTATTTCTAAAAATATAAATCTATAATCACTAATTCTTAACAAAATTCTCTCATCAAATCCTCATCATATATCTAGTGAAAACAAAAACTCGTCTCAAGATTCAAGAAGGAATTTTTGGAATTTCTCTTCAACGTTAGAAATTCAATTGTAGTGATTGAAGGTATTTGAGATTTCATTAGTGGGTATCCTTTCATCCATTAGGTCTTATAGTGAACTTAACTCTCCGGTATTTCACTTCTATTAAAATCTAGGGTTCTACAAAAAATCATGAATGTCTTTTATTTTAGTATCTTCTCATGAGTAGTCATATTTTTTATATGATTTAGTGTCTATAATGAAAGTATATTTTCATGATATCTCATAATACATATTTTTATGCCCTTGGACTTGTGTCTTTTAAATTGCATATTCAGTCAAGTTACAGTAATTAACATGATTTGTTTTAGTCTTTCAGTCCACATGCATAGGATACTTTTAGATAAAGTGTTTATTAATTTTAGAATCAATTTTCAGTATTTATGAGCTATTCATATTATTGGATACATGACATCCATATATGTCGTCAATGTTTTGAATACTTTTTTTCAAAAGTAAATTCTCGATTGAATGGTATCTGAAATATGATTAATAATCATGAATTAGTTTTCTTATGAAGACAGAGTTCATTAATAGTATGAAAGTCGGGTATGACATTCAGAATTGTGGACAAAATTCTCAGGAGCTACCAGTAATGTTCAGCTAGGAGTAGTACTTAGCACCGAGTTCGACTAGGGTTAGTATACCCAAGTCCCAAAACTATGTGCCACCGTAGTAACAGTACCACATCAGGTCAAATTAGTCTTTATACACCAAAAAGTTATATTGGGCCCTTTATGATGGAATTATACATCGAATTTCATATTTAGCCCAAATGATTATATGTTGGCTAATAATATCTCCCACGTTTCAAACTCAAATCTTATGTTGATGTTATATTTAGTTTATTCAGTACAACATTGATCAGTTACATGTGTAATTACTTGGTCATTGCATCACCTCACATGTTTTAGTTCCATATTAAGTTTATCATTTCATACATATCATGTTTAGTCTTATAGATCATTGTGCATATCTCACATACTCAGTACATTCAAAGTATTGAGTACATCTCACATACTCAAATTCAGGTGATTACTATCATGATCCTAATGAGTCAGATCACAACTTGCAGTTAACAGGTGATGGGTTATCTTTATTCGAGAAATCAAGTTAGTATATAGTTCTTTTATTTTACTTCTATTCATATGTATTGACTAAAGGAAGTAGGGGGTCATGTCAGTAGTAGGGGGTCATGTCATATATATTGACTCAGTATATTGACTGTAGTCAGTGTTAGTAGAGGCTTCATAGAGAATCAGTTAGAGTTGTTGTATTCATTCTACTTAGTTCCAGTTTGTTTTCAGATTACAGTTGTTGTAAACAATTTTTTGTTCAATAATGTATCAAATAATTTTATTCCATAATAATGTTTCTGTTCAGTTACTTTAGATCTTATAAATCTTTTTATTTAGTTGCTTATAACTTATGCCAATATCAAGGATGATCTTGGGATCACTTGTGATTCTAAGTAGCGTATTATGACTAGGGTAGTCTCAGATTGTGACAGTTCTTTGATGTACACAATATATTATTTTACGAATACAATAATTTAGGTAAAAACAAAACTGACACACCTAATGGTTTATACATAAAACTTGAAAACTCATGATATTTTAGGTTTGTTTGACCTATACTATTTTTTCTTTCTAGCTTTTGTGTTGACTATATATTAATTAACTCCCTCATTTCTGTAATGAAACCTCCTAAATGTTATGGGTAAGCTAGTAGTGAAGGAATCAGACCAGAAAACTTTTTGGGTGATGACTTGGAAATTCTAGGCTAGGCCACTATCAGATAGAATTTGAGTGAGTCGAGGTCTAGGACAATACAGGGGTGGATTGGGTAGTATGTCTAAGCTTGAATTGTGTTTTTTAGTAGCTAAAACATCAAGGAATCCCTAGGGTCTTTCAAAATTGAATTGGGTGAGCAAAACTCTCGGTATCGGGTTTACAACGTCAAAATTCAAAGGTGTGTTGTGAAATGGGGGCTTGGAGTAGGACTTACAAGTTTATATCTCTGTGCAAGACGCTATAGGAGGCGTCTCTCTGCTATAGGAGGATGAATTAATTCCCGCAACAGCAGGTGGGCTGCTATGGTGACGCCACTAAAGCAGGTGGGGTTAGTCGGGGTTTTGTGCAGAAAAGTTTCAAAAACCTCTGATTTTCTTGAATTTCATTCTTGGAACTAGGAAGGGAGATTTAGGGCAGTTTCTTTCAAATTTTCCACCAATCTCTTCAATAAAGCTAAGTTAATTACTTCCTTAACTTGTATTTTGATTCCTAATCCTTAGAATCTAGGTTTTTAACCTTGGGGAATGGTTTTTAACTTGAATTAATGGTGGAAGGATCCCTTGTTGGATAGAATGATCATGGGAGTGGCCTGGGATTAGGATTTAGTTATAATATGGGTATTATTGGTCCATCTTTAATTGATTTTTGTATTTGTTATCATTGTTTATACCAAGAACAAAATGGAATTCATAACAAAGGGAAAGCTCCACTTTTTTAGAGTTCTAGGACTTGATTTGGGTAGGTGATGGTTGTTGTTTTTTCTTTTATGCTATATGTGCTTGTTAATTGCATAGTTAGTAGTGCATGCATGTTATATGATTAGTGAAACTTGAAGGACGTGATATGAAATGAAAGGTGTTTTAATTCTATGCAATGAATTTGTTACATAAATGTACATTGGTATCATGATTCATTGTGGTTCTGATTGTTTTGAGTGTGATGATTAGTATCGGGTGCCACATCAGCAAATTTTGTAGTGTGAACGTGTATCACGCTGGTACACTAACATCTGGTATGGCTACCACACTGGTACAATGGGAATGGATACTACATCGATATATACACTAACAATTGTATATGTGGGTTCCATGAGAGAACTAGACTGGCATGTTGTGTTGTGATTATTCATGATTTTATGCATATATGTTCAAGGTAAGGATTGAGAGTCTAGTTTATTTTGTACTTATGTTTGTAATGGTGAATTGTCTACTTACTGATTAGTAGTTTCCTATTCATGTTTCATTTACGTGAAGTGGCCGATGACCCTACCAGTAAACTATGGTTGTGTACTTATAATGCACTTGGTATTTTTTTGTTGAGTATCACGCATATTCTTGTAGCTGTTTCGAGACCTCAATCGTGAGACTTCATTCATCTGAATCCAAGGGTGAGCCACTTCCTCTGGGCTACTACAGATTCCTCTTTTCCTTTTTAGTTCATTATTCAGACTCAGACATTATAGACTTATGCCTTATTTCTTTTACTTTTGGGGTTGCGTCCCCTATCATAGACTGATAGATGTTTTGGTACTATGACTTTCATGTTCTAGGAAGTTATTTCTTCAATAAATTTAATTAAATGGTTGAGTTTATGGGAACAATTTAAAGATTGATTTAAATGTGTCCCATATCATGGTTTTGTTTTAAAATGGTTTGATGGGTTAGTCTTGGGTTGACAGTTGGTTCTCTCACTAGAGGGTTAGTGTGGTGCAACTCACGATGGGTCATGTTTGTGATAAGGTCAATATTAGAGCCCTAGGTTCGTTGATCTCATCTTACCAAAATATGTCTAGTAGAGTCTTGCATAATGGTATGAAGACGTTTGTAGTTATCTTTATGAGGCTACAAAACTAGGAAAATTCTCTCTCTTCCTTCTGATTCATGCTATTACTTGATTCCAATTGGATCTAGCGATCCAAATTGGTATATATCCTCCTTCATCTTTCTGTCCGCAGATGGTTGACACCATATGCAACGGGGGTTAGAGTTCTAGTTCTTTTAGAGGAACCAACAGTTCAAGGCTAAGGAAAAAGTAAAGAATGAGGTAGGGTTGGGGCAGAGGGAGGACAGCACCCACTAGAGGTGGAGCTTAGGCAAAGCCTATTGGGCAACGGTAGGCAACCCCTCCCCCACCCTAGGATCATGTTGAGGAAGAGGTGGAAATGGAGATTGACGAGGATGTCGAACCAGAAGTGGAGACACAGGTTGGGGGTGTAAGTTATTCCCCTTATGATTATTGAGGTGATTCAGTGGCATTTCTGAGTGGGTTGGTCAGTACTGGAGCCACTCCTGTTGTGCAACTTAACTAGGTCCCAGGTACTTAACTTGTTGCTGCTATGACTCCCAAGATTAATTAAGCTTTAGGTACAGAGGCTTTCTTTCATCCATTGTTGGTTATTACTATAATGGCGCATGACCTCTTGACTAAGTTCCTGAAATTAAATCCTCCAGTGTTGCATGGCATAGAGAGCGAGGATGTGTATGAGTTCACTCTGGACTGTTACGAGAGGCTACATAAATTGGATATTGTTCATCATCATGAGGAAGAGTTTGTGACTTTCTACTTGCAAGGTGGTGCCAAGCGATGATAAAGGTATTATCTAGAGCGTCGTTCATCGGTCCTGTGTCACGACCCAAGGTACCCTCTAGGCGTAACATGGCGTACGGCACCCCAAGAGACCCCATACAAGCCACTTTTCATTCATAACATAAGAAATAGAACAAAAGAGATAAAGAACAACATTCAAGTCCCAAGAGTTTTATAAAAGTAAAGCGGAAGTCTAAACACTTGTCTCATTAGACATCTAGTACATAAGAATGAAATTTAGGCCTAGCCCATACATCATGTCCAAAACTGAAAATACGAAAGAAAACTGAAAACAGTGAAGATCCATCCTCGAAGCATGAGGACTCACCAAAGCACGTAAAATCTCAAATCAACCTCTAGCCACGAAACCGAGAACCCTGACTGTCGGACCCTACATTTGAAAAAATGTAGGCAAGAGTATGCGTTAGTAAAAAATATGTACCAAGTATGGTAGTCATGCATAAACATTTAAATCATGCTAAAATAGGACATTTAATGACATGCAAATGACCAAGCTAAAACATTGGATAAAAAGGGTTAGAAAACATAGGTCATAAATCATGGTCAATGCAAGCTAACATCTTTAAAACCTTTGAAGATATGTGAGATACTTCTTGAAGTAACCTTAGTTCATTATTATTGTGGGAAGTCACCTTAACCGACATAGAGACCATGTGAGCTATAACATGATCCCTCGGTGTCTCCCACACCGAAAAGGGTTTTCCTACTTTCCAAGGTAAGGACCATGAACTTCTAGCTATTGTGTATCCACTAGCTAATGTCTATCTAGACAATCATCCTATGGGGGCACATAGGTAAGGGATAAGGAGATTGCATCTAGAAACCCTGCCTATACTCACGGGAGAGCTTCCATCTCAATATCCTCTCGGTACTAAGCATAAATCCCACGGAATACTCATCTTCTTACTTGTTCTTATTATCCACGGAAGGGCACTTCATCTTGCCAATCAAGCTAGGTTGCATTGGGATAACTCTTTATCTTTGATTCATTTAGGTGAGAAGACCTTTCAACCTTAGAATCCTTACTATGTGAGAAAACCTTTCACAATCATACTTTTATGTTTATATGAGAAATCCTTTCAACAACACAACAATAACATCATTGATACATTACTCTCAAAGCATCCTTAAAACATTTACATCAATCTCATAAGAACATGCATAATTCCATAATTCACCTTTCATGGATTAAAACCCAATTTCAATCATCACTATCTAGAAAACATGGGTTAGGCATGTGTTCATGAGAATTCATCATAAAATCATGTAATTATTTCAATTCATGCTTGATAGATCATAAAACAATCAAATAAATCAATAATTAAAGAAACCCATGACATGGAAGAAAACCCTAACTCAATTGCGGAATTCTAACTTTGTAAATTGGAGAATTTGGGAACTCCATGGATGAAAACCATCGTACCTAAATTCCAAAAGCTTGCCTTCAATGGTGGAATAGGAGACTTGCCTAGAAACCCTAGGTTGAACCCTTCTTTTTCAAGTTTCTAGAGATAGAATTATTTTGGAGAGGAAGAACTTGATCTTCTTTGGTAAATTTAAGAGAATGACTTGAATGGGTAAGTTTTAGGGTTAAAATCAATTATATAGGGGTTCTAGGCATAGGCAAAACGACATAGTATTGTTTTAAAGAAATCTGAAAAATACCCAAAAGCCCCTAAACTTACAGCTGACGCAATCCCCACACGGAAGGCTCCACGAGCCTTCTAAGGGTCCACGAGCCACCTAGGCTATCGTGGCCCTTGGACCAGTGGACTGGAAAATCTCCCCAAAACCCCACACACCTCACGACCCACTCCACGAGCCGTCTAGTGGCTCGTGTGGAGGGTCAGCCTCAACGTGGCTACTGCCTTCCCCTTCACGGTCATCACGACGCGCCGTGGTTGTCACCACGAGCCGCCTAGGAGCTCATGGGAGGGGAGCCCTTTTTGGCCTAACTCTGTGACCCTTCACGAGCCACACCATGCCTCGTGGTGCCCTTCACGGCTCGTCTAGGCCTTTGTGAAGGGTGCCAGGCTCAGTTTTTGGGTTGTGACCTCTCACTTGGTCCCTTGCTTAGCCTACTAGATTCCGAGGTGTTACATTATCTCCCCCTTGGGAACATTCATCCTCGAATGGGATCCTAGATATCACATGAAGAAAAGAACTCTAAACTAGCAACCCATCATGTATGCAATCACATAAATGCACATATTCGAGGAGGAAACATCAACTCCAAGCTAAAGCATGTTCGAAACATCATATCATAAAGTCTATATGCAACTCATACTCAAATTCACATAAACATGTAGAAATCAATCAAATTGACTCATTTTCTTAAAACTTATGTTTTTTTCATAATCATGCATAATTGAGGAGATCATGTGAATACCTAAGACACATGACACCAAAAGAGTAAATCATACGGAACTCATTACCTCAAGCTAGAGTAGGGGTAGAAGGAAAGAGATGAAGATATCGGGACGTCATATCGGCCTTGGCCTTGGCCTCCCAAGTAGCACCCTTAACTAACTGATTCCTCCACAACACTTTCACGGAAGCAACTTCTTTATTCCTCAGCTTCTTGACTTGCAATCTCAACTGGAACTTCTTCATTAGAAAGATTCTCCTTAACTCCCAAACCTTCTAAGGGGACTATAGATGTCGGAACACCAACACACTTCTTGAACAAGGAGACATGGAAAACTGGATGCACCGATTCCAATTCATTAGGCAAGTCAAGCTCATAAGCAACCTTACTAATACGCCTCAAAATCTGATATGGGCCTACATAACGGGGACTAAGCTTCCCTTTCTTACCAAACCTCATTGCACCCTTCATGGGTGAGATTTTCAAATGGACCTAATCGTTAACTTCAAACTCAAGATATCTTCTTCTAACATCGGCAAATGACTTTTGTCGACTTTGAGCCGTTTTAAACCTCTCTAAAAAGTCGAATTTTTTCCATGGCCTCATGTACCAACTTGAGACCTATTAGGGCAACTTCACCCACATCAAACCAACCTATAGGAGATCTACACCTCCTACCATAGAATGCCTCAAATGGAGCCATACCAATACTTGAGTTATAACTATTGTTATATGCAAACACAATCAAAGGTAAGTGATCATCCCAATTACCCTTGAAATCAATCACACAAGCTCTCAACATATCTTCCAAAGTTTGGATAGTACCCTCGGCTTGTCCATCAGTTTTGGGATGAAAGGCCGTACTAAGATTGACACGAGTACCAAGGCCCTTTTGGAAAGATCTCCAAAACTGAGAAGTGAATTGAGTACCACGATCGGAGATAATGGATAAAGGCACTCCATGCAAGTTTACCATTTCCCTAAAGTACAACTTAACATATTCCTCCGCCGAATAAGAAATCTTGACGGGAATAAAATTAGTTGATTTCGTCATTCGATCTACTTAAACCCAAATCAAGTCATGTTGTCACCGGGTACGAGGGAAACCAACAATAAAGTCCATATTCAAATCTTCCCACTTCCAAGTAGGAATGCAAATGTATTGGGACAAACCTCCCAGTTTCTGATGCTCAACTTTCACTTGTTGACAATTTAGACACTTAGCTACAAATCCCGCAATATCTTTTTTCATCATATTCCACCAATATATCTCCCACAAATCACAATACATCTTGGTGGCTCCCGGGTGAATGGAATACCGAGAACTATGGAATTCTGACAAGATCTGTTCCCTCAAGTCATCAACATTGGGAACACACAAACGACCTTAATATCTAAGCACTCCATCTCCCCCTTGGGAGAAAGCCTTAACGTATTTCTTAACCATCGCTTCCTTTGATTCAGCCAAAGTTGGATCAAGACCTTGATTAGCTTTTACATCTGCCAAAAAAGATGATTCTGAGTTGTTGTGAACCATAACACCACCCTTGTTAGATTCCACTAACTGAACACCCAACCGGGCCAATCTATGAATATCCCGCACTAATTCCTTTTTATCATCTTCAACATATGCAACACTTCCCATGGATAATCAACTAAGGGCATCCGCCTCCACATTCGCTTTACCTAGGTTATAGGGAACACTAATGTCATAATTTTTCAATAGCTCAAGCAACCTTCTTTGGCGAAGATTTATATCATTCTGATTAAACACATATTGTAAACTCTTTTGGTCGATAAAAACATCCACATGAACACCATTTAAATAATGCCTCGAAATCTTTAAAGCAAATACAACGGTCGCTAGTTCAAGGTCATGGGTAGGATAATTATTTTCATGAACCTTAAGTTTCCTTGAAGCATAGGCAATAACCTTCCCATTTTGCATAAAAACACATCCTAACCCAATTCTTGAGGCATCACAATAAACAACAAAACCATCAGTCCCTTTCGGCAAGGCCAACACTGGAGCAGAAATCAATATATCCTTCAATTCCTAAAAACTCTTCTCACATGCTTCGGACCATATGAACTTAGCCTTGTTTTGAGTTAATGATGTCAATGGAGAGGCAATCAGAGAAAACCCCTCAACAAACCTTCTGTAGTAACCAGTTAAACCCAAGAAACTTCTAATATCTGAAGGAGATAGAGGTCTAGGTAAACTCTTGATCGTATCTGTCTTCTTAGGATCTACCTCAATACCCTTACTTGAAACAATGTGACCAAGAAAAGCTACGGACCTTAGCCAAAACTTACATTTGCTAAACTTTCCAAAGAGTTGTTGGTCCTTGAGAAGTTGCAACACAATCCTCAGATGATTAATGTGATCATCCTTACTTCTCGAATAAATCAGTATATCATCAATGAACACAATCACAAACATATCAAGATATTGCCTAATTACCCTATTCATCAAATCCATAAAAGCGGCTGGAGCATAAGTCAAATCAAAAGACATCACCAAAAACTCAATATGACCATATCGGGTTCTAAAAGTTGTTTTTGGAATATCATTTTCCTTCACCCTCAATTGGTAATAACCCGACTGTAGGTCAATCTTAGAGAAGTAACTCGCTCCTTGAAGTTGGTCAAACAAATTATCTATCCTTGGAAGAAGATACTTATTCTTAATGATCACCTTGTTCAACTGATGATAGTCAATACACATACGAAGAGAACCATCTTTCTTTATAACAAACAAAACTGGGGCACCCCATGGAGAGATACTCGGTCAGATGAAACCTTTATCCAACAAATCTTTCAATTGTTCTTTTAATTCCTTTAATTCTACCGGAGCCATTCGGTAAAGAGGAATAGAGATAGGTTACGTATCTAGGAGAAGTTCAATACCAAAGTCTATTTCCCTTCGGGAGGAATACTAGGTAAATCATCTGGGAATACTTCCAGAAACTCAGTAACAACGGGGACCGACTCAAGAGTAGGGGTTTCGAAATCCTCACCCCTCACCCTAACTAGATGGTACATGCAACCCTTAGAAATCGGTCGGAAGAAACCCTTTCTTTGTAATCAAGGAACTTTGATCAGAAAACCTTTGTCGAAACCTAGAACGATGATGTCCATCGGACCTTGCATGATAAAAATTACCATCACCGATTTTAGCCCTATTTATCTCCCTAGAATTTTCCTTAAGTTTCTCCTCTTCAATCTATTGAGCATGTACCATGAGACGAGAAATGTCCATGTCACTGTCAAGCATGGCAGTACGACATTCTTTAACCACCATTTCATACACAACTGAAACAAACTTACCCATCCTTGCCCTAGAATCAACAACCATTGTGGGAGCATATCAAGACAATTGTGTGAACTTCAAAGTGTATTCCTTCACACTCATACTTCCTTGACAAAGGTTGATGAATTCAAGAACCTTTGCCTCCCTCATCTCAAGGGGAAAGAACCTATCAAGGAAAGAAACTTTGAACTTTTCCCAATCAAGAGGACCCGCATTTTCCGGTCTCCCTTCTTTCCATTGGTTGAACCAAATTTATGCAACACCCTTAAGTTGAAAAGCGGCCAACTCCGTGTTTTCCACTGGCATCACTCCCATGATCATCAACACCTTGTAAACCTCATCAATGAACTCTTGAGGAACTTCCTCAACCTTAGAACCATGAAACTCTGAAGGATTCATTTTAGTGAAGTCCCTCACTCTAGATGTCGTCGTACCCACATTTAGATTCATGGGAACTGCAACCTCCCTATTAGCTTGAGCCAATACTTGAAAAGCAGCCCTAAACTCCATAGTAGTCACTTGCTCGGCCAAAGGGTCGACCAGAGCTTGAGGAGCTTGAGGAGCTTGAGGAGGAGCTTCTTGTTCCGCATTCTCCCTCACATTCCTTCCAGCATATGCTCTTCGAGTAGCCATATCATGTAGAGCACCAGATAAGGATTAGGATAGAAACTTTATAGAGTTAAACTCTATCGCACGATTTTAGAGTAATGAAAAAAGTGGTGTTTCCTAACATCTTGTAGCCTCTGATTCATAAATGTGGTGCGCTTCACACTCATGAACAAAACTATACTCGATATGGGTTATGAGACATCTTATGATCATTCTAAATCTTGTGCTCTGGTTACCAAGTTTGTCACGACCCAAGGTACAACCTAGGCATAACATGGCATACGGGGCCCCGAGAGATCCCATCCAAGCCACATAGCATTCATAATATAAGAAAAAGAACAAAAGAGATAAAGAACAACATTCAAGTCCCAAGATTTTAATAAAAGTAAAGTGGAAGTCTAAACACTTGTCTCATTAGCCATCTAGTACATAAGAATGAAAGTTGGGCCTAGCCCATACATCATGTCCAAAACTAAAAATACGAAAGAAAACTAAAAATAGTGAAGATCCGTCCTCGAAGCATGAGGACTCACCAAAGCGCGGAAAATGTCAAATCAACCTCTTGCTACGAAACTGAGGACCCTGACAGTCGGACCTAACATTTGGGGAAATGTAGGCAAGATTATACGTTAGTAAAAAATATGTACTAAGTATGATAGCCATGCATATAAACATTTAAATCATGCTAAAATAGGACATTTCATGACATGTAAATGACCAAGCTAAAACATGGTATAAAAAGGGTTAGAAAACAGAAGTCATAAAACATGGTCAATGCAAGCTAACATCTTTAAAACCTTTGAACATATGTGAGAAACTTCTTGAAGTAAGCTTAGTTCATTATTACTGTGGGAAGTAGCGTTAACCGACATAGAGACAATGTGAGCTATAACATGATCCCCTGGTGTTTCCCACACCGAAAAGGGTTGTCCTACTTGCCTAAGTAAGGACCATGAACTTCTAGCTAATATGGATCAACTAGCTAATGTCTATCTAGATAATCATCCAATGGGGGCACATAGGTAAGGGATAAGGAGATTGCTTCTAAAAACCCGACCTCTACTCATGGGAGAGCTTCTATCTCTATATCCTCTCAGTGCTAATCATAAATCCCATGGAATAGTCATCTTCTTACTTGTTCTTATTATCCATGGAAGGGCACGTCATCTTGCCAATCCAACCTAGGTTTCATTGCTATAGATCTTTATCTTTGATTCATTTAGGTGAGAAGACCTTTCAACCTTAGAATCCTTACTATGTGAGAAAGCCTTTCACAATCATACTTTCATGTGTATATAAGAAATTCTTTCAACAACATAACAATAACATCATGGATAATTTACTCTCAAAGAATCCTTAAAACATTTACATCAATCCATAAGAATATGCATAATTCCATAATTCACCTTTCATGGATTAAAACCCAATTTCAATCATCAATATCTAGAAAACATGGGTTAGGCATGGGTTCATGGGAATTCATCAAAAAATCATGTAATTATCTCAATTCATGCTTGATAGATCATAAAACAATAAAAAAATCAATAATTAAACGATCCCATGACATGTAAGAAAACCCTAACTCAATTAGGGAATTCAAACTTTGTAAATTGGAGAATTTGGGAAGTCCATGGAAGTAAGGGCTCCATGGATGAAAACCATCATACCTCAATGCCAAAATCTTGCCTTCAATGGTGGAATTTGAGACTTTCCTTGAAGCCCTAGGTTGAACCCTTCTTCTTCAAGTTTCTAGAGAGAGAATTATTTTGGAGAGGAAGAACTTGATCTTCTTTGGTAAATTTAAGAGAATGACTTGAATGGGTATGTTTTGGGGTTAAAATCACTTATATAGGGGTTCTAGGCATAGGCAAAATGACATGGTATTGTTTTAAAGAAATCTGGAAAAGACCCAAAAGCCCCTGAACTTACAACTGACGCACTCCCCACACGGCAGGCTCCACGAGCTGTCTAAGGGTCCACGAGCCATCTAGGCTGACGTGGCCTTGGAACAATAGCCTGTAAAATCTCCTTAAAACCCCACGCACCTCACGACTGATGAGTTCAATATTTCGACTCATTTAGGGCTTTATTTTGATAGTATAAATGTCCTCTAATGCCTAATTTATGCTCTAAACTAATGTTAAAGTGTTGATTTGTAGCTATGAAGGCTAAGGAGCAAGGCAAGGACATGAACGGACAAAAAGGAACTAAAAGCTGAAGAAGTGAAGAAAAAGTGATCTGGGTGATCGCCAAGAACACTCGATGCACCGCCGAGTGGATCTTTAGCTCGCCCAAAGTTCCAGCACTCCAGCCTTGGGGGAGAAACCAAGTTGGCGACAGAAATGGCCAGTCGGTGAATCACCGATCAAATCCGCGATAGCAACTTTGATCGCCCAAAGTTTCAGGACCTAAGATGCTAAGGACCAATACAAAATGGCGATGGAAAAGAACAAATGGCGGATCACCGGACAACTCGGTGAGGCACGACTTATACCGCCGAGTGGACTTTCAGGCCAAAACGTAGGTAACTATAAATTAGATTTTAAAAGGAATTTTGAGGAGTTTCACGAGTTCCTAAAATTCCGAAAGTTCTTAGATAGCTTTTGATTCCCAAGTTCTAGTTATAGAGTTTTTATTGAAAACTTTGAAGATTTGTAAGTGGGTCTTTGAATTTAATCAATTAAGAGCATTGTAAAGGCTTGGAAACTCTTACCCAGCTGATGGTTAATCTAGTTGGTAGCTATTTTTACATTTTTATTATGCTTAGCTAAAACCCCAATTTATTGGGGTGTAATCATGTGATTATGGGTTGAATTAACTTACGGGTATTGTTATTTACTAATTTTTAATACTTAATTGAAGTGGGTTTCATTTTTAGCGGCGTTTTAATCTAAGAATTGTAGTTGCAAATGCAATTCGAGTTTGGAGTTCTGGGCTTGCTTGAAAAGGGGGTTTTAGAACCGAAGCTTTCGATTAATGATGGTAGTTATTGGGTTGATATGGGTTTAGCTTGAAAGAGTAAATCCAAAATCTGATTCTACCCATCTAGCTCGAGAGAGTGGATGAATTAAGTTGTGGGTTGTTCTTATTTGCTAAGCTTGTTGATGTTCGAAAGAAATCACCTGATTCGTAATAGTTGTTCAAGAGAAAACTATTACATCTATAGTCTAGCCTACCCGCTGATATTTAGAAAGTTATTAGTAATTTCAATTACCCATACAGTGAAATTTGCCTATAATCGATCACATCCCAAGAATTACCCTCTATATTGATATTTCCTCTGTTTTTCTTATGTTGTAGCTGATAATTAACAATCCAAACTACCCCATCTGACATTCGTTGTCACACCTTTAGATTTATTTGCATGTTTTCTATAAACTCTATTCCTATAACCGAATAGACCACTGTATAACTTCACAACTATATTTTATACATGTACCGCTCCCTGTGGGTTCGTCCCCAACTCTTCGTCGGGTTATATACTAATTAACCATCATTTACACCTAGAATCGGATGAGGTGTACTTCAAACGTTAATCAAAATGGCACCGCTGCCTGGGAGTGGTGTTGTTTGAAATTATATTGTTGAAGTTGAATTGTGTTCTTTTTGTGTTAAAGTTGAATTAACTTACGTTGTTTATGTTTGTGTTGGTTGTGTTAAACAGACGAAGAAATGAGCGTAAACGGGAGCAATGGTAGCCAAGTGGGCCACCAAGATGATATAGGTAATTTGAACGATGTTAAGGACCCTATCCAATTGGGTGGTGTCGGAGCTATACGTCTACCTCCTGTTGAAGGGAACGTTGTTTTTCACTTCACTAGCACAATGCTTCAGCTCCTACAATTGAAAGGATTGTTTGGAGGGTTGGCTCATGAGGATCCCCATGAGCATGTTAGGAATTTCGTTGACATTTGTGGACCTTTCTCGTTCAAAAAAATTTCTCAAGGATGATGATCATAAGGGATAGCATTCTATGTGAGGTACTTTGGGATGAGTTAACTGCTGCTTTCTATGTGAGGTACTTTCCCCTATCAAGGATGATGATCATAAGGGATAGCATTCAAGGGTACAAACACTTGGAAGGCGAACCAATCAACGAGACGTGGCTGAGGTTTCAGAAATTATTACTTCAGTGCCCAACTCATGGACTTCCCCATGATGTCTTGTTGCAATACTTTTACAGGAGTCTTGACTCGGTGAACAAAGGAGTTGCTGATCAACTTGTTCCCGGTGGTATAATGCAATAGTCTTGGGATGTCGCATCTCAACTCCTAGATTGTATGACCAAAATCAATATAGCATGGTACACTCGTGAGGACCAAGCGTCTCCTCTCACCTTTAGAATGACAAAGGAGCAGATTGAGAAGGAACAAGTGAGAGACCAAAACATGGCAAAAATGATGACCCAGCTGGACTTATTGTCGAAAAATGTGATGGGTAGTGGGTTGAAAAGTGTAAATGTTGTAGGTGTTGGTGGAGAAAATCTCGAGGAGGCACAATTTGAAGTGTTGTACAAAGAGGAAGTGACCTTCCTTGCAAATAAAGGAGGAGGTTTTCATCAAAACTATCAAAAGCCGGGTGGAAATCCGGGTTGGAACAGAGATGATTGATGGAGAGATCATGACAGAGAATGGCGTGATAGTAACGCCACTTGGAAGGAAAGAGAGGGTGACAAGGATAGGTACATCCCACCTCATGAGTGTCAAAAGCCCAAGGAACCAAGGGCTGACTCAGAGAATGTCCGAACGAAAGACATGCTCTCATGCATTCTCAACAAGGTCGAAGGTTAAGACAAACTGTTAAAAGAGATGAAGGAGGACGTCTCAACTCTCAATCAGATGGTGACTTCTCATTCAGTTTCTATCAAGAAGCGAGAAACACAGATGGGTCAAATCTCGACTCATCTAAATACAAGGACAAAAGGAGGCTTGCCTAGTGACACAATGGCAAACCCCAAAAATGAAACTTGAATTGGTATTTCTGTCGTGCCACGACATTAAATTAGGCGTTTCTTGGGAGGCAACCCAAGTCTTTGATGTTTTAAATTTTATTTTTGAATAATGGGTGTTGATTTTGCAGGTTAAAAAGTGGAGTGTTGGAAAATGGGTAATTTGGCGAGCGATCTTGGACCGTTATTGGAACCACCCAGCTTGATGGGAAATTCTGTAAAACTCGGTGATCTAAAGGCTCAGTTGGCGACTCACAGAATAGGTCGGTGAGCCCGACTTTGTCCGCCATTTGAACCCCCCAAATTTTTGGGAGTTCTGTAAAACTCAACGAGCCAAAATACCACTCGGTGCGTCGCCGAGTGGTTCAGCGAACTCGACTTATATTGCCGAATAGAGTGCGAACTGAAAGGTTTTAAAGGCCAAACAGTTTAAAATTTCAAAATTCTTCATCTTCTCCCATTTTTAACTCCTGTACTCTCACACCCTATGTTAGATCTTTGGTACTTCTTGCATTTTTACTCTCGTACCATTTGGAATCTTTGCTCGGGGATGGAATTTGGATTTTACTTTGCCGCCTAGCTTTACGAATCTCATTTCGGCATAAAAGGTTGGTTTTTCTGAACCCCAAACTCTATATGTGGTTGAACTCAAATGCAAGTGGTAATTTGTTGTTGAATATTGTTGGGTAATCGTTGTTTAATTGTTGGAATGCCCAAAATGAAATGAATTCGTTCCTAATTGCTCATATATGAATAATTCCCGTGTCTTTGCTTGATGAAATCGTGTTTAAAATATTGGGTTATACTAAATATGTGTGGGGTCTAGTGGGGTGAAATCTGAGTAACCCCGGATTGTGCCAAATTACGTATTTTACCCAATGATGGAGTGGTTGACGTCATTCTTAAGGGCAAAAGACGTCAAATGGATAATTTTTGCCTAATCGGGGGAAGTCTAAGTACCTCGAAGGCATGGGTATTATGGGTCTGACCTTAATTTCATAGTGTATGTGTTTAATTTTGTTTTTGTGGTCTGCGGGTTGAATTTTGAAGGTAGGGGTCGAAAACTAGCACGAAGGGTTATTTGGCGAGCTGGGTTGAGCTCGCCGATTGGATCGGTGGTTCACCTAAGTCCCCTAGATCGCCCTTAATTTCTCAAATTGTTGAGTTTGTGGTCTGTAACTTTTGGCGATACGCATGTGCTCGACGAGTTCACTCAGCGACTCACCGAAAGTCCTTCTTGATCGCCCTTCTGCGCCCTTATTTCTTTAAAATGCACTGTAACTTTCGGCGAATTGTTCCTTGTTCGCCGATTGATGTCGGTAATTCGCCGAATGGCCATGGATATCACCGACCAGCTTTGAAATTTTGAAATTTTTGTTTTGAACATTTCGGCGAGTCCGACATGGCTCGCCAAAGTGATTCGGCGAATCTTCCTGCTATTATTTTCTGAGTTTTTTCTGGAACTTCTTCTGATGTGTTTCTATGTTGTTTGCAGAAATGGCTAGACCCAAAGTGTGTCTGGAAGAGACATTCCCCCCCGAAAGCGGGCACGTGGAGTGGTTATAAATGAGGATGCAACTGCATCCCGAGCAAAGGCAACAAAGCTACCTCAAAAGGGAGGCAAGGGTAGAGGCAAGGAGCCCGTAGTTGTGCCTCCGGAGGAGGCAAGCTCAAACAGTGAGAGGGTCTACGAGACTCACCTCACCACATCAGACAGCAAGGGGGACTCACATGATTCTCAGGCTTCTATCTCTGAGCCTGAGGATGATCAGTTGCTACAAGCCCGGAGAGTGGAACTATGCTCCAAATCTCTTCATGATTCATCTAGGATTCCGGAGCCTACCTATCCAACTTCAGCTACAGTGCCTCCTCCAGCACAGATGGTGGTTCCAGCTCCACTAGTTGAAGGTACTCCTCCCTAGTCACTCAACCGACTAAAGGCTGAGGGTTTGAGGACCATTTTGGAAGAAAAGAGATTGTCTACCGACGGTGTGGTAGACAGATATTCGGAGGTGTGGAACACTATCAAGTTCCACAAGTTTGAAACTTTCACCAAACCCCGGGGCCCCTACATTCCCAATTGGGTCCGGGATTTTAATTCGGCCTATGGTAAGTTGGTCCCTCGGGAGAAGAAGATAGCCAGCATGTTCAAGCCTGTTGATTCTATCATGGTCTGAGGCAAAAAGGTGAAGTGCGACAGTTCTGACATTAATGCTGCCCTGGGATGCACTTATGATTTCATTCACAAATAAATCGATATGATCCAGAGGAAGACCTTGGAGGACATGAAGGGTTGGCTGGCACCCCTTATATTTGATGCCACCCCGAGGTGGATAGAGGCAGGGGCATAAATAGAGAAGAATGACTTGAACGTGGTTGCAAGATACTGGTTCGGGTTCATCAGCAGCACTATCATGCCATCCCAAAATGAATCAATATTGCAACATACAAAGGCAGCATGCTTAGGGTCTATCATTTCTCGCCAGAAGTTAAATCGGGGAATGCTGATTGAGCAAGAGATGGCCATGAGGGCCAAGCAGCGCCAGACGTCTCTCCCCTTTAACGATGTTGATCACCAAACTGTGCAGACAGGCCCGTGTTCATCGAGATGAGAAGACGGATATGGAGGTGACACCTACCTCCTCTACTGACATCCGGCGTATTGAGCCAAAGTACCAGAGGGATGAGGCTGATAGAAGGAGAGCAGCCCTGGTGGACACATTCTCGGAGGTTGATATTGACACACTACCTGCAGAGGCAGTCTTGCCTACTCAGGCCACCAGGCCTTCAGGTACTTTGAGCTCCACTCATTTCGATACTCCTGGCACTTCTGTTGTACCCCCACCCCTTGGATCTACTGCTGCCTCTATTTCTAGGCCTCCGATCACTCAGGTGATGTTGTTTAAGATGGGGCATCTTGCCCAATCTGCTGATATGCGTGCCTCCCGACTAGAGGCCACAATTCCTGGGATTATCGAGAGAGACATTGTTGCTGCGATGACACCTCTCAAAGCTTCGATTGATGCCCTTACTGCGAGAGTTGAGGTATGTGAGAGAGGAAGGGGAGCTGATGTTGAAGGCGGATCTTGTGGGACTTTGTAAGGATGTGGACGAGATGAAGTCCACCTACCTCTCCATGCTATTTCACTATGTGGACATACCAGATGCCCCGAGCTTAGATATTACAGCCTGCTCAGATGTGCCTCCGGCTACTACGACCAGTGATGAGGTTAGAGCTGATGATGTTGATGCTGAATCTGAGGCTGAGACGGATGAGGAGCAGCAAGGTGAGCAGGAGGAGGCTGTTTATGAGGACTTGGTTGACTTGGAGGGTGCCATGTACGAGATAGCTCGACAGGCCTCTTTGAGAGATGTTTCGATAGTAACCTTCAGTGGAGCTAAGGATGATGTGATATCGGGCACTGATGCCCAGACAGACGGAGCGACGAACAAGTAGACTTCACCCAGGCTTAGCCTGGCAGGATGACCTTTCCCCTCCCTCTCTGTTACTTTTTGACTATTTCTATTTTTAGTTGCATTTGAGGACAACTGCATTTTTTTTGTTAGTGGGGTGAGGTATTGCCATACCTACCTATTTTGTGGGTTGTTTTTGTGAATAGTGAGCTTATTGTTTTATATATATATACATCTTGGTTGTGGTATTACGGTTGTTCGTAGCTTGTGGCCCATTGTTTTGATAAAAAAATTGGTTTTGAACCAAATTTTAACATTTTTCCACCTCTTTTGTGTTTTATCGTGGTTGTTCTTGTATAAATGTGAGTGTCGGTTGTGATAAATACCAATGACTTGAATAGTGATCTTAATTGAAAAAAACGATTGTGCGGCTACAATGAAGCAAACGAAGTTACATAGGCAATATGTGAACTTTTAGCATCTCGTTGTGACTAGCTGGTTATCGAATGAGTCTCTTGTGATGAACATTGCATGCTAGCTAGAAAGTGTGGAGTCTTGTTTGATAATTGTACCAATGCCTTATGTGATGAGGTTACTTTGAACATTGTGCATGATGACACCTAGAATTTGCCCCATTGGTCTGGTTGATTGAGTGATGCAAACAATAGACATGATCTTAGGAAATTTTTTTGAAGAGTGAGCCTATTTGACAACATACCTCTTTGTGGCCAACCTTATGAGATGTGTGAACCATGCTTGGCACCTTTTGAGCCTAACCTTTTCTTGGAAGAAACTTGAATAATTGTGGCCTCCTTTTAACCTTTCACCCATAACTTTCATGAAGAATGGTTTGTTTGAATAGTCAACTTAGGCCAAAAGCCTAAGTTGGGGGAGTGGTGAAAAAGAAGGAGAATCAAGAAGTGAGAAATATTCCGCCGAGTTGGATTCGAAAAATAATGGAACCCCTCCATATAAAAAAAAAGAAAAGAGAAAAAGAACTGAAAAAGAAGAAAGAAAAGAAAAGACTGAAATGGAGAAAAAGTTGTGATATAAATTTATGAAAATAGCAAAAGAAATGGGGTATCTGGTGATTCATGTCTAGTTGAATAATGGAGTGGAATATGATCTTGTTTGAATGAGAAAGAGAAGGAGAAAATAATTTTCAAGCCATACTTCATGAAGGTAGAAGCCACTAAGCCTAAATTGTCATACCTTTGCACTTAGCCACATTACAAGCCTTAAAAGGACCTTATTGATCTTGAGTGAGCTGAAACGAATGTTGATTGGAAAATAAGGGTAAGTCTATGGGTGGAGTCATGCATGTATCTATCTTTGTGAATGTGAGAGTTCTATGTGATTCCGGGACTTTAAATTGTTGAGAAATTTTGTGTGAATATGGAATCATCTTTGTTGTGAGGGCATTTGAATACCTTTATTGAGCTTGAACTTGCATTTGAAGCAAGCATTGTGAGCTTGAGTACACTTGATGATGGTGAGTCACAATTTGAAACTTTGAGTGCACAATTGATCATTGTATGAGTAGTTTGAACCTTGTTGTGTGCATTTATATTGAGTCTTATGCATCACTATTTGTAGACATCCTTGTTGAACTTATTGATCTTGAGTTTTACTTGAGGACAAGCAAACGTTTAATTTGGGGGTGTTGATGAGTCCTAGATTTCGACACATTTAGGGCTTTATTTTTATAGTATAAATGTCTTCAAATGCTTAATTTATGCTCTAAACTGATGTTAAAGTGTTGATTTGCAGCTATGAAGGCTAAGGAGCAAGGCAAGGACATGACCGGACAAAAAGGAACTAAAAGCTGAAGAAGTGAAGAAAAAGCGATGCGCACCGCCGAGTGGCTCTTTAGCTCACCCAAAGTTCCAGCACTTTAGCCCTGGGGAAGAACCAAGTTAGCGACAGAAATGGGCAGTCGGCGAATCGCCGATCGACTTCGCGATGGAAACTTTGATCTCCCAAAGTTACAGGACCTGAGATGCTGAGGACCAATGCAAAATGGTGATGAAAAAGAACAAACGGCGGATCGCTGAACCACTCGGTGAGGCGCGACTTATACCGCCGAGTGGACTTTCAGGCCAAAACGCAGGCAACTATAAATTAGATTTTAAAAGGAATTTTGAGGAGTTCCACGAGTTCCTAAAGTTCTGAAAGTTCTTAGATAGCTTTTGATTCCCAAGTCCTAGTTTTAGAGTTTTTATTGAAAACTTTGAGGATTTGTAAGTGGGTCTTTGAATTTAATCACTTAGGAGCATTGTAACGGCTTGGAGACTCTTACCTAGCTGATGGCTAATCTAGTTGGTAATTATTTTTAACTTTTTATTATGCTTAGCTAAAACTCTAATTTTTTTGGGGTGTGATCAGGTGATTATGGGTTGAATTAGCTTATGGATATTGTTATTTACTGATTTTTAATGCTAAATTGAAATGGGTTTAATTGTTAGCTGCGTTTTAATCAAAAAATTGTAGTTGCAAATGCAATTCAAGTTTGGATTTATGGGCCTACTTGAAAAAGGGATTTTAGAACCAAAGCTTTTGATTCATGATTGTAGTTATTGGGTTGATATGGGTTTAGCTCGAAAGAGTAAATCTTAAATATGATTCTACCCATCTATCTCGAGAGAGTGGATGAATTAAGGTGTGGGCTGTTCTTATTTTCTAAGCTTGTTGATGTTCGAAAGAAATCACCTAATTCGTAATAGTTGTTCGAGAGAAAACTATTGCATCTATAGTCTAGCCTACCCGCTGATATTTAGCTAGTTATTATTAATTTCAATTACCCATATAGTGAAATTTTCATATAATCAATCACATTCCGAGAATTCCTCTCTATATTGATATTTCCTCTGTTTTGCTTGTGTTATAGCTGATAGTTAACAATCCAAATTCCCCCATCTGACATTCGTTGTCACATCTTTAGATTTATTTGCATGTTTTCGATAAACTCTATTCCTATAACCGAATAGACCACTTTATAACTTCATAATTGAATTTTATACATGTACCGCTCCTTGTGGTTCGACCCCAACTCTTCGTTGGGTTTTATACTAATTAACGATCGTTTACACCTAGAATCGGATGAGGTTTACTTGAAACGTTAATCAACGACCCACTCCCCGAGCCGTCTAGTGGCTTGTGTGGAGGGTCAGCCTCAACGTGGCTACTGCCTCCCTCTTCACGGGCATCACTACGCGTGGTGGTTCTCACCACGAGCCGTCTAGGTGCTCATGGGAGGGGAAACCTTTTTGGCCTAACTCTGTGAGCCTTCACAAGCCACACCACGCCTCGTGGTGCCCTTCACGGGTCATCTAGGCCTTCGTGAAGGGTGCCTAGGCTCAGCCATTGGCTTGTGACCTCTCACTTGATCCCTTGCTTAGCTTACTAGATTTCGAGGTGTTACATCCTACCTCCATTGACTTGGACCTAGTTCCATGCCTTATTTTTGGAGAAATATCCATGTTCTACAGGAAGAAGAATGAATTCCTGGACCTTGCGTAGGGTAATTAATGAGTCGTACATTTGCACTCATTTGAGGCCTATTTAGCTCAACAATTAGTGTGCTCAATACCTAACTATGTCCTATTCTAATGATATTTCGATGATTTGCAGCTATAAAGGCTAAGAGACAAGGCAAGATGAATGCTAGAAAGACTGGCCAAATATATAAAAAGAAGTGTAAACTCCACGTTGTTAATCGCCTAAAAAGAAGGACGGATCATCCAATGGGCATTACCTTGCCTAAATTGACAGGGCTCAACACTTGAATTAATTAAGGTAGGTTGGTCAATTCAAAGGGAAATGGCGACACAACAAATGCAAAGACCGAACCAGTTTGACCATCGCAAAAGGTGAAAAGACTTGGATAAAAATGAAAGGCTTAATAGGCAAACAAAGGTGGTAATTAGTGATCCGTCGAATGTGAAAAGCAAACTCGAATGAGCTCGCCGACTAAAGTTCAAACACCTGAAGCCTAAAGCAAGAGAAAAGGGAGCTAAGGAGCAAATGGCAATCCACCGAATTTGCTCGGCGAGCCTGACTAATGACTCTGAAACGGTCACACATTGAATTTTGGGCAAAAATTTGGGAAATTATAAATAGCCCAAGAAGAAAAAAGAAGGGTTTGAAATTGGTTACAGAATTCTGAATCTTTTAGAGAGAGAAATACTTTACTTTGTTAAGAACACTTTTAGGTTTTGGTTTTTCAGCTTTGCTCTTGAAATGGACAATTTGAAGTTGAATTCAAAGTGGGTATTGGTTGTAATTTCTTGATTTCATGTTACCCATGGTTGCTTTCATGCAAGGTATAATTTCTTTATACTTTGTGATAGGTGGCTAAAACCCCAAAGTCTAGGGGTGTAATTATGGGGTTGGATGCTGATTTAATGTAGTGGGGTATTGTGTTATGCTCTATTTTACTGATGTTTATCCATGGATTTCGCTTAATTAGCATGGGGTTAATTTATGGTTAAGGTTGCAAACTTAATTCCTACTTCCAGTCTCTGATTGATGCTCGGAAGAGATTGATTGAGTGGGTAATTAGTTTGATACTTGCAATTTAGGTTTGATGTTTATAATTTTCTTGAAAAGAGACTATGGGTCGGATCTATTTGCCCTATTTCTTCCTCGTACGAGAGAATAGTGTAAGGTATTGGGTTGTTTAGTTATGCACATAGATGAGACCGAAAGGAGATTCTATGAACTGATGTTATGAGCTCAAAAGAATATTAGTGTCATTGAAGATGACCCAGCCTTTCCATGAATGTTTAGCACTATAGAGCAACACAATTACCCCTATGCGATTTCAATTTCCAATCTCCGCACCCCTAGATTACTTTTTACTTATTTGAATTTCTGAAATCTAAGTTTAATTGTGACTATTGATTACAAAACCCTTTTCATAAATTTGGTAGAATCATCCACCCAAATGTTCTTATTGCTACAAATGAATTGATTTACATTCCAAGTTTCTTGATAGAATTTTCTATGTGAGATTCGACTCAGAATTTTAGTTGGATATTTTTATTTACTATGACTGCTTACTCTTTGGATTTGCTTTAGTAGTTTGAGTTTTATCAAAACTCATGCTGTTGTCAGGGATTGTTGGCTGAGAATTCCATTTGAGAAATTAGTTTGTAAATTTGTTTAGTTGTAGTAGATTGTTGCTTGGTGTTGTTGTTTGCAGATATTCATGTCTAAAACATGAGTGACAAAGGTAGTGGAAATTATAGTGACTACATTCAAAACGACAACATGAGTGATTGGAATGACATGCTAATGAACGTCATTCAAACCATGGAAGCCATCCGGTTACCTCCCACAGCTGGGAGGGTAGTTTTTCATGTAACTGGAACAATTCTACAGTTGCAATTAAGAGGAATTTTTGGGGGTTTAGCTTATGACGAACCCCTTCAGAATTTTGTGGATGTGTGTGGTTCGTTTATGTTTAAAAACATCTCACAAGAGTCGATAAGATTGAGGTTATTCCCATTCTCTTTGATAGTTGAAGCTACTAGGTGGTTGGCGGAATTGCCAAATAATTTTCACTTCTTGGGAGGAATTGACAGAAGCCTTCTTTGAGAGATTCTCCCCCCCCCCACCCCCCCACCCCCCCACCCCCCGCTGAAGATGGTAAAGCTTAGGGACTGGATAAAAATTTCAAGAGAATTGAAGGTGAACCTCTACATGAGTGGTTCTAGAAATTACCCTTGCAATGCCCAAAACATGGTGGCCCAGACCATTTGATGATGAAATACATCTATTGTAGCCTTGATATAATCAATAAAGGTGTGGTTGATCAACTTCGCCAAGGTGGGCTGATGCGACAATAATATGAGGTAGCATTGTTGTTGCTTGATATCATGACAAAAGTGAACCGATCATGGCATACTAGAGAAGATCAAGTGTCTTCTATACAACTGAGCATGAGGAAGGATCGAATCGAGAAAGAGCATGAACGAAATGAGAATATGGAACAAATGATGACTCAAATTGATTTGTTGTCCAAGCATGTCATGCGAGGTTGATTGAAATCACTGAATGCGGTAGGAACAAATAGTGGGCAATGCTCCGGAGGATGCCAAGTTTGAGGCATTGTACAATGAGGAAGAATAATATTTTTGAAACCAAATGGGGGGATCTCACCCAAACTACCAACGACAAGGTGGGAACCAAGGTTGAAACAAGGAAAGAGATAGTGATTGGAAAGATTGGAGAAGTGGAAATTGGAGAGAATGGGAGGCTGAAAAAGATAGGTATATTCCTCCCCATGATCGTCTACGACCAAGAGAATTAGCTGGTTCGAAAGGGAACCGAACTGAGAACATGGTCACAAGGATCTTCAACAGGGTTAAAGGATCTGAAAAGGTGTTGAAGGAATGGAAAAATGACTTCTCCACCTTATACAAAACTTGACCTCTCATTTCATGTCGATCAAATAGCTGGAGACTCAAATGTGTCAAATATCCACCCATCTCAATCTAAGGCTAAATGGAACATTGCCTAGTGATACCATACCGAACCCCGAAAATGAATGTTGAGAAATTGATAACTATGTCGTGCCACGACTTTGAATAAGGCGCTTCTTGGGAGGCAACCATTTTTTACTTTCGTTTTATTTCTTTCAATAATGTGTGTTGTGAGCCAGGTTGAAAGAAAGTCAAAGTGTTGGGAAGGAAAACTTACGCAATTCTAAAAACATATCGGCGATCCGCCAAAGGCATTGTGTGGACTCATTCTTGTCCACCTTTTGAGCTGGAAAAAGTGAAATTGTGTAATATCAACTTAGGCGATCTAAGATCCAAATGGCATTCCATCGAAGTACACTATGCGGACTCCATTGATGCAACACCTCGGATTTTGAGAGAACAAAAATTTAACTTTTTTTGAACTGGTGCCAGAACTAACGAAACTATAGACGGTCTGTGGACTGACCTACGAACCGTGGGTGGGGCCGTGGTCGGAAAGTTCAAATTTTCGTAAAATGTCTAGTCCCAGTCTTTTATACGGTTCACCAGGACGGTCTGTTTCCAAAGCACAAGTTAGGCTTTTTACTCAATCTCATGGGTTCTTTTCAATTATGATTTAATTGATTATTTTATGTCTTTTTATGTATGAATTGAAGTAATTGCATGTTTCTAAGTTGAATTCTCATGAACCCATGTGAAATCCATGATTTTTAGACTGTGATCATATAAAGAAACTTTTGAGCTATGAAAGATGAATTTATGAAGATATGCATGTTCTTTATGATATTGATGAAAAATGATTTAAGTTGCTTTGAGAGTAGAGCATCCATGTTGTTTTTGTGAAAGGATTTCTCATATACACATGAAAGCATGATTGTGAAAGGGTTTTCTCACATAATTGATTCTTAGAGTTGAAAGGTTTTCTAACTAAACTTTGAATCAAGATTTAGGAGTTGTTCTAATGAAACCTAGCTTGGATTGGCTACTTGATCAGCCTCCCTTGGATGAAAAGGTAAGTGGAGATTACCCATGCCTCTCAATGATAGGGCAAGTGGCGATAACCCATGTCCTCTAATGATAAGACAAGTGGCGAATACCCATGTCTCATGAATGTTAAGATAAGTAAAGACTAATGACTATTACGTAGGATTTATGCTTAGCACCGAGTGGACAAGTGGAGAATACCCATGTCCCATAAACTATGTGCCATCATGGGTTTGTCTAGATAGACATTAGCTAGTGGATCCATGTAAGCTAGAAGTTCATGGTTCTTACCTTGGCAAGTGAGAACACCTCTTTTCGGTGTGGGGTAGAAATTGGATTCCATGTTATAGCTCATATGGTCTCTACATGTTGGTTAAAGGTAAATCTCTGATAGAACATCTCAAATACACCTCATCCGGTTCTAGGTGTAAACTATCGTTATTCAGTATAAAACCCAACTAAGAGTTGGGGTCGAATCCACAAGGAGCGGTACGTGTCTAAATTCAGTTATGAAGTATAAATGTGATTTATTCAGTTATAGAAATGTAAATTATCGTAAACATGTAAACAAGTCTAAAGGAAATGACAACAAATGTCAAATGGGAGTTTTGATTTGTCAATTAACAGCTACAACATAATCAAACAAAAGGAAAGTAGCAATATAGAGAGGAATTTTCGGGATGTGATCGATTATAGGCAAATTTCACTGTACGGGTAATTGAAATTACTAACAAATAGCTAAATATCAGTGGGCAGGCTACACTATAAGTAAGATAGTTTTCTCTCGAACAACTACCCCGATTCAAGTGATTTCTTTAGAACATCAACAAGCTTAGCAAATAAGAACAGCCCACACCTTAATTCATCCACTCTCTCAAGCTATATGGGTAGTATCGGATTTAGGATTTACTCTTTCGAGCTAAACCCAAATCAACACAATAACTACAATCATTAATCGAAAGCTTTGATTCTAAAACTTCTCTCTCAAGAAAGCCCAGAACTCTAGACTAGAAATGCATTTGCAACTACAATTCATAGATTAAAACGCAGCTAAAAATTAAACACACTTCAATTAAGAATTAAAATCAGTAAATAACAATACCCATAAGCTAATTCAATCCAAAATCACATGATCACACCCCAAGAAATTGGGGTTTTAGCTAAGCATCATAAAAAGGTTTAAAAAATTACCAACTCGATTGGTCATCAGCTGGGTAAGAGTTTCCAAGCCTTTACAATTTTCTCAAATGGTTAAATTCAAAGACCCACTTACAAATCCTCAAAGTTTAGAATAATCTCTCAAAAACTATAAGAAAACTCTGAAACTAGAACTTGGGGATCAAAAATTATCTGGAACTTCAGAACTCCTCAAAATTCCTTTTAAAATCCAATTTATAGTTGCCTGCGTTTTGGCCTAAAAGTCCACTCGGCGGTATAAGTCGCGCCTCGCCAAGCAGTTTGACGATCCGTCGTTTTCTCTTTTCCAT
Source organism: Solanum etuberosum (assembly GCA_029582245.1). NCBI lineage: Eukaryota > Viridiplantae > Streptophyta > Magnoliopsida > Solanales > Solanaceae > Solanum > Solanum etuberosum. Next base: position 210,463 of record JAJONR010000200.1, on the reverse strand, counting down.
CGCCATGTTGCATTGGTCCTCAGCATCTCAGGTCCTATAACTTTGGGCGATCAAAGTTGTCATCGCGAAGTCGATCGGCGATTCGCGGACTGCCCATTTCTGTTGCCAACTTTGTTCTTCCCCAGGGCTGGCATACTTCAACTTTATTTGAGCTAAAGAGCCACTCGACGGTGCGCCGAGTGGTCTTGGCGATCACCAGGATCGCATTTTGTTCACTTCTTCAGCTTTTAGTTACTTTTTGTCTGGTCATGTCTTTGCCTTGCTCCTTAGCCTTCATAGCTGCAAATCAACACTTTAACATCAGTTTAGAATATAAATTAGGCATTTGAGGACACTTATACTATCAAAACAAAGCCCTGAATAAGTCAAAATCTCAGACTCATCAACACCCCCAACTTAAACTTTTGCTTGTCCTCAAGTAAAATTCAAGATCAATCAGTTCAACAAGGATGTCTACAAACAGTGTTGCATAAGACTCAATATAAATGCACACAACAAGGTTTAAACTACTCATGCAATGGTCAATTGTGCACTCAAAGTTTCAAATTGTGACTCACCATCATCAAGAGTACTCAAGCTCACAATGCTTGCTTCAAATGCAAGTTCAAGCTCAACAAAGGTATTCAAATGCCCTCACAACGCAGATGATTCCATATTCACACAAAATTTATCGAAAATTTAAAGTTCCAGAATTACATACAACTCTCACACTCACAAAGATGAACACATGCATGACTCCATCCATAGGCTTGCCCTTATTTTCCAATCAACATTCGTTTCAGCTCACTCAAGATCAAAAAGGTCTTTTGAAGGCTTGTAATGAGGTTGAGTGCATAGGTATGACAATTTAAGCTTAGTGGCTTCTACCTTCATGAAGTATGGCTGGAAAATCATTTTCTCCTTCTCTTTCTCATTCAAACATGATCATATTCCACCCCATTATTCAACTAGAGATGAATCATCGGATACCCTATTTCTTTTGCTATTTTCACAACTTTATTTCACAACTTTTTCTCCTTTTCAGTATTTTTCTTTTCTTTCTTCTTTTTATTCCTATTTCTCTTTTCTTCTTCTTTTTTATAATTAGATGGAGGGGTTCCATTATTTTCCAAACAATCCAATTCGGGGGAATATTTCACACTTCTTGATTCTCCTTCTTTCTCACCACACCCCAACTTAGGCTTTTGGCCTAAGTTGGCTATTCAGACAAACAATTATTCATGAAAGTTATGGGTGAAGGGTTAAAAAGAGGTCACAATTGTTCAAGTTTATTCTAAGAAAAGGTTAGGCTCAAAAGGGGCCAAGCAAAGTTCACACTTCTCACAAGGTAGGACACAAAGAGGTATGTTGTCAAATAGGCTCACTCTTCAAAAAATTTGCCTAAGATCATTTCAATTGTTTGCTTCACTCAATCAATAGGACCAACAGGGTAAATTCTAGGTGTCATCAAGCACAATGTTCAAGGTAACCTCACCACACAAGGAATAGATACAATTATCAAACAGGACTCCACACTTTCTAGCTAGCCTGCAATGTTCATTGCAAGAGACTTCATCGACAATCGGCTAGTCACAACAAGATGCTCAAAGTTCACATATTGCCTATGTAACTTCGTTTGCCTCATCGTAGCCGCACATTCATTTTGTTCAATTAAAAGCACTATTCAAGTCATCAGTATTGATCACAACTGACACTCAAATTTGTATAAGAACAGCCACAATCACACACAAAAGAGGTGGAAAAATTTTTAAACTTTGGGTCAAAACCATTTTCTATCAAAAAAATGGGCCACAATTCCACAACCACAATATATAAATAACCCAATAGGCTCAAATATTCATACCACAAAAACATAATATTCACAAAACATCCCACAAAAGAGGTAGGTATGGATATACCTTACCCCACCAACAAAAAAATGTATTTGTCCTCAAATGCAACTAAAACACCATAGTCAATAAAATAACAGAGAGGGAGGTAAAAATAATCATCCTGCCAGGCTAGGCCGGGGTGAAGTCTGTGTATCAGTCACTCCATCTGTGGTGGAATCAGTGCCCGATATCATAGCATCTTTGGCTCCACTGGAGCCCATCATAGTAGTATCCTGAAGCGATGCCTGTCTGGAAGTCTTGTACATGGCACCCTCCAAATCAACCAAGTCCTCATAGACAGCCTCCTCTCGATCACCAAGCTGATCCTCATCCGTCTCAGCCTCAGAATTAGCATCAGCGTCATCAGCTCTAACCTCATCTCTAGTGGTAGTCGGAGGCACTTCTGAATAGGCTGGAATATTTGAGCTCGAGACATCTGGTATGTCCACAGCACCAAAGAGCATGGAGAGGTCGGTGGACTTCAACTCGTCCACATCTTTACAGAGTCCCACAAGATCGGCCTTCAAGGCCGTCACCTCATCAGCATCTCCCCGTCCTCTCTCACACACCTTAACTCTCGCAGTAAGGGCATAGATCGAAGCTCTGAGAGGTTTCAACGTAGTAGCAATGGCTCTCTCGATCATCCAAGAAATTGTGGCCTCTAGCCAGGAGGCACGCATATCAGCAGACTGGGCTAGATGCCCCATCTTGAACAGCATCGCCTGGGTGATCGGAGGACTAGAAGTAGAAGCAGTAGAAGATATAGGGGGCGGGGTGCAGAAGAAGTGCCAGGAGTATCAGAAGGAGTGGAGCTGGTAGTACCTGAAGGCCCAGTGGCCGGAGTAGGCATGTCTGCATTTGTAGGTATCATATCAATGTCAACCTCCAGGGATGTGTCCACCAGGGTTGCCCTCCTCCTGTCAGCCTCGTCCCTCGTGTACTCGTCCTCTATACACCAGATGTCAGTAGAAGATGTAGGTGTGCCCTCGATATCTCTCTTCTCGTCTCGTGGAACTCGGGCCTATCGACACAACTCGGTGATCAACACCGGAAAGGGGAAAGACGTCTGGTGCTGCTTGGCCCTCATGGCCATCTCCTGTTCAATGATCAAGCCCAAATTAAGCCGCTTCCTAGCAATGATACTCCTAAGGTAAGCCGCCTTTGGGTGGCGTAGGATAGACTCATTCTGGGAAGGCATGATCATGTTGCTGATAAATCCAAATCAATATCTAGCTGCTACATTGAGGTCCTTCTTCTCTATCGGCGCTCCGACCTCAATCCACCTCGGGGTGGTGATAGATAGAAGGGGGCCAGCCAACCTTTTAAGTCATCTAGATTCTTTGTCATGATCATGATCTGGTAGTCATGTATAAAATCAGAGGTACAGTCGAATACAACATTTATATCATCACTTCTGTATTTCACCTTCTTTCCTCGGACCATCACAAAGTCCACCCACCGGCTTGAAGGCACTAGCCACCAAGTCACTGTATGTAGAGTAGAACTCCCGGACCTATGTAGGAATGTATGGGCCACGGGGCTTGGTGAAGACCTCGAATTTGTGGAATCTGATAGTGTCCGACACCGCTTGATATCTGTCCACCACACCATCTGTGGACAATCTCTTTTATTCTAATATGGTCCTCAGTCCCTCGGCCTTTAATGTGTTGAGTGACCGGGGAGGAGGAGCCTGTACTGGTGGCACTGGGACCACCATCTGTGCCAGAGGAGGCACAGGAGCTGAAGCTGGAGAGGTAGGCTCCGAAATCCTAAACGGATCATGAAGAGATTTGGAGCGTAGCTCCACTCTCCAGACATGAAGCAGCTGATCATCCTCAGGCTCAGAGATAGAAGCCTGAGAATCATTCGAAACCCCCTCACAATCTGAGTTTGCCTCCTCAGGAGGCACAACTACAGTCGCTTTGCCCTTGCCCTTACCCCCCTTTGGAGGTAGTTTCTTGTCCTTGGAAGTAGCTGCCTCCTCATCTATAACCACTCCACGTGCCCACTTTCGGGGCGGCATGTCTCCATTGGAAACTTTGGGTCTAGTCATTCCTACAAAACAACATGAAAAAGTGTTAGAAAAATTCTAGAAAAACTTCAGAAAATAACTGCAGGAAGACTCACCGAACCGGTCGGCGAGTCGCCGAATCACTTTGGCGAGCCAAGTCGGGCTCGCTGAAAGTTCCAGCACAAAAATTTCAAAAGATCAAAGTTGGTCGGCGATGTCCAGGGCATTTCGGCGGATCGCCGACACCAATCGGTGAACTAAAAGTAGATCGCCGAAAGTTACAGTGTATTTTAAGGAATTAGGGGTGCAAAAGGGCGATCAAGAAGTACTTTCAGCGAGTCACTGAGTGAACTCGGCGAGCATATACGTATCGCCAAAAGTTACAGAACACAAACTCAATAATTAAAGAATTAAAGGGCGATCTAGGGGGACTTAGGCAAACCGATAAACCAAAAGACGAGCTCGACCCAGCTCGCCAAATGGACCTTCGTGCCAGTTTTCTACCCGATTCTTCAAAATCCGCAGCCTACGAAATCAAAATTAAACACTTACACCATGAAATTCAGTCAAGACCCATACTACCCATGCCTTCAGGGTACTCAGAATTCCCCCGATTTGGCTGAAATTGGCCATTTGACGTCTTTTGACCTTAAGAATGACATCAACCGTTCTATCATCCGGCAAACTACGACATTTGGTACAATCCAGGGTTACTCAGACTTCACCCCGCTAGACCCAACACAGATTTAGCACAATCCAACAATATAATTGACTAACGACACGGGAATCAATCATTTAAGAGAAATTAGGCATGAATTCAATCAATTACAGGCAATCCAACAGTTAAACAATGTTAAAACCATACTACCCAACAATTATCAACAACAATTTACATATTTCATTCGAGTTCAACCACAAATTTAGTTTGGGATTCCAAAAACCAACCTTTAAGCCGAAAGAATAGTTGAAATGCTAGGCGGCAAAGTAATTCCAAAGAAATTCGAGCAAAGATCCCAAGTAGCACAAGAAGAAACACAAAAGTACGAGAATCTAGTATTGGGTGAGGAAGTGCAGGAGTTAAAAATGAGAGAAAGTGAAGGATTTTGAAATTTTAAACCATTTGGCCTTTAAAACCTTTCAGTTCACGCGCCAGTCGGTGAAGTAAGTCGTACCCGCAGTCCCACTCGGTGATGCGCCGAGTGGTGCTTTGGCTCGCCGAGTTTTAAAGAACTCCCAGTTCGTTGGGGGTTCAAACGGCAGGCAAAATTGGGCTCGCTTGCCGACTGTGCTTTTGGCTCACCGAGTTTTACAGAATTCCCCATCAAGCTGGGTGGTTCCAATGGCGGTCCAAGTCGGGCTCGCTGACCTCTTCAGCGAGTCACCGACTGGACTTTTGGCTCACCTAATTGCATATTTTTCAACACTTTTAACTTTTCAACATGCAACATCAACACCCATTATTCAAAAACAAAATATCAAATATCAAATACTTGGGTTGCTTCCCAAGAAGCACCTTATTTTACGTCGTGGCACGACAGAGATACCAAATCAAACTTCATTTTTGGGATTTGTCATTGTGTCACTAGGAAACCCTCCTTTTGGCTTTGGATTCAAATGAGTCAAGATTTGACCCATTTGTGTCTCCAATTGATTAATTGACACTGAATGTGAGGTGACCGTCAGGTTAAGTGTAGAGACGTCTTCTTTCATTTCATTCAAGAATTTGTCTGACCCCTCTACCTTATTGAGAATGCGTGAGAGCATGTCTTCCGTATGGACATTCTCCGAGTCAGCCCTTGGTTCCTTGGGCTTTTGACGCTCATCAGGTGGCCTATCCTTATCACCCTCTCTTTCCTTCCAAGTGGCGTTACGATCACGCCATTCTCTGTCACGATCTCTCCATCTGTCATCTTTGTTCCAACCCAGATTTCCACCCGGCCTTTGATAATTTTGACGGAAACCTCCTCCTTGATTTGCAAGGAAGTTCACTTTCTCATTGTACAACGCTTCAAACTGTGCCTCATCGGGATTTGCTCGACCAACACCCACAACATTTACACTCTTCAACCCACTACCCATCACATTTTTTGACTATAAGTCCATCTGGGTCATTATTTTTGCCATATTTTGGTCTCTCTCTTGATCCTTCTCGATCTGCTCTTTTGTCATTCTGAAGGTGAGAGGAGACACTTGGTCCTCACGAGTGTACCATGCTCTATTGATTTTGGTCATGTGATTAAGGAGTTGAGATGCGACCTCCAAAGGTTGTTGCATTATACCACCGAGAACAAGTTGATCAGCAACCCCTTTGTTCACCGAGTCAAGACTCCTATAAAAGTATTGCAATAAGACATCGTGGGGCATCCCATGAGTTGGGCACTGAAGTAATAGCTTTTGAAACCTCAGCCACGTCTCGTGGATTGGTTCGCCTTCCAAGCGTTTGTACCCTTGAATGCTATCCCTTAACCTCATCATCCTTGACGGGGGAAATTACCTCACATAGAAAGCAGCAGTTAACTCATCCCAAGTGGTAATGGAGTGTCTCGGAAGATAGGCCAACCACTTTGTGGCTTCTCCCATAAAAGAGAATTGAAATAATCAAAGACGGACCAATTCTTGAGATATGTTCTTGAACAAGAACGGTCCACAAATGTCAACGAACTTCCGAACGTGCTCATGGGGATCCTCATGAGCTAGCCCTCCAAACAATCCATTCAATTGTAAACGCTGAAGCATTATGTTAGTGATGTGAAAAATAGTGTTCCCTTCTGCAGGAGGTAGACGTATAGCCCCGACACCACCCAATTGGATAGGGTCATTAACATCATTCAAATTCCTTATATCTTCTTGGTGGCCAACTTGGCTACCATTTCTCCCATTTACGCTCATTTCTTCTCATGTTCAACACAGCCAACGCAAACACAAACAAGGTAAGTTGATTCAACTATAACACAAAAAGATCACAATTCAAACTTCAATAATAGAATTTCAAACAACACCACTCCCCGGCAGCGGCGCCATTTTTTATTAACGCTCAAATTACACCTCTTCCAATTCTAGATGTAAAAACGATCGTTATTCAGTATAAAACCCAACGAGGAGTTAGGGTCGAACCCACTGGGAGTGGTACAATTGTTCAGATTCAGTTATGAAGTACAAATGTGGTCTGATTGGTTATAGGAATATATATATTATCGAAAACATATAAACAAGTTTAAAGGGGTGACAACGAATGTCAGATGGGGGGTTTGGTTTGTCAATTATTAGCTAAAACACAACAAAAACAGAGTAAACAAAAATATAGAGATGAATTCTCGGGAAGTGATCGATTAGATGTAAATTTCACTGTACGGGTAATTGAAATTACTGACGAATAGCTAAATATCGGTGGGTAGGCTATACTATAAGTAAGATAGTTTTCTCTCGAACAACTACCCCGAATCAAGTGATTTCTTTCGAACATCAATAGCTTAGCAAATAAGAACAACCCACACCTTAATTCATCCACTCTCTCAAGCTAGATGGGTAGAATATGATTTAGGATTTACTCTTTCGAGCTAAACCCATATCAACCCAATAACTACAATCATTAATCGAAAGCTTTAGTTCTAAAACTTCTCTCTCAAGCAAGCCCAGAACTCTAGACTAGAATTGTATTTGCAACTACAATTCTTAAATTAAAATACAACTATCAATTAAACCCACTTTAATTCAGCATTTAAGTCGGTAAATAACAATACCCATAAGCTAATTCAACCTATAATCACATGATCACACCCTAAGAATTGGGATTTTAGCTAAGCATCATAAAAAGGTAAAAACAGTTACCAACTAGATTAGCAATCAGCTGGGCAAGACTCTCCAAGACTTTACAATGCTCCAAAGTGATTAAATTCAAAAACCCACTTGCAAATCCTCAAAATTAAGCTTATAAATCCTCAAAATCTACAATAAGAACTGAAAAACTGAGAGAAAAACTCTAACTCTATAACTTGGGGATCAGAAGTCCTAAATTTTCCTTTTCAATTCCAATTTATAGTTGTCCAGTTTTTGGCTTGAAAGTCCATTCGGCGGAATAAGTCGCGCCTCGCCGAGTTGTTCAGTGATCCACCCTTTTCTCCCTTCCATCTCCATTCTAAATTGGTCATCAGCCTCCCAGGTCATGTAATTTTGGGAGATCCAAATTGTTGTAGTGGAATTGATCGGCGATTCACCGACTGCCCATTTATGTCGCCAACTTGGTTTTTCCCCGGGGCTGGTATGCTGAAACTTTGGTCGAGTTAAAGAGCCACTCAGCGGTTCGCCGAGTGGTCTTGGGGATCACCAGGATCGCTTTTCTTCACTTCTTCAGCTTGTTAGTTTCTTTTTGTCCAGTAGTGTCCCTGCCTTGCTCTTTAGCCAGTAATTCTGCAAATCAACACTTTAATATCAGTTTAGAGCATAAATTAGGCATTTGAGGACACTTATACTATCAAAACAAAGCCTTAAATCAGTCAAAATCTCAGACTCATTAACAGAGTGGCAGGATATAGATGAGACGGTAGTCCATGCGACATTGTAGAGGTCTCTTGAGGATACCTCTATAGTTGGCACCAGTGGAGTATCTTCAGACTCCACTTTTCCTCCTATTGATGTGTTGGGCACTTATGCCCAGGTTAGTGCTACTCCTCCCATGACTTATGATGAGAGCACTCCATAGCCATAATGTGTCAGGGGGACCTGTTATCTCTACTCCAGTACTTTTTTTATTTATTTTGCATTGAGGACACTACATTCACTATTTTGGTGGGGTGAGGGCAATTTTGCCAATATTTCCCTTTAGTTTGTATTTTGTTACTTTCATCTTTTTGATGACTGTAGTATTTTGTTTTATTTCTATTATAGTATTTTGATTGGTTAATCTCATTGTCTCTCATTTTTGTCTCTTTTTCTCTCAAATTTTCAGTTACCCTATGAGTTTTAGAAATCGTGAAATTCTTGAGTTTTTATTGATAATAATTTGAGAATCAATTGTGTTCAATATCGATGTCTTGAATAGTACTCATGATGAGTATGGTGTCTAGTGTTTGGGTTGCATGGAAAAAATCGATGTGGTTGCACTTTTTGAGCGATTTTTTTTAATCTTGTGTTGACTAGCAGCATTTTGTTGTGAGTCTTCCAATGAACATCGCACATAATCTTTTGATCATTTTGGGTTGTGCTAAATGATTGTGTGTTGAAGTTCCATGTGTGGTGAGGTTTTACTTGAAATCATGCTAGTGGAATCCTAGAATTTGCCTTGTTAGCCTAATTTTCTAGCCTTGATAAATGTAAGGAATGATCTTGGGCAGAAATTTTGAAAGGGAACCCAAATTTCCATATCCTTTTTGTGACTACCTTGTGAGGGTGTGCACCTAATTTGCACTATTTGAGCCTAAGCCATTTTTTGACTATCATATTGAAACCTCTTGAGCCAAATTACCCTAACTTCTCACCCTAAATCCCTTTTGAAGCACTGGTTTGTTTGAATAGTCAACATAGGCCTAAAGTCTAAGTTTTGGGTGTTGAAAGAAAGAAGGAAGGAAAGTCAAGTGAAAGGCAAAGACAAATGAAATCAGACACAACTTTGAAGTATGTTAAGAAAAATGAACCCCTTCATAAAAATACAGAAAAAAAAAAGATATTGTGATGATCAATATTTGAAAAATTGAAATGAAAAATAGAGTTGGTGAAATAGAAAGGGGTTCCTTATAAAGTGATTAACAAGGTCGAAGTTTGAGTTCTCAAGTAAAAAGGAATGAAAAGAACTTGAGAAGAGGTGAAGATGATTGCAACAATGCTTTGAAAAAGTGAAGTCAGTGAGCCAAATTGACCATTCCTTAACCCTCAGTCCTATTACAAGCCTAAAAACCCTTGAGATCTTACATAAACTAGGTTGTGTGATGATTGGAAAATATGGGCAAACCTATGAGATGAAACTTGCATATATTCTTTTTTTGGGGAGTGAGATTTGTATTGATTCCTTACTTCTTTATTGACTTGCTTTGTGAGAGCATGGAATCGTTCTTAAGGTAAGCCACTTGAATGCATTTGTTAAAACATGATCTTGCATTAGAAAATAAGCTATAGTGAGTTTAAGCTTGGTTTGAGACCAGTTAGTCATAATTTGAAGCTATTTTTAATCATAATTGAGAGTAGCATGTTATTGAGAGTAGTCTTGTAATGACACTTGCCTGTTAGCTCTCATTGAGAACTATTTTAGACACCCTTGTTGAACTAATTGCGTTCTTGATTTACTTGAGGACAAGCAAAAGTTTAAGTTGGGTGTTGATGAGTGGTAGATTTACACTCATTTGAGGCCTATTTAGTTCAAAAATGAGGGTCCTCAATGCCTAATTTTACCCTATTCTAATGATATTTTGATGATATGTAGTTATTAAGGCTAAGGGTCAAGGCTAGGAAGAATGTTCTAAAGAATGGCCAAAAAAATAAAAAGAAGTGTAAACTCCACATTGATGATCGTGTAACAAGAAGCGTAGATCCCACAAGTGGCATTACCTCTCCCAAATTGAAAGAGCACAATAATTTAATTAATTGAGAAAGGTCGGAAAAATCAAAGAGGAGCAGTGACTCGCCTAATACAAAGGGCGAACAAGATGACCATCGCTGAATGCAAATGGCGAACAGGATGACCATCACCAAAGGTGACAGTACTTGGAGAAAAATTGAATGCTTAAAAGAAAAACAATGGTGGTACTTAGTGATACGCAAATGTAAAAGGCAGACTCAAACGAGCTCGCTGATTACGGTTCAAACATCAGAAGCCTTAAGCAAGAGAGAGGCGAGCTAAGCAACAATTGACGATCTACCGAATGTGATCGGGGAGCCCGACTAACATCGCCAAATGGGTCACGTATTGAGGTTTGGGTTAATTTTTGAGAAACTATAAATAGATCAAAAGAGAGAGAAAGAGGTGTGCAGAAACTAGAGAGTTCTAATTTTTTTTAGAGACAGAAACACTTTTACTTTGTGAAGAACGCTTTTAGTTTTGAGGATTTTCCACTTTTTCTCTTGAAATTGACAATTTGAAGTTGAATTAAAAGTGGGTATTGCTTGTAATTTTCATGTTACCCATGGTTGCTTTCATGTTACCCATGGTTGCTTTCATGTAAGGTATAATTCTTTTACACTTTGTGATGGGTGGCTAATACCCCAAGATCTAGGAGTGCATTTATGGGGTTGGGTGGTTATTTAATATAGTGGGTATTGTGTTACGCTCTATTTTTTTGTTAGTCATACATGGATTTGGGCTAATTAGCTTGGGGTTAATTTATGGGTTAAGGTTGCCAACTTAATTTCTACTTCTGATCTCTGATTTATATTCGAAAGAGATTGATTGGAGTGGGTAATTACTTTGATACTAGCAATTTAAGTTTGATATCTGTAATTTACTTGAAAATAGAGATTATGGGTTGGATCTGTTTGCCCTTTTTCTGCAACGAAAGAGAAAATAGAGTAAGTATTGGGTTGTTTAGATATGCACAAAGATGAGACCGAAAGGAGATTCTATAAACTGGTGTAATGAGATCGAAAGAAGATTAGTGTCATTGAAGATGACCCAGATAGAGAGACATAATTACTCCTATTTGATATCAAATTTATAATTTCCGCACCCCTAGATTACTTGTTACTTATTTGATTTTATTAAATTCTAGTTCAATTGTGACTATTGATAACAAAACCATTTTCATAAATTTGGTGGAATCATCCACCAAAGTTCTTATTGCTACAAATGAATGGATTTGCATTTCAAATTTCTTGATAGAATTATCTATGCTATATCATTCTCTTTGGGTTTTGACCCCGACTCTTAGTTGGATATTTTTTATGACTACGACCGCTTACTCTTTAGAAATATTTTTAAAAGTAGTTTGAGTGTTATCAGTAAGTCTGAAAATTTAGAAACTTTCTCCCTCTTAAGACTTAAAACTACATTCGTATAAGTGATAAACTTAGGGATATCACCCCCACATAAAAAGGCCATGACAATCCACCAGATGTACTCCTTTATTATCTCTCAGCAAGATTGAAAAAATTCTCTTGAAAAACTATCTAGTCCACAATTACTGTCATACCCCCTTTTTGCGATATGACGGAAAGGATTTTTCCAATTTAAGTGATGTTATTGAATAGAGATTATTTTTATTTGTTCAGAGTTGCCACTTGGAATTGATTTATGGTGTTCCTAGTCACCTTTTCTTTTTAAATCGTAATCAAAAGAAAATGACTATTTATTTTAGTCTCCAAATTAGAAATTCGGGTAAGGAATTCGATTGACCGAGGAGAAGATATTAGGCATCTCTCGAGTTTCATGGTTCTAGCATGGTCTATTTTATCAACTTATACTTGACTCAAATTATTTATGGATATACTATTACAGACCATGAGTTGTTCGCATTTGTTATTGTTGAACTTTTATTTGGTCTCAATCTAGATGTGTAACTGCATTCTTGGTCTTGACATTTAGAGGCATAACTACCTTCTTCTCTCGAGTGCATCACACCCAATAATATTATTCTACCCATTTTGATTAAATTAATGAAATTTAATTATTAAAATAATTTGGCCAATGTGTGTCACCTCATCCTTGAGTTTCTTTTAACTGTCTCATAAAATATGTGCAACTGCATTCTTAACCACAACAAATATTTTTAACGTGCCTAAAAATTCGTCTAATGTTAAAATCATATATTCATGCCTTATAAAGAAAATCAAATAACATAAAATAAATCTAAACTTCTAGGATACAATCAATTTTTTTTGTATAATTTATATCTTTTTATTTTATTTACTCTTAAAGTTAATGTCAAAATGAAGCATGCACATATTGCAATTTCTTATTAATCTAGCAAAAACAACGACGATTTTACTAAAATAAATCTCATTTTTTGTTTGATAAAATAAAAATGATAATAACTTTTTGAGCTAATAATCCCTAGTTTATCATTATCGACATCTAAGTTAAGATAAGAACACGCCACAACCCGCTCATTTCAAAAGATAACAGCTAACGAATAAAAATAATCACCAGCTAAAGTTATCTCCATGCATTAAATAAAGATATAACACTCAACCCAATATTCATTTCAATCAAATTATGAATAAAATAAAACTATAAGCAAACTTATCACATAATTACATCAAATTCCATAAATAAATTAAGAGATAAGGTAAAATTGAATACCGTAAAATGTCGACCAAAGCTCGATTAGAACACCAACAAATCTTCGGTAGGTTGTATGTAGTGGTATATATATTGTGTTTGTATGAAAATAATGAGAAAGGAAGAAAATATGTGAATGCGTTGGTGTTTTTTTCGAGAAAAATCAAATAAAATGTGTGTGTTTTTTTTATTGTTGCACTTGTTTCCTTTTTTTTGAGTCAGTAATGGTGTGGCTATATAAAGGCAATGTACACGTGAGAGTCTATATCATGGTCGTTACGTGTGTGTGGGATCTAGTATAGGGGTGTGATGTAGATTAATGAGGCTAATGGGGTAGGGTAAGGTGAGTTTAATTAGGTTAATTGTGTAAGTTAAATATACAAAAAAAAAAAATTAAAAATAAATTAGCCATCCATTTTAAAGTAATAAAAATATAAGAAATGTTAAATATCTAATCTAGAAATATAATTAAGAAACACTAACTGATTTATTAAAATTTCAATTAAAATAAAATATATTATTTTGTAATTTTTTTTTTTTATAAATTGGAAACAAAACGTACCTAAAGTGTGACTTTATTTTTTGTAGTTTTCAATTTTTTTAAAATAAACTTATTAAAATACGATGAAAAAAATAAAATATTTAATTTAGATATAAAAGAAATATTTAAGCAACATGGTGTAAAACTTTCGGTTCGATCAAGTATTACGTGTCTACAAGCACTGTCCTTTTTCTAGATCAAAATTGCCTTCTTAACCTCCTCCACCACTGGTGTCCTTGTCATTTCTTCATTTTTCTCTGTAGCAATCATTCTGGGAACATGCAACATCAACACCCGTTATTCAAAAACAAAATTTAAAATATCAAAGACTTGGGTTGCGTCCCAAGAAGCACCTTATTTAACGTCGTGGCACTACAGAGATACCAACTCAAACTTCATTTTTGGGATTTGTCATTGTGTCACTAGGAAACCCTCCTTTTGGCCTTGGATTCAAATGAGTCGAGATTTGACCCATTTGTGTCTCCAATTGCTTGATTGACACTGAATGTGAGGTGACCGTCTGGTTAAGTGTAGAGACGTCTTCTTTCATTTCTTTCAAGACTTTGTTTGACCCCTCTACCTTATTGAGAATGCGTGAGAGCATGTCTTCTGTACGGACATTCTCTGAGTCAGCCCTTGGTTCCTTAGGCTTTTGACGCTCATGAGGTGGGATGTACCTATCCTTGTCACCCTCTCTTTTCTTCTAAGAGGTGTTACGATCACGCCATTCTCTGTTACGATCTCTCCATCCATCATCTCTGTTCCAACCCGGATTTCCACCCGACCTTCGATAATTTGCATGAAAACCTCCTCCTTGATTTTCAAGGAAATTCACTTCCTCGTTGTACAACGCTACAAATTGTGCCTCATCGGGGTTTGCTACACCAACACCCATAGCATTTACACTCTTCAACCCACTACCCATCACATTTTTTGACAATAAGTCCATCTGGGTCATTATTTTTGCCATATTTTGGTCTCTCTCTTGATCCTTCTCGATCTGCTCTTTTATCATTCTAAAGCTGAGAGGAGACACTTGGTCCTCACGAGTGTACCATGCTCTATTGATTTTGGTCATGCGATCAAGGAGTTGAGATGCGACCTCCCAAGGTTGTTGCATTATACCACCGGGAACAAGTTGATCAGCAACCCCTTTGTTCACCGAGTCAAGACTCCTATAAAAGTATTGCAACAAGACATCGTGGGGCTGCCCATGAGTTGGGCACTGAAGTAATAGATTCTGAAACCTCATCCACGTCTCGTGGATTGGTTCGCCTTTCAAGCGTTTGTACCCTTGAAGGCTACCCCTTAACGTCATCATCCTTGACGGGGGAAAGTACCTCACGTAGAAAGCTGCGGTCAACTCATCCCAAGTGGTAATGGAGTTTCTCAGAAGATCAGCCAACCACTTTGTGGCTTCTCCCATCTAAGAGAATGCAAATAATCGAAGACGGATAGATTCTTGAGAAATGTTCATGAACGAGAACGGTCCACAAACGTCAATGAAATTCCGAATGTGCTCATGGGAATCCTCATGAGCCAGCCCTCCAAACAATCCTTTCAACTATAGGAGCTGAAGCATTGTGCTAGTGATGTAAAAAACAGTGTCCCTTCAGCAAGAGGTAGGCGTATTACCCCGACACCACCAATTGGATAGGGTCGTTAACATCATTCAAATTCCCTATATCGTCATGGTGGCCAACTTGGCTACCATTACTCCCATTGATTCTCATTTCTTCGTCTGTTCAACACAGCCACACAAACACAAACAAAGTAAGTCGATTCAACTATAACACAAAAAGATCACAATTCAAACTTCAATAATAGAATTTCAAACAGCACCACTCCCCGGCAGCCGTGCCATTTTGATAAAAAGTCTCAAATACACCTCATCCGGTTCTAGGTGTAAATGATCGTTAATCAATATAAAACCCAACTAAGAGTTGAGGTCGAATCTACAGGGAGCGGTATGTGTCTAAATTCAGTTATGAAGTATAAATGTAATTTATTCGGTTATAGGAATGTAAATTATCATAAACATGTAAACAAGTCTAAAGGGAATGACAACAAATGCCAGATGGGGTCTTTTATTTGTCAATTAACAGCTACAACACAATCAAACAAAAGGAAAGTAGCAATATAGAGAGGAATTCTCGGGATGTGATCGATTATAGGTAAATTTCACTGTACGGGTAATTGAAATTACTAACAAATAGCTAAATATCAGCGGGTAGGCTAGACAATAAGTATGATAGTTTTCTCTCGAACAACTACCCCGATTCAAGTGATTTCTTTCGAACATCAACAAGCTTAGCAAATAAGAACAGCCTACAACTTAATTCATCCACTCTCTCGACCTAGATGGGTAGAATCAGATTTAGAATTTACTCTTTCAAGCTAAACACAAATCAACCCAATAACTACAATCATTAATAGAAAGCTTTGATTCTAAAACTTCTCTCTCAAGCAAGCCCAAAACTTTAGACTAGAATTGCATTTGCAACTACAATTCATGGATTAAAACGCAGCTAATAATTAAACCCACTTCAATTAAGCATTAAAATCAGTAAATAACAATACTCATAAGCTAATTCAACCCATAATCACATGATCACACCCCAAGAAATTGGGGTTTTAGCTAAGAATCATAAAAAGATAAAAATAGTTACCAACTCGATTGGCCATCAGCTGGGCAAGAGTTTCCAAGCCTTTACAATGTTCTCAAATGGTTAAATTCAAAGACCCACTTACAAATCCTCAAAGTTTTCAATAATCTCTCAAAAACTATAAGAAAAATCTAAAACTAGAATTTGGGGATCAAAAACTATCTGGAAACTTCAGAACTCCTCAAAATTCCTTTTAAAATCCAATTTATAGTTGCCTGCATTTTGACCTGAAAGTCCACTCGGCGGTATAAGTTGCGCCTCACCGAGCTGTTCGGTGATCCGCCGTTTGGTCTTTTCCATCGCCATTTTGCACTGGTCCTCAGCCTCTCAGGTTCTGTTACTTTGGGCGATCAAATTTGACATCGCGAAGTTGATCGGTGATTTGCCGACTGCCCATTTCTGTCGCCAACTTGGTTCTTCCCCAAGGATGGCATACAGGAACTTTGGGTGAGCTAAAGAGCCACTCGGCGGTGCGCCGAGTGGTCTTGCCGATCACCAGGATCGCTTTTTCTTCACTTGTTCAGCTTTTAGTTCCTTTTTATCCGGTCATGTCTTTGCCTTGCTCCTTAGCCTTCATAGCTGCAAATCAACACTTTAACATCAGTTTAGAGCATAAATTAGTCATTTGAGGACACTTATACTATCAAAACAAAGCCCTAAATAAGTCAAAATCTCAGACTCATCAATCTCCCATAATAATAATCTAAGGTTACTTCTAGAAGTGTCTCACGAATGTTTTAAAGATGTTAGCTTGCATTGACCATGTTTTATGATTTATGTTTTCTAAACCTTTTTATCTCATGATTTAGCTTGGTCATTGCATGTCACGAAAAGTCTTTTTAGCATGATTTCATATCTTTTATGCATTGCTATCATACTTGGTACATTCCATGTTCTAACACATACTTTTTCCTACATTGTTTCACTAATGTAGGGTCTGACGCTCCCGTTTTGCATCTCTGTGGCTAGTGATCAGTTTAGTAGATTGAAGATTGGTGAGTCCACAGGTTCCAAGGACCGAGCCTTTACTGTTTATTGTCTTTACTTTTCAATATTGTATATGATTCATGGGTTACGTCTCAATCACTCTTGATGTACTAGATGGCTTTAAGACTATGGTAGACTTCCGCTACTTTTTGCCAGCTCTTATAATATGAAATGTCTTTTTAAAATCTCTTCATTTTCCATTATCTTATATGATGTATGCTAAGTGGCTTTTGTAGGCCGTTTTGGGGTCCTATACGTTATGTTACGCCTAGGGTATACTTTGGGTCGTGACAATTGAGTTCACTAGAATAGCCTTCAAGTTTGGTATATGTTTAAGCCTTTTTAGCGAGCTTCAGCTCCTTCGATGAATCATCAAATGCACTCGGTGACATTAGTCATAGACCGCCAAACGCGCGTGACATAAAAAGGCCAAGGATATTTCATTTTCAAAAAGAAATCCTTTGATATCTTTGAACTTTTTTTCTTTCCTAAGCTTTCAATAAAATATTTTAGTGTGAGAGTGACTCGTGTGTGTCCTTTTGAGTACTTAGAGTGCATTTGGATTGCTTGCTTTGCGACCCAACCATACATTCCCCTTTTTGCTGTACTTTGTATCTACTTGAGGTTGGTGTTCGATTTATATCTCATTATTTTTGCTTAAAATTTTGTTTTTAGATATGGGATAAAGGCTATTTGAAGTATATTTTTGGTTCATTTCGTTGGGTAGTGCTAAATAGATCATACTGAACTGTGCACATAAGTTAGATATTTAAATATGTGCCTAGAAATGCTAAATTGATTGTGTTGGTTAAATATTGAAATTGAGTCCTCATATGTACTGGGTCTTGGTTGAATTTCATGTGGGTGAAGTCTAATTAGCCCGATGTTGCTCTTATTGCATGATTTTTCCCAATGATAGATGGAGTGATGACTTTCTTAAGGCCAAATCATCCATTAGAGTGATAATTTGTGTTATTTGGGAGAAGTCTTAGTACCCATGGGTAGATTAAGCATGTGGGTAGATTGTAAAGTTGTTACATTACGCATATGTCATGCATCATGACCTTAGTTGGCACCGCTTATCTCTAAACTTTCTCCATCTTAGATGGCTGATGGTGCGAAAATATAAAAGAAGGAGTTGAATGTTGGGGCCTGGTATTCATTAGGAGCAATATTATGTCATCACAGAACAAGTCCATCGTTCGGCATCCCAAGGTTGTGTTAGTGAAAACAATCATTGATAGAGAAAATGTTAATGTGAAGCAAATTATTATTGAGGAAATGATGCTGAGGGCTAGACAAGAGCAGACGTCGCTTCATTTTCCGTTCATGATCACACAACTGTGTGAAGACAAAGGAGTTCCTTTTCGGGAAAAGACAAATGTGAGGATCACCCCGGCCTCCTCCAATGATATCTGGAGCATTGAGTCTAACTATCAACGAGATGATGCAGCTCGGAGGAAGCCGCCACCACAAGACACTATGCCATGGTTGATCCTACCACACTTGTTGTTGAGGCTACTCCATCCGCTCCTTCTGTGGAGCAGTCAGGTATATCCCAGACTTCCTTAGTACTCTCTACTTTCACTACTGCTATTGATGCACTTTCCCCTTCTACTATATCGCATCCCTTCTTGACGCAGGCCATGATATATCAAATTGGCAATCTTGCCCGTTCTGCAAATGTGAGGGTTGTAAGGGTCGAGATGAACTTTTCCAAGACAATTGATACAACTATTGAGGTTGTTTAGATCCACTATGGGTTAAATTGACTTAGTGTGAGGCCTATATTGAGTTGCATGGTTCTAGTTTTGATAACCTCACCACTATATTAGAGGCCTGTGAGAAGGCTGAGGGTAGTTCGGATGTGTTATCTACGATGAGGGGTGATATAGTTGATTTGAGGGATGATGTATACCAGTTGAGGTCTATAAATATATCCATGCTATGGGGCCAGGATCCCCTACCTGATATGCCTATGTCTATTCCCTAGGTCATGCCTCATGGTGATCTTCCTCAAGCCTGCCTTTGCAGCTGAGTGGAGGTGATATGGAGGCTATTGATGCTACAGTTATTGATGTTGGTGATGAAAGAGATGGTGAAAGGGACAATGATTATTTGGGTGAGGAGACTGATAAGGAAGATCTGATGAGAGAAGAGGATGAGCATAGGATTGCAGTGACAGTGACAGAGTTGCAGGAGATTGAGAAGACGATGGTCCACGTGACATTGGAGAGATCTCTTAAGGATACCTTTGCAGTTTACATAGTGGAGTCCCTTTAGAGTCCACCCTATTGATCTGTCGGACATTGATTCCTCAGTTGAGCCTACATTGCTGCCTCCAGTAATTATATTATCGAGCACTGATGCCCAGGATGATTTCACTCCTCCCGAGACTCCTGATGATAGCACTCCATAGGGATACCCTATGACAGGGACTTTCATCTCTCCTCCTGTACTCTTTTACTTATTTCACATTGAGGACACTGCTTTTACTATTTTGGTGGGGTGAGGGCATTTGTGCTAATATTCCCCTTTTTATTATATTTTGTTACTCTCAATATTTGGATGATTGTAGTATTTTTATTGGTTTGTCTCATTTTGTCTCTTTCTCTCAAATTTTCAATTGCCCCATGACTTTTGAAAATCATGAAATGCTTCATTTTTCATTGATAATAATTCAAGGATCCATTGTATTCAATATCGATGTCTTAAATAGTAGTCATGATGAGCATGGTGTCTAGTGTTTCTGTTGCAAGAAAAAAATTGATGTGGTTACACTTTTGAATGATCTTTATAAATCTTGTGTTAACTAGCTGCATTTTTATGTGAGCCTTGCAAAGAAAATCGCACGTAAACCTTTGCTATCTTTCGGCTGTGCTAAATGATTGTGTTTGAAGTGTCGTGTGTGGTGAGGTTTTACTTGGAAGCATGCTTTTGGAATCCTAGAATTTTCCTTGTTAGTACAATTTTCTAGCTTTTGTAAGTGTAAGGAATGATCTTGGGCAGAAACTTTGAGAGGCAACCCAAATTTCCATATCCTTTTGTGACTACCTTGTGAGGATGTGCAACCATTTTGCCACCATTTAAACCTAAACCGTTTGTTGATAGCCATATTGAAACCTCTTGAACAAAATTTCCCCTAACTTCTCACCCAAAATCCTTTTTGAAGCATTGGTTTGTTTGAATATACAATTTAAGCCAGTTGGGGGTGTGGAAAGGAAGGAGTAAGGAAAGCCAAGTGAAAGGCAAAGAAAGATGAAATGAGACTCAACATTGAAGTATGTTACAGTAAATAGGAACCTCTCCTTATAAAAAAGAGATATTGTGGAGAACAACATTTGAAAAATTGAAATAAAAAAGAGAGTTTCGTGAAATAAATGGGGGTTTCCAATAAAATGATTCACAAGTCAAATTTTGAGTTCTCAAATAAAATTAATGAAAAGAAGTTGAGAAAAGGTGAAGATAATTGCAACAATGATTTTAAAAGGTGAATTCACTAAGCCAAATTGACCATATCTTAACCTTCAGCCCCATTACAAGCCTAAAAGTCCCTTGAGATCTTGCATGAACTAAGGTTGTCTGATGATTGGAAAATATGGGCAAACCTATGGGATGAAGCTTGCATGTATTTCTCTTTCGGGAGAGTAAGAGTTCCAGTGATTCCTTACTACTTTATTGACTTGATTTGTGAGAGAATGGAATCGTTCATTATGTGAGGGCACTTGAATGCATTTGTTGAAACATTGTATTGCATTAAAAAAAAAAGCTATAGTGAACTTGAGTTTGGATTGATACCGACTAGTCATCATTTGAAGCTTTTTTATCATAATTGAGTGTAGCATGTTATTGAGAGTAGTCTTGTAATGGCACTTGCATGTTAGCTCTCATTGAGAATTTTTGTACACCTTTGTTGAACTAATTTTTTTCTTGTTGAAGACGAGAGTGAGGTACAACAAGGCCATTTATGTCCACCGCCCTTCTCACGGAGCCGTACGTGGACGTTACCACTCATATAGCTCCCGGCCAGTAAGCAGTTAGTCTTCCTCTACAATATTTACTTGAGGACAAGCAAAAGTTTAAATTGGGGGTGTTTATGAGGGGTAGATTTGCACTCATTTGAGGCTTATTTAGTTCAACAATTAGTGTCCGCAATACCTAATTATGTCCTATTCTAATGATATAATGATGATTTGCGGCTATGAAGACTAAGGGACAAGGAAAGGATGAATGTGTGAAAGAATGGCCAAAAATATTAAAAGAAGTGTAAACTCCACATTTTTTATTGATTTACAAGAAAGGCGGATCTCTCAATGGGCATGACCTTACCCGAATTGACAGTGATCAACACTTGAGTTAATTAAGGAAAATTGATGAACTCAAAGGGAAATGTCGACTCGTCGAATGTAAAGGGTGAACCTGTTTGACTATTATCGAAAGTGACAGGACTTGGAAAAAAATGAAAGACTTAAAAAGCGAATAAAGGTGGTACTCGGTGATCCGCCGAATGTGAAAGGAAGATTCAAACGAGCTCGCCTACTGAGGTTCAAACACCTCAAACCTAAAGAAAGAGAAAGGCAAGCTAAGGAGCAAACGGTGATCCACCGAATGTTCTCGGTGAGCCCGACTAACATCGCCAAAATGGTCACGCAGTGAATTTTGGGCCAATTTTGAGTAAATTATAAATAACCAAGAGAAAGAAGGGTTTGAAAATTGTTAGAGATTTCAGAATCTTTTAGAGAGAGAAACACTGTACTTTGTGAAGAACACTTTTAGTTTTGGAGTTTTCAACTTTGCTATTCAAATTGACAATTTGAAGTTGAATTTAAAGTGGGTATTGCTTGTAATTTCTTAATTTCATGTTACCCACAATTGTTTCATGCAAGGTATAATTTCTTTACGCTTTGTGATGGGTGGCTAAAACCCCAAAGTCTAGGATGCAATTATGGGGTTGAGTGTTGATTTAATGTAGTGGTATTGTGTTATGCTCTATTTTGTTGTTGTTCATTAATAAATTTGGGCTATTTAGCATGGGGTTAATTTATGGGTTAAGTTTGTAAACTTAATTCCTACTTCCGATCTCTAATTTATGCTCGAAAGGGATTGATTGGAGTGGGTAATTAGTTTGACACTTGCAATTTAGGTTTAATGTTTGGAATTTGCTTGAAAAAAGATTATGAGTCGGATTTATTTTCCTTATTTCTGCATCGTAAGAGATAATAGTTTAAGGTATTGGGTTGCTTATTTATGCACATATATGAAACTGAAAGGATAATATATGAACAGATGCTATGAGTGTCCTTAAAGATGACCTAGCCTATCCATGAATGTCTAGCACTATAGAGAAATACAATTACCCCTATGTGATATTGATTTCACATTCAAGCACCCCTACATTACTTGTTATTTGAATTTCTGAAATCTTTGTTTGATTGTTACTATTGATTACAAAACCCTTTTCATAAATTTGGTGGAATTATCCACCCCAATATTCTTATTGCTACAAATGAATTGATTTACAATCCAGATTTCTTGAAAGAATTCTCTACACTATATCACTCTCTGTGGGATTCAACCCCGACTATTAGTTGAGTATTTTTGTTGACTGCGATTGCTTACTCTTTGGATTTATTTTAGAGAGTAGTTTGAGCGTTATGAGTAATATGTTAGTTGCATCTTATGAGGCCAAATTTCATGTTTTTCCTAGTATGCTACTCAACTTGTGAGCACTGAAGAAGAAAGGTATGCCTTTATTTAAAGGGACTGAGCACTGGTTTGTACGTTTTATCTTTGCAGATGACTTCAGCTGGAAGGAGCTTCAATGAGGCATACCTGAGAAAACTTTCAAGACTTGATATGGGCTTTATGAGTTCTTTGTGATGTCCTTCGGTTTAACTAATGCACTAGCAGCCTTCATAAGCTTTATGAATGGGGTCTTCAAGCCCTACTTGGATTCTTTTATGATTGTTTTCAATGATCATATTCTGATATATTTCAACTGTAAGTAGGTACATAAAGAGCATCTTCTTATTTTTCTAGGTATCTTTGGAAAGCATAAACTGTATGCCAAGTTTTTGAAGTGTGAATTTTGCTGACTTTGGTGGCCTTTATGGGGTATGTGATTTTAAAAGAAGGGGTGAAGGAAGATAATTAGAAAAGTTGAGGCACTTACGAATTGGGTCTAGCCTAGTTCTGTGATGGAGGCTAGGAGTTTTGTGGGTCTTTCTAGATATTATCGTCGATTCATCAAAAACTTCGCTTCTATTGCTACTAATCTTACAAAGTTGACTCAAAAAGAGTTGCTGATGAGTGGTAGATTTCCACTCATTTGAGGCATTTTTAGTTCAACAATTAGTGTCCTCAATGCCTATTTATGTCCAATTCTGATGATATTTTTATGTTTTGTAGTTATGAAGGCTAAAGAACAAGACAACGTACTGTATGAAAAAAAGACCAAAAATATTGAATGGAGTACAAACTCCCAACTGGTAGTCACCTAACCAAAAGGGCGGATCACCCAATTTAGCCTGACCTTACCCAAGTTGATAGTGTGTGCAGAATTGAATACATCCAAGGAAGGTCAGTGAACTAAAGAGGAAACGACGATTCACCGAAGCTAAATGGGCGAGCTAAAGTTCCATCACCACAGGTGATAGAATGTTGAGTAAAAATGAAAGTTGAAAGAGGAAACAAGGTGGTACTCGGCGATCCACCAAATGTGAAACGTTGACTCTGACAAATTCGTCAACTGAGGTTCAAACACCTGAAACCTAAATCAAAATAAGGGCAAGCAAAACAGCAAACGATGATCTTCCGAACAAGTTAAGAGAGACCGACTAATGTCACCGAGTGAGTCGCGTATGGAATCTTGGGAAAATTTGGAAAGGAAAAATAGCCCAAAAGAGAGTGAAAATAGAGGAGAAGTTGACTATGGAATATTGGGATCTAAAATATAAAACTTTTTCCTAATTTCACAGTTAGTTTTATATATTGAGAAACACTCGTTTCTTAGTTTTGGGTTTTTTCAAACACTCTTGTAATTGACGATTAAGGGTTGAAATCAAAGTGGGTATTGAATATTATTGCTAAATTTCAACACATTAATGGCTGGTAGCGTCATAGGTATAATTTTTTTATTTTTTATGATGTGTGGCTAAAACCCCAATTCTAGGGGTGTAATTACGGGGTCGCGTTTTTATTTAATGTAGTGGGTCTTGTGTTATGCTCTGTTTTATTGTTGTTAATCTATGG
The DNA here is from genome assembly GCA_029582245.1 of Solanum etuberosum. NCBI lineage: Eukaryota > Viridiplantae > Streptophyta > Magnoliopsida > Solanales > Solanaceae > Solanum > Solanum etuberosum. The sequence goes on along the minus strand of JAJONR010000200.1, from coordinate 185,934 downwards.
ATTTAGGTTATTTATCATGGGTTTAACTCATGGGTTAAATTTGCAAACTTAATCCTACTCTAGATCTTTGGTTGATGCTCGAAAGAGATCAAGTGAAGTGGGTAAATAACTTGATGCATGCAATTTATGTTTGATTTATATAATTTGGTCGAATAAGAGATTATGGTTCATTTCTAGTTGCCAATCTATTAGAAAAAGAGATTATGGTTCATTTCTAGTTGTCAAATCTATTAGAAAAAGAGATTTTGGTAAGGTAATGGGTTGTTTTGTGATTCACATAGATGAGACCGAAAGGAGATTCTATGATATGGTACTATTAGATCAAAACAAGAATAGTATCAATAAAGATTACCTAGACGATCCATATTTGTCTAGCACTATTGAGAAGCACTTGTACTCCTACATGACATCAATACCGATCCCCACACGCCTAGATCATCTTTTACTTGTGAAATCCCTGCATTTTTAGTTTAATTGTGATACTTGATTAAAAACCTCTTTTTGTAAATTTGGTGGAAAATCCACCCAATTGTTCTAAAGTGCTACAATGAATAGGTTTGCATTCTTAATTTCCTAGTTGAATTCTTATCCTCAAACCATTCCTTGTGGGATTCGACCCTAACTCTTAGTTGGGTATTTTTATTGACAATGACCTCTTACTCTTTTAATTATTTTTAGGATAATTTGAGTGTTATCAAAAATGGTGCTGCTACCAAGGACCGATCGCTAAGAATTCAATATGTAAAATTATTTTATAAACTTGTTTAGTTATAGTAGATTGTTGCTTGGTATTGTTGTTTTGCCCATTTGCAGGTGGAAACATGAGTGAAAATGGTAGTGACGATGCTAGTCACTACATGAAAAATGATTAGATTTGTGACTTAAACGACATGCATGTAAATTTCGTTGAGACCAATGGAGCCATCTGGTTACTTTCTACTACTGGGAGAGCAATTTTCCACGTAGCTGGAACAATGTTACAACTGCTCAAAATGAGAGGAATGTTAGGGGCTCAAGATCATTAAGATCCCATGAACATCTTCAAAACTTTGTGGATATTTGTGGGCCATTGAAATTTAAGAACATCTCACAAAAATTGATTCAGCTGAGATTATTTTCATTCTCCTTAACAGAGGAAGCTACTAGATGGTTGGATGAATTTTCAAATGATTCTATCACTTTATGAGAGGAGTTGACCAAAGCATTTCTTGAAATATTATTTCCTCCCTCGAAAATGGTAAAGCTTAGGGACCTTATCCATAACATCAAAAGATTTGTTGGTGAACCTTTTCACAAGACATGGTTACTGTTCAAAAAGTTGTTACTACAATGTCCAACACATGGTGTTCCGGATAATTTGTTGCTGCAATACTTTTATTGTAGCCTTGATTCAGTCAACAAAGGTTTGGATGATCAACTTATTCAAGGTGAGTTGATGTGGCAACCATTCAATGTTGCAAGATAATATGACAAAGATAAACTAAGCATGGCATACTAGAGAGGATAAAGTATCTTCTCTACAGTGGAGTATGAGTAAGGAAAAAATGGAGAAGAATCATGAGGGTGATGAAAACATGGCCAAAATGATGACTTAACTCGACTTGCTATCCTAACATGTCATGGGAGGTGGTTTCAAAATGGTAAATGCAATTGGAATAAGAAGTGGGAAGTGCCCAGAGGATGCCAAGTTTGAGGCAATTTATAATGAAGAAGTAAATTATATGGGGAACCAATTGGGAGGTTCTCATCCTAACTATCCAAGATTGGGTGGGAATCAAGGTTGGAACAAAAATCGAGATAATGGCTGGATTGATTGGAGAGATCGATGTGTCAATTGGAGAGATCGTGAACCTGGAAAAGATAGATATATCCAATCTTACGATTATCTCAAGCCAAAAGAAGCTAGACCGAAAGAAAACCAAACTAATGATATGCTAGTAAGGATCTTTAATAAGGTTGAAGGTTTCAATAAAGTGTTGAAAGATTTAAAAAATAACTTCTCCACTTTTACTCAAAGAGTTACTTATCATTCTGTGTCAATCAAGCAACTGGAAAATCAAATTTTCCAGATCCCTGCCCATCTTAATCCAAAGAAAAAAGGAAATTTGCCTAGTAACACAATCCCAATCCCAAAAATGATTGTTGATGAGTAAGAAATATGTCGTGCTATGAAATTTAATAAGGCACTTGTTGGGAGGCAACCCAAATCTTTTTTATTTCTTTCAATAACATGTGTTGTAGTGCAGGTAGAAATGAAGTCAAAAAGTTGAAAAGGATGCATTAGGCGATGCAAGTAACCAGTTAGCGATGTCGCAAAAGTGTTGAGTGGACTTCTTTAAGTTCACCTTCCGTTCCAATTTTTTTGGAAAATGGTATTGCCAACTTTGACGAGCAAGGACCTACTCAGCAATCCGCCGAACAACACTAGGTGAACTGCATCGGGTCCGTCGAGTTGAACTTCAGGTTTGATTTTTATTCAGGCATCATCGGAAAGCTTAACCTTCTTTCAAGATTCACCGAACACGTTCGGTGACGTTAGTCGCAGTCCATCGAGTGCGCCTGAAATAAAAAGGGCAAGAGTCTTTTCATGTTTTAAAATAAACCATTCATCTTTTTTTGAGCTTTTTCACTACCAAAACTCCAAATATCCTTGTTTACTTTTTATTGTGACCTCATTTGCACTGATTTTCTTAGTTTGAGTGCATTTTAAAGCTTGACTGACTATTCCACACCCTTCCTCCCTTTGTTTTGTTGTTGTACTTCTTTGAGGTTGGTGTTTCAAAGCTTTCAGTTTTATTTGTGCCTCAATTTGATGTCTTTGAGTTAGGCTTTGCATCGTTTCTAGTGTTGTGCTGGTTAATTTGCTTGAAACTCTGAAAATCAATTGTGAAGGTTAATTATTGAAATTGAGTCATTAATAATATAGGATTTTGTCTGAATTGAGTATGGGTGAAGTTTGATTAGCCTAGTGTGTCCTGGAGACTTGTATTTTCCCAATGATGGATAGAGTGACAGCTTTCTTAAGGGAAAATCGTCGATTTGGGAAATTCTTTTTGAATTTTAGGGAAAGTCTGAGTACTCATAGGTAGAATAGTATATGGGTAGCTTCTAAAGTTGATTGGGTATTGGGTAATGTTGTATGTTAGTGTTAATTTTGTGAAAAATATGTATTGGGCGGAAATCACCTGCTCAGTGGGCTTGTCATAGCTTGCCAAGGTGATTAGGAAAATCATCGAGTAAGCCCCAATCGCCTTTAGAGTTTGAATATGTGACCTAGGTATTGTCTCATTCAGCGGGCTTGTCTTAGCTCACCGAAATCAACTCGGCGGATCGCCAAGTTGGAGTAGACATCGCCCTTTTGCCTGCTTACTTTTTGTTTTGCACTGTCACTTTCGGCGGACTTTGCTTAGCCTAAAAAACAAACTCTTAGATCACCAAGTTGAATTTGACATCGCCTTTCATTCTTGAGTTAAATTTAAGTCGGTTTTATCAACTTCAACGAGCTCACCTGAGCTCGTCTAATCTGTTAGGAAAATCTCTTCCCAGTCGGCGAGCCTCCAAACTCATTTTTAACTGTGTTGATTTTTAAACTAACCTTCACCCAGTCGTGCTTGTGAATTGTTGTGCCTTCCAGGAAATGGCCAAGTTAAAAGGAAAAAGAGTGGTTACATCTGACTCCGAACACGAGTCTTCACCTCCACCCCTTCTAAAGAGAAATCGATGGATTACTATCAATGAGCCCTCTAGGGATCCTCAACAATAATCCACTACGCGCTCTTCTACCCGTGTGAGTGAAGCCCCAAAGAAGGTAGTGGAAAAAAAAAGACGTACATCCAGTCCAAATTGCCACAGAATGCATAGTCTCACGCCTCTCAAGTTCTCCCTATTATAGCATTAAGATCCCTCAATAGGCTAAAAGTGGCAGGAGAACGTACTATTTTAGACAAGATGCGAATTTCAAATGATGGGGTGATTACTAACTACCCCACAAACTGAAATACAATAAAACACCATGGGTTTGAGCGGTTCACAAGAGTTCGACCCCCATATATCCCAGCATGGGTGAGGGAGCTCTATACAGCCTATGTTAAGGCCTTACCAAAGATGATAAAGGGAGTAGTGTGGAATCCCTTGGAGGAAGTTGAGGTCCGAGGGAAGAAATTACAATGCCATGCCGGTGTGATAAATGATGTCTTGGGGACCAAGAGCAACAAATCCATTTTGTACCAGCTTCGTATGAAGCAAAGTTTAGATGCGCTAAAGGAATGGTTGGCACCTCTCATCTATGATATTAATCCTCCATGGATGGTTGACGGAGTGAATATTGAGAAGAAAGACATGAACATCACCGCTCGGTATTGTTTTAGGTTCATTAGCAGCAATCTCATGTCATTCTAGAATAATCTATTCTCCGGCACCCGAAGGCCACGTTAGTGGGCAGCGTCATTGAACAGACTGAGATCCATGGAGGAGATGTTGATGAGATCTACTCAGGAGCAGACCTCTCTCTCATTCCTAGTCTTGATTACACAGTTGTTTGAGACTACTGGAGAGCCTTCCAGAGCGGGGATAGATGTTTGTATTACCCTTGCCTCCTCCAATAACATTCGAATGATCGAGGCAGACTAATTGAGAGATTACGTGGCTCGAATAAAGTATCAACAACTAGACACTACTCATATGGTAGATCATACTTTCCTTGAGGCCGATGTTGCTCATCCTGCTGCTTCTGTAGAGCCATCAAGTAATCCTCAACCTTCTTCCATACCTCCATCCACCTCTAGTGCACCTACCCATGCATCTAGGCCACCTTTGACCTAGGCCTTGATATATCATATGGGCAACCTTGCCCGTTCTGTGGATGCTAGGGAATCTAGAAAACAGAGGAAGATGCATAAGATCATCATGAGGTCCATTAAGGCAGAGATGTGCCCAGTTAGGGTGATATTATAGCACATCAGACCACTTTAGCATCGCATGTAAAGAGGTTTGACAACCTTACCACTAGAGTAAAGGCTAGAGCGAAGAGTGACGGTAGCTCCGCGAATCTGACTGAGTTAAAAGGAGAGGTAGCCACCCTTAGGGCTAATGTGGACCAACTGAGGTCCACTGATATTTCTATGCTATGGGGTGAGGTTCACTTGCTTGAGATGCCTGAGGTGGTGCCTTTTTTTAGTCAAGAGTTGATGCACCTAGCAGCGTAGCTGACCAGACAACTGATACTGAGGGTGAGGTTGGTGATGATAATGGCGTGGAGGAGACAAATAAGAAGGATTTCTTGAGAGCCGATGAGCACATGATAGCTGAGACTCTGATAGAGCTACAGGACATTGTAGAGACAATGGTTCAGGCTACACTGGATAGATCTCATTTAGAGACTTCCACAGTTGGTACTTGTGAGGTTTCTTCAGACTCCACCGTTCTTCCCACATATGTGTAGGGCATTGATTCCCCGATTAATGCGATTATGCAGTCATCTGTTTTAGTATATCTGAGTACTAATGCCCAAGATGTTTTCATCCCTTCTAATCCTCAGGATCATAGTACTTCACAAGCATAGCATATCGGAGGATCTTTTTCTTACTCTCCTCCCAGACTTAGTATTGATAGCATTGAGGACACTACTACTTTTATTTTGGTGGGGTGAGGGCACATGTGCCTATATTCCCCTTTTGGATTGTATTTTGTTATTTCAGTTTCATTTTGAGATATTGTAGTATTTTTATTTTGTTTTAATGATAGTTGGTGATTTTGACATCATTTTATCTCTCTACCCATTACCTCATAATTTGGAGTTTAGAAATGATCAAGAATGCTTGTGTTTTCATTGTTGATATTCGAAGATCAATTGTGTCCAATATAGATGTCTTGGATAGTACTCATGATGAGAAAGGTGTTTTGTTTTGATGTTGAAAGAAGAAATCGGTGTAGCTTTACTTTTGAATGATCTTTTTTATTCTTATGTTGACTAGTGTGTATTGATGTGAGCCTTGCAATGAACATCACGCGGAAGCTTTTTCATTTTGTAGAGTTGTGCTAAAAGATTGTGTTTGAAGTGTCATGTATGGTGAGTTCCTACTTGAAATCATGCTTGTTGTGTCTTAAATTTTTTCTTGTTAGTGTAATAGTCTAGTCTTGGTGAATGCAAGAAATGATCTTCGACACAAATTTTGAGAGAGATCCCAACTAATCATACCTTTTGTGACTACCTTTCCAGGGTGTGCAACCATCTTGGCACCATCTGAGCCTAAACCATTTGTTGTCAATTTTGTTGAAACCTCTTGAGCCAAATAGTCCCTAACTTCTCACCCATAAAATCCTTTTCTAAGAATTGGTTTGTTTGAATAGCCAACTTAGGCCAAAATCCTAAGTTGGGGTGTGGAAATGAAGGGGGAAAGAAAGCCAAGTGGAAAGTGAAGAAAGAACAGTGAGACTCAACCTTGAGATTTGTTGCTAAAAGAAGGAACCCCTCCCATTAAAAAATGAAATGAGGAGCAACAGCTTGAAAATTGAAATGAAAAAGAAAGTGTGACGAAATAAAAGGGGTATCCAACAAATTGAGTGAAAAATTGAGGTGTGAGTTTTCAAGTGAAAAGAATGAAAAGAACTTGAGAAGAGGTGAAGATGAGTACAACAATGCTTTGAAAAGGTGAAGTCACTAAGAGAAATTGACCATACCTTTACCCTCAACCCTATTACAAGCCTAAAAACACCCTTGAGATCTTGCATAAAGTAGGTTTTGTGATGACTAGAAAATATGGGTAAACCTATGGAACGAAGCTTGCATATATTTCTCTTTCAGAGACTGAGAGTTGTATTGATTACTAACTTCTTTACTGATATGATTTGTTAGAGCATGGAATCCTTTTTTATGTGAGGGCACTTAAATTCTTTTATTGAGGCATGGTTTTGCATTATTAGATAGCATGAGTGAGCTTGAACTTTTATTGACAACCGTTAGTCATCATTTGAAGCTTCTTAAGCATAATTGTCATTGCTTATGCTTATTAGTAGTCTTGTGGTGACATTTTCATAATAGCTCACATTGAGAACTATTGTAGACACCCTTGTTGAACTAATTGTACTCTTGATTTACTTGAGGACAAGCAAAAGTTTAAGTTGGGGTGTTGATGAATTGTAGATTTCCACTCATTTGAGGTCTAAAGTTCAATAAATAGTGTCCTCAATGCCTATTTATGTCTTATTCTGCTTATATTTTGATGTTTTATAGCTATGAAGGCTAAATTAACAATGCAAGGATGAATGCATGAAAAAGAGGAAAAATAACATTTAATGGAGTACAAACTCCCAACTGGTAGTCTCCTAACCAAAAGGGTGGATCGTCCAATTGGCTTGACCATGCCCAAGTTGACAGTGTGCATAATTGAATACATTCAAGGTAGGTCGGTGGGCTAAAGAGAAAATGGTGATTCGCCGAACCTAAATGAGTGAGCTAAAGTTTCATCACCGAAGGTGACAGAGTTCTAAGTAAAAATGAAAGCTAAAAGGGTGAATAAGGTGGCAGTTGGTGATCCACCGAATGTGAAAGGCTGACTCCAATGAGTTCGCCAACTAAGGTTCAAACACCTGAAGCCTGAAGTAAAAAAGTGCGAGCTAAAGAGCAAACGGCGATCTGCCGAACGAGTTAAGTGAGCTTGACTAATATCGTCGAGTGAGTCGCGTATGGAATATTGGGAAAATTTTGGGGAAACTTTAAATAACCCAACTGAGATAGAAAATAAACGAGAAGTTTGTTGTGGAATATTGGGATCTGAAACACAAATTTTTTCCCTAATTTCATAGTTAGTTTTTGATATTGAGAAATACTATTTTCTTAGTTTTGGGGTTTTTCAAGCACTCTTGTAATCGATGATTAAGGGTTGAAATCGAAGTGGCTATTGAAGATTATTGCTTAATTTCAACACATTAATGGCTCGTAAAGTTATAGGTATACTTTCATTGCTTTTTATGATATGTGGTTAAAACATCAATTCTAGAGGTGCGACTATGGTGTTAGGTGTTGATTTTATGTAGTAGGTCTTGTGCTATGCTCTGTTTTATTGTTGTTCATCTATGGATTTAAGTTATTTAACATGGGGTTAACTCATGGGTTAAGGTTGCAAACTTAATCCTACTCTAGATCTCCAGTTGATGATCGAAAGAGATCAATTGTAGTGGGTAAATAACTTGATGCATGCAATTTAGGTTTGATTTCTATGATTTGCTCGAAAGAGAGATTATGGTTCATTTCTAGTTGTCAAATCTTCTCAAAAGAGAGAATTCCGTAACGTAATGGGTTGATTTTTGATTCACATAGATGAGATCGAAAAGAAATTATATGATATGGTACTATGAGATCGAAAGAAGATTGGTGTCATTAAAGATTACCTACCCTATCCATATTTGTCTAACACTATTGAGCAGCACTTGTACCCTTGCATGACATCAATACCAATCCCCACACCCCTAGATCGTCTCTTACTGGTGAAATCCCTACATTTTTAGTTTAATTGTGATACTTGATTAAGAACCTCTCTTTTAAAATTTGGTGGAATCATCCACCCAATTATTCTAAAGTGCTACAATGAATAGGTTCGCATTGTTAATTTCCTAGTTGAATCTTATCCTTAAATCATTCCTTGTGGGATTCAACCCTGACTCTTAGTTTGATTTTTTATTAACAAAATCGCTTACTCTTTTAATTATTTTTAGGGTATTTTGAGTGTTATCAGCTGTCGGTCGGGTATTTGTACAGAAAAGTCTCAAAAAACTCCTATTTTCTGCAACATTGTTATTGGACTGCAAAGGGTGATTTAGGGTAGTTTCTTTCAAAGTTTACACCAATATCTTCAATAAAGGTAAGTTAATAACTTTCTCAACTTGTATTTTGATTCTTAATCCTTAGAATCTAGGTTGTTAATCTTGGGGAATGGTTTTTAAATTGAATTAATGGTGGAAAGATCCCTTGTTTGGTAGAATGATCATGGGAGTGGTCTGGGGTTAGGATTTGGTTATAATTAAGGTATTATTAGGTAATATTTGATTGATTATTGTATTTATCATCATTTTTTATACCAAGAACAAGCTGAAATTCATAACAAAAGAGAAAGCTCCAGTTCTGTAGAGTTTCACGGCTTGATTTGAGGTAAGTGATGGTTGTTGTTTTCCCATTTATGTTATATGTGCTTGTTAACTACGTATTTAGTAGTGCATGCATGTTATATGTATAGGGACACTGGAAAGACATGATATGAAATAAAAGATGTTGTTAATAGCATGCGGTGAATGTTTTACATGAATATACATAGGTATTGTGATTCATTATGGTTGTGATTGTATTGTGTGTGATGATTGGGATTAGGTGACACTCTGGCACATATTTTTTTTGGAATGGGTACCATGTAGGTACATTAACATTTGAAACAAGTGTCATGTTGATACAATGGGAACGAGTACCAGGCTGGTACAGTACTTATGGAACGAGTATCATGCCGGTACACTAACAATTGTATGTGTGGGTTTTATGAGAGAACCAGACTGACACATTGTGTTATGATGATTCATGATGTTTATGCATATCTTCTTAGGGTAAGAACTGAGATTCCATGTTTTATTGTGCTTGTGTTTGTAATTGTATGTTGTCTACTTACCAATTACTAGTTGCTTGTTCATATTCTATTTACTGGAACTGGTTGATGGTCCTACTAGTACACTATGGTTATGTATTGATATTGCACTTTCTCTTTATTTATTGAGTATAGTGCATATTACGACGGCTATTTTGAGACCTCAATTATGAGACTTCTGTCATCTTAACCCAAGGGTGATCCACTTCCTCCTGGCTACTATGAATTCCTCTTTTCGTTCTTAGTCCATTATTCGAACTCAAACATTCTAGACTTATGCTTTATTTTTTAAATTTTGGGGTTGAATCCTCTATCCTAGACTATTAGATGTTTCAGTACTATGACTTTCAGGTTCTAGGAAGTTATTTCCGCAATCGTTTTAATTGACTAGTTGAGTTTATGGGAACTCGAATTCTTAATTGTTTAAAGATTTTTTTATTAGTGTTCTATATCATGGTTTAGTTTTAAAATTGTTTGATGGGTTAGTCTTGGGTTGGTAGTTAGTTTTTCCATTGAAGGGTTAGTGTGGGTGCCACTCACGACGGGTCAGTTTCGTGATAGTTTCAGTTTGTTTGTCTTGCTTTCCCTTATAATTTATTTCAAAAAGAATGTCTCGTTCATTTTTGAAAACTATTTAATTTCAAATTTTTATTTGTTTAAGACCACAAGATAAAATGACATTTTGATACATTTTATATATTTTTCATTAAAGCCATGAGTCTCATGGTAGTTGCACCAAAGATTTTAATTTTTTGTGTTCGGATATCTAAAATTTACTAAGCCAAAACAACATTGAAGCAATATTCACACAATCATAGAACTTCATCGACCACGATAACAATGAAGAAATATTTTGATAAATCATAGAACTTCATCGACCACAAAAACTAAAATCGAGGACTTGAATGCTTTTTAAAATTTTCCATCCCTTACATCCGTAATCCATATTGTTTTGTTTATAAAAATGAGGCATATCTGCAGGCTAATAGTCAGGTTCTCTTTATTCGAGGACTCAACTCAGTCTATAGTTCTAGTATATTACTTTTGTTTCTATGTATTGACTAAGGGCAATAGGGGGTCATGTCCTAGATATCTACGGTCAATATTAGTAGAGACTTCATAGAAAGTCAGTTAGAGTTGTTGTATTCAGTCTACTTAGTTTTAGTTTCTTTTCAGATTACAATTATTGTAAAGAATTTTTTGTTCAGTAATGTATGGAATCAGTTTATTCCATAGTTATACTTCTTCTCAATCAATTTAGTTCTTATACCTGTTTACATTTAGTTGCTCGTGACTTATGCCAGTATCAAAGGTTAGCTTGACGTCACTTGTGGCTCTAAACAACATACTACGACTAGGGATAGTCTCGAGTCGTGACAGTTCTCTCCACATTCTGCCACGTAATAGTTTTTATACAAAACTAAAAAAAATGTGATATTTTAGGTTTTTGACCTATACTATTTTTCTTTCTAAATTTTGTGTTGACCAGAGATTAATTACTTCCCTCATTTCAGTTTGTTTGTCATACTTTTCCTTTTATTCTATGTTAAAAAGAATGTCTCTTTTTTTTTGACAACTAACTTTTCATATGCTTAAGACTATGAAATTAAATAACATTTTGATATATTGTATATATCTTTAATTAAGATCACAAGTTTAAAAATCTTTTTTTCCTTAAACTCTTTATAGAATTAAAATCAAACTAACAAATTAAAATAAGAGAGTATTAGTTGATAGAATGGATGTGTCCACTAATGGTCACTAGCCAAGTCCCTAGAAAGAATAATAGTGCGGAAAATAAATCAGTTAGTAAATCAAACACAAGGATTTTACGTGGAAACCCCCTTGCTCAAGGGAGGAGATAACCACGGCCTGTACTTACAATATTTTAACCCAAACTCCTTATCACTGAAAATGGAGCAAAGCATAGTACAAACTCTTGTAACCTAGGTTTTAAACTCTTAATCCTTTCCCCCTTACTGTAGCATCTCTACTACAAAGGAAACTAAGCAATAAATCTATTGTCCACTAAACCAACTAACTCTAGTTGATCTAGACCTCAAGAACTCAATAAGGCTAACTCTAGCCACCAACTACAGATCTCAAAGATAAGAGAAGAAACAAGCAGCAACTTTGTTGCACCCACACATCAACTAACTCTAGTTGACACTCCTAGACAACTCTACCCAAGATAACATCAAATCAATAATGTAAAGAGGTTTGACTAAAACATAGATGATTCGACTAACTAACTCTAGTTAATCTGACTCAAACTAAAGACTTAGACAAGCAATTGATCTAATATCCTTTATAACTTAGGAGTAGATTTATAACATAAGAACATGAGACACAAAGCTCAAAATACAACAAACGACGCTTCAGCACTCCCTCGGTCCCTTGTTGAGTATGAGCAGTGCTCTTCCTTGAAGATGGTTTTTTCTTTGTGAGCTTATGAATTTTCAAAATTCAAAAGTTTATTTGCCAAGACTTGAGTTGTGTCATTGAAGAAAAATACTAATATAGAATGGACACAAACCCTTGGAGCAAAGTCATTGGTTGGGAGATTTCTGCTCTAAAAAGACGTGCACCAGCCATAGCAGTTTTGACAGCTTTTAGACAGATGTCTTTTGTCTTTTGTCTTTTTCATGTAAGTGCTCTTTCATCAAACAGGCCCCTTGTTAGAAACTGAAGTTTGTTAAATCATCAGAACTTCATATCAGCTCCAAAATAACATTTTCCCCATTTTTGATGATGACAAATTTATTCAACTTTCCCCCTTTCACCAGTTCCCCCTTTCACCAGTTCCCCCTATCAGCATGACTCTTCAAGTAACTGTATTTTTTCCCTTGTTTCATCATTCCTGAAGTGTTTTAAATAATCAAAACTTAAAATTAGCTCCAAAATAACATTTTACCCTTTTTAATGATGACAAACTTATTCAACTTCTTCCCCTTTTCATCAGTTCCCCCGATCAACATGACCAGGTCCTCTTCAAGTAACTGTATTGATCTCACTCTTCAAGTAACTAACATTGATCTCATACCTTAACTAGTTTCCCACTTTTGACATCATAAAAAGAGTTAAAGTAGTAAACCAAGTTGACAGAAATGCAGTTCAAGAAAATTTATAGCCCCTTGGGCAACACTGAGCATGAGAAAAATATAAAATAATGATACAAGTCAGTAGAAACAAGGCATTTTTCATTCATAAACAAAAGATCAGTAATCAAAACATTGCAAATATTATTACGAATGAGAACCAGGACAATATCCACTGAGTTTCAAGAGAACAGGAGGAACGGGGACTGCCACAAAAAATTAGGAAGAGGGGGACCAAGGAGCAAGGAATTTAAAGAGTAAGGTTAGAAGGACATCTTCCTTAGCATGGTTTTTCAGAAGCCTCTCTTAAAGTTCAACATTCTTTGGTGTCAGGGCTTCATGTTTAACCTTCAAGGCTGCTAGTTCTTCTCAACCTGGTCCCTTTGATTGTTCTTTCAGAAGCTGAGCCTTCAGGCAAGAGATCTTAGTATCCCTGTTCGCAAGAGCAACTGGCATAGCCTCCAACTCATGCTTGAGTTGCTAATGTTCAAACAACGGCTTGGACACATTACTCTTGTTCCCTGTACTTACTCAACGCCTCCAAGATGAACAGATCAGTAGCCGAAGCAACAATTCTCTTTTTAGATCTAGGTACCAACACCTTATTGACAAACTCAATGAACAATTTATATTCCCCTAAGATGCTTCTTAGGAATACCTACACCGCTGAGATTTGGGAGTTTGCTGATTTCCTAAACAAACTATTGTGAAGCAGATCCTCCAACAACTAATCTGATCCCTTCCCTGGGCATATTCAGAATGTCTCCCAAAATGTCCTCATTTATATGGAAGAGATAGTTGCCTACCTGAGTATTTAGACTCACATCATCGGTAACAGTCATGTTGTAATAGAATTGTCTCACTTCTAACTAATGCAACACATGTAAGTGACCTTCAAACAAATGGCCCCCACTTTGAATCTCTACAGCATCAACCAAACTCCTCAAGGCTGGTTTTGTTTTCATTTCAAGGTCAGGCACCCTCCTATTCAGAATATTTGAGTTCTCATAAAATCAACCCTTTTCTTTTTGGATATCATATTTTCCACCTTCTTCCTTTTCGCTTACTGAACGTGATCCTTCTTCAAAATAAAGGGTTTCTTCATCAAAATTTAGACATTTTGAAGTGTTTTTTTGAGAGAGGAGAAAAAAAGGATTTGCATTTTTTTGTTTTTAGAAGAAAATTTGAATTCAATGAAGAGATTGATGGATATGAGGAGTATAAAATGAGGTGAAACGGTGTGTCAGGTCCGTAGAATGGAAACATCCTTTGGTATTCATAAAGATGGGACAACCGTCAAATACCTAGATGACAGACACATGGAAATTGCAACAGTTCTCATGCATAATACAAAATGCAATGGTAAGAGTGCTAACCTTTGAGAACTGATCGTGTCCCTCTCTATAGTTTGAATGTAATTGCCTAGATCTATCCTTACCTCCCTTTTCCTTCAGCACTTCCACCATGTGTGTTTACCTAGAATAGGTATAAGACTGAATTTGCTAAAACATACATAACTGGAAAACAAGGATACCAGCTCCTTTTGCATAGTCATGAGAGGTTTGATTGCTTTAGGCAGGATCCATTCAGATAAGTTTCAGCATCCCCAACTTTGATTTGTTTTTCATGACCAGGTCCCTAGTCAAAGCTTTTGTGAAGATATCAGCAATTTGATATTCGGTCTTGCAGAATTGCATGCTGATGTTTCATTTGTCAACATTATTCCTCATAAAGTGATGTCTCACAACAATATGCTTAGTCCTTTTGTGATGGACCTGGTTCTTAGCCATGTTCAGAGCACTCGTTTTACCATACAAGAGAGGGATGGTCTGAGTAACCCCTCTAAAATCTTCAAGTTGTTGTTTGATCCACATGAGTTGAGCACAACAAGTTGTAGCTACTACATACCCTTCCTCAGCTAATGAAAGAGCAATTAAATTTGATTTATAGTTCCCCAAGAAATGCGAGATAAGTCCAAAAAATGAGTCATTCCTGAGGAACTATTTCTATCAACTTGATACCTTGTATAACCAACATCAAACTTTCCCACCAAATCAAAAGACTCTCCTGATGGATAAAGTAGAACCAGGTCTCCTATTTTCTTCAAATATCTCAGGATTCTCTTCGCAGCTTTCAAATGTGATTCATTTGGACAAGCTTGGAATCTTGCACACATTCCAACACTGAACACAATGTCAGGTCTACTAGAAATGAGATACAGCAAGAACCCAATGATACCTCTATACATGGTCTCATTCACATCCAGACCAGGTCCGTCAGCATCCTACTTTGAATTGGTTCCCTTAGGAGTATCAATTGGCTTGGCATCCATCATGTGAAATTTCTTCAACAGCTCTTTGTCGTATTTATCGCCCGCTGTTGAGCTTGACCGACTTCTTCATTCTCACCTTCAAAATCTGCATTATTAGTTTGAATTGCATCAACTTGTTTATCATTATCTACCAGACCAGGTCCCTCATCAGGTTCTTCATCTACATCAGCTTTTTCAGGATTGTTGGTTTCTTGAGGAGGGTGTTCTTCAGTAAGTTCATCATTCAAGTTATTCCTCTGAATCTGAAGCATCTCTTCAATCTCAGAATCTTCTTTGTTCTTCAGATTCTCAATTCCACCAGACTAATAAAAACATGGACACTTTCTTCAATGCGCAGTGTCTTTTTTTTGTACACACGATAAGACTTGTTGAAAGAAGAATATCCCACAAATACTCCTTTATCACACTTGGCATAAAATTTTCCCATGATCATCCTTCCCATTGTTCAAAATAAAGCATTTTCATCCAAAATCCCTTAGATAACTGAGTTTTGGCTTTTGATTGTTCAACAATTCATAAGGACTTTTGTTTAGAATAGACCCGATTAGACACCTTTTGGTCACATAACATGCAATATTCACAGCTTCGCCTATAAGTTCTTAAGTAGATCAAAAGCTTGATTTCTCAGCTTGAATGATGATCTGCTTCCCTTTAACACAGGCATCACAAACTTTTTCATCTGCAATTTTATCTTTGGAAGACTATGAACCAGGTCCCTTCACAAGTTTGTTCAATAGATAAGCACTCACATGGACAAGTCTTATGTGTCATAGATCATCATTCTAACCTTGAGCACTATAGCAAGTGAGACTGTCACTACGAGTTGTATCCAGAGCATCAATATACATGTTCTTGCAACTCTTTACTGTCAAGATCACCACTTGAAAGATCAAGTTTGTGACCACACATTTATCTAATAAGAACTTAACTCTATTTCCTTTATAAAAAATCTGTGAAACACTTAGAAGATTGTATTTACACTCATTGACATATAACACATCTTCAATGGAGTGTTCCATAGACTTCCCAATCCTGCCTACGTCAAGAATGTACCGTTCTTTCCTTTACCAAAAGAGACACCTCCACCTTGAAGTGCCTTGAGAGAGAGGAAGGTTTTAGTTTTCCTGGTAATGTGCTTTAAGCATCCACTATTCATGAACCAATACTGAATGCTGCTACTTCCCCTCACCTGCATAACATATCACTTGTTAGCCTAGGGAAACCACTTGAGTGTGAGTTCCTAGTAAATAGATAAAGGAGTGATAAGGCAAAAAAAATTCCAGTAAGGCATACTGGTTTTCTTCAACTTAGGACCAGAAGAACGACCAGGTCCCTTCTTTTTCTTGTTTCTCCATTTAGAATAGTTTGAAACACTTTCTTCATGTTTTTTCAATATTGAACGGTCCTTTTTAAGATGGTCATTTCGACCACAGTGCAAACAAAGCAGATTATCAACAACAGAGACATATTTGTTGTGGTGGTTGTAAGGGGAATCAATTTTCATATAGCCCAGGCCTCTTCCCCCATTATTGTAACACTTAAAAAATTTGAACTAGGAATGAAAAATAGAGAAGGGAAATCCATGGAGGGGTGCACGGGCCATGAACAGGTCCACGACCCGCCACCATGCCCGTGGAGTTTCACCCAGCCACTTTGAGGGACCACAGATGCCTAGATGGTCTGTAGAGCTTCACACAGATTTTGAGGTCATTCGTGAAAGGGGCACAGAATCCCCAAGGCCACTGTGAGGAACTACGGATGCCTAGACGGTTCGTGCATCTTCACATGGACCGTAAAGTCGTCCATGAAAGGGGCTTATTAGGTTTTGAGTTTTTGGTCAACTTCAAACAATCATATTTTTCAGTACAAAATAAATTATGTGGCCAATAACCTATGAAATTAAAGGTCTTTGAGTCCTCTTTCCAACGCCACCAAGTTTGCCTAATTCCAAGCCTAGAGTAAAAAGTTATGCCCGTGTTAGTGAAGCCATGTCGGGTAGGGCAACATCACGACCCACTAGATGGGCCATGATGCTTTAGATGGCCCGTGAGCCACTCGTGAGAGGCATTTCGTCAGTTTCAAGTCAGGGTCGTATTGCTCTTTCCCCGTATGCATTTGGTACCTAAATTATGTCATTTGGTACTTCAACTATGCCATTTTACTTCAACTAATCCTTATAACTAGTGAGAAACTACATAAAAATCATTCTCCCAAAATCATCTAACTTATAAAGAAAAGATGATAAAGAAGCGACAGTTTTCTCTCCGGAACAAGCAGTGCTCTCCTTCAAGTTCAGCACTGAAATTCGAAGGATTTCTCCATAGTTTTCTTCACCAGGTATTCAGTAAGGGTTTCGTTCTCCCTTGTGCCCAAAACTTTAGATTCTATTTTTAGTATTATGATTTTATAAACTAGGGTTCTTGCCCAACTATGTGGATTCATTACCCAATTGATTCGTGTGATTACTATTCAAATTCTATACTTATTTAAATAAGTTTTGCATGAATTCTTATGGAGATTTGAAAGGAAAATAACTTAACCTGAATTTGTAATATTTTCACATGAATTAGCTTTTTTCTAGAATTTAGCTCAGGGTGTTAGCATTTAGTTTTAAATAGAATTTAGTCAGTTTTTTGTCCATCGCTTATCTCACAAATTGTCTTCAGATCAATTTTGTTTTGTTTTATGAATTCAGGACCATAGTTTAAAATGAGATACTAATATTCAGTTTGGGAGTAGGGTTTAGCATCGAGTTGGACTTGGGTTCAGCGTACCCTCAAGTCCCAGAACTACGTGCCCTCGTAGGTTTATAAGTCCCCTCTATTGGGCATCAGTTTTAGTGATCACGCCACAGTCATGCCTTTACACCCTGGCAAAGTATATTGGGTCCTCTCGATGGGGCGTATACATCCGACTCTGCATTTAGCTCACGTGGTTTGTGTCGGTTAATAGACTCACCCACAGTATTAGTTTCAGGAAGGTACTTCAGGCCCGTGTTTGTATTTACTCAGTTCTTCAGCATGTTTCCAGTTTACTCTTGCATTCTGGTTTTTATGCATTATTGTATCGTGCGCCTATGTACTTTAGTTCAGTTCAGTTTACATCCTTGACCAGTATCTTTAGCATGTTTATATATTCAGTCAGGTTTCCATATCCCTCATGTTCAGTACATCCGAAGTACTGACTCATACTCTATGTTGCATCCTATTATGATGCAGGCTCAGGTTCTCAGGTTCATCCATGTGATAAGCTCATACCGGCGCCATATCACCGATAGTTAGGGGTAAGTCCTCATCATCCGAGAACGCTTCTTTATACTTTTGATTTAGTTAGTTCATTATTTCATTTTCAGCATTTTAGAGTTAGCTGGGAATTGCCCCAGCGACTCATCAGTATTAGAGGCTTTCATACATAGAGTCAAACTCGGTTGATTTGGGTTATTGTACTTTGAACTCACTTATTCCTTTCAGATATTCTCAGTTGACTTCTTTTAGATTTATTCATTTTTCAGTTATGCTTCCGTTTACTTATAATTAATTCAGTATGCTTGTGATATGCCAAATTCAGGGTTAGCTTGGGGTTACTTGTGACCGTAGGTCTCATGTTACGTCTAGGGGCTAGTCTCGGGGCGTGAAAAACTTGGTATTAGAGAATCAAGTTCAATAGTCCTAGGGTGTCCGAAAGCGGCACTAAGTAGAGTATCTTTCATGGGTGTGAAGCACGCCACACCTATGAAGGGGAGGCTACTAGGTGTTCTAAGAAAAACTTCAATTTTTTTGCTATCTTTATCGTGTGATGAAGTGTGATTCAACTTCTCCCTTCTAATTCGTCGTTATGTATTTCAGATCATGCCTCCACACAGAGCTAACGCACGCAATGCTAACACAGTTCCTGCAGTCCCGGACCATAAGGTTATGAATGCAGAGTTCCGTAATGTGATCCAGATTTTGAATCAGATGGTAGCAAACCAAGCCAATCAGCATGCCCCAGTTCCTCCAAACCCCACTGGTGGATCAGCTGCAGCCAGGGTTCAAGATTTTGTTCATATGAATCCACCAGAATTTCTAGGGAGGTTGGTGAGGACCCACAGAATTTCATTGATGAGATCAACAATATTTTGGAGGTAATGCAAGTTACTGGTACTGATAGTGTTGAAGTAGCATCCTATCAACTCAAGGATGTGGCTCATATTTGGTTCACGCAGTGGAAAGACAACATGGGTGCAGATGCAGCTCTTATGGTTGTGGACTATTTTAGTGAAGCTTTTCTAGAAACGTTTTTTTAAAGAGAGTTGAGGGAGGCTAAAGCCCAAGAATTTATGAACTTGAAGCAAGGGTCGATGTCAGTCCAGGAATACGAGCAAAAGTTCACTCAGCTCTCCAGGTATGGTCCACATATGGTGGCCAATCCGAGAGCACAAATGGGAAAGTTCTTGTTTGAAGTATCTGATCTGGTAAAGACCGAGTTCAAGAATGCTATGTTATTAGGGGATATGGATATCTCCAGACTAATGACATATGCTCCGCAATTTGAAGGAGATAAGCTCAAGGAAATGGCTAAGGATAACAAAAAGGCTAGAACGGGCAACTAAAATGATTCTCAGCAGAGGTCGGGCGGTGGAAATTGCACACAGTTTCAGCAGAGGTCTATAGCCCCAGTGCCTTTATTAGCTAGTGCTCCGTCCCCCAGGATTAAACACGATCAGAAAGGGAGGGCATCAGGCTTTAAGTCTCAGGGTAGTGCTTCAGGTAACCAGACTTTTCCATCTTGTCCAAAGTGTGTTAAGAACCATCTGGGCTAGTGTTTTGCTGGCAAAGAAGGGTGTTTTGGATGCGATCAGTCTGGACATAGGTTGAAGGATTTCCCTTATGCCAGTCAGGGTCAGGGAGGTAACAAAGCTCAGTCTACAACTTTAGTAGCGCCAGCAGGTCGCCCCACTCAATAGGATGCCTCGTCTAGTACAAGTGGTGGTCAGCCAGAACAAATTGTATGTTGTTCAGGCTCAAGAAGACTATGATGATTCTCCTGATGTGGTTACGGGTACGTTACAAGTCTTCCATTTAGATGTTTATGCATTGTTCGATCCAGGGGATACACTTTCTTTTGTAACGCCTTATATAGCAGTAAACTTCAGTGTCAGTCCAGAAACTCTCTCACAACCCTTCTTACTCTCTACTCCAGTTGGTGACCCAGTTATAGCTAGACGGGTATATAGAAATTGCCATGTCACTGTTTCCCGAAAAGTCACCTCAGCGGACCTTGTAGAGTTAGAAATTATAGATTTTGATATCATTCTAGGAATGGATTGGTTACATTCTTGTTATGCCTCAGTGGATTGTAGAACTAGGCTCGTTCGGTTTCAGTTTCCAAATAAGCTAGTCTTAGAGTGGAAGGGTAGTAACTCAGTGCCTGTAGGTCGATTTATCTCTTACCTTAAGACCAGGAAAATGATTTCTAAAGGGTATATCTATCATCTTATTTGTGTTAAGGATTCAAACTATGAAACCCCAACTCTTGATTCAGTCCCAGTCGTAAATGAGTTTCCAGAAGTGTTCTAAGAAAATCTTCCCGAAGTTCTGAAAGAGAAAACGACTTCGTAATAAATCTCCTTCCATATACCCAGCACATTTTGATTCCTCCTTACAGGATGGCTCCAAATGAGCTTAAGGAATTGAAAGAACAGTTGAAAGACCTTCTAGATAAGGGCATCATCAGACCCAGCATCTTTCCATGGGGTGCTCCAGTGTTGTACGTGTGAAAGAAAGACGGTTCCCTCAGGATGTACATTGACTACCGTCAGTTGAATAAACTCACAATCAAGAATGAATATCCTATCCCCTGGATTGATGACTTGTTCGACCAACTTCAGGGTGCTAGTTGCTTTTCTAAGATCCGACTATCATTAGTTCAGAGTCAGAGACAGTTATCTCCCGAAGACAGCCTTCAGGACTCACTATAGACACTATGAATTTATAGTTATGTCTTTTTGACTAACAATTGCTCCTACAGCTTTCATGGACTTAATGAACAGGGTGTTCAAACAGTATTTGGACTTGTTCATCATTGTCTTTATTGATGATATCCTCATTTATTCTCGGAGTGAGGAAGAGCATGCGTCTCATCTGAGAGTTATTCTGCAAACCCTCAAATATCACATGTTATTCGCTAAGTTCGGTAAATGTGAATTCTGGTTACAGTCGGTCACTTTCCTTGGTCATGTGGTATCCAGCAAAGGGGTTTGAGTGGATTCTCAGAAAATTGAGGTAGTAGAGCATTGGCCCAGACCCACCTCTCCGACTGATATCAAAATTTTCTTGGGTTTGGCCGGTTACGACAGGAGGTTTGTTGAAGGATTTTCATCCATAGCTACCCCATTGACCAAGTTGACTCAAAAAAAGGTCAAGTTTCAGTGGTCAGATGAATGTGAGAAAAGCTTCTTAGAACTGAAGACCAGGTTGACTACATATCATGTCTTGACTCTACCAGAGGGTTCATGTGGTTATATGGTTTATTGTGATGCATCCAGGGCCGGCCTAGGTTGTGTGTTGATACAGAAGGGTAAGGTCATAGCTTATGCTTCCAAACAGCTTAAGGTCCATGAGAAGAACTACCCAACTCATGACCTCGATCTTGCACCGATCGTGTTTTTCCTAAAGATTTAGAGGCACTACTTGTATGGTTTTCATGTTGATGTGATCACAGATAATAAGAGCCTCCAGTATATGTTCACCCAAAAAGAGTTGAATCTTCGTCAAAGGAGATGGATTGAATTCCTCAAAGACTATGACATGAATGTACTCTACCATCCGGGTAAGACCAATGTAGTGGCTTACTCCCTCAGCAGACTATCCATGGGTAGTGTAACACATGTTGAGGAAGAGAAGAAAGAATTAGCCAGAGATGTTCACCGACTTACTCGCTTAGGAGTTTGCCTTATGGACATGTCAGATGGTGGTGTGGTAGTTCAAAATGGGTCATAATCTTCATTGGTAGCGGAGGTTAAAGAGAAACAAGACAGCGATCCCATACTACTTCAGTTAAAGGTGTTGTTCATCATCAAAAAGTTCAGGTGTTCTCCCAGGGGGGAGATGGTGTACTTCGTTACCGGGGTCGCTTATGTGTTCCAAATATGGGTGAGTTGTGGCAGCAGATCATTACAAAAGCCCATAATTCCAGATATCATATTCATTCGAGTGCCACTAAGATGTACCATGATCTACGGGAAGTCTATTGGTGGAACGACATGAAGAGGGACATCGCAGATTTTGTGGCTAAGTGTCCTAATTGTCAACAGGTTAAAGTAGAACATCAAAAACTAGGAGGTGTGACTCAGGAGATTAGCATTCCTACATGGAAGTGGTAAGTACATGGATTTCATTATGGGTTTACCTTGTACTCGCAGACAGCGTGACTCTATTTTGGTGATAGTGGACAGAGTCACTAAATCAGCTCACTTCTTGGTTGTCAAGACTACAGATTCAGCGGAGGACTACGCTAGACTCTACATCAGCGAGATACCCAGGTTCCATAGGGTTCCCTTGTCTATTATCTTAGATAGGGGTCCTTAGTTAACATTTCATTTCTAGAGATTGTTTCAGAAAGGTCTTGGTACTCAGGTAAATCTCAGCATAACATTTCATCCGTAGACGGATGTTTAGGCAGAGAGTACCATTCAGACCTTAGAGGACACGTTGAGAGCTTGTGTGATCGATTTCAAGTGTAGTTGGGATGATCACCTACCTCTCATAGAATTTGCCTATAATAACAGCTTTCATTCCATTATTCAGATGGCCCCTTATGAGGCAGTGTATGGGAGTAGATGCAGGTCTCTGGTTGGTTGGTTCAAATTAGGTGAAGCAGCCTTGATGGGCCATATTCGGTTCATGAGTCTATGGAGAAAGTTCAGCTCATCAGAGATAGACTAAAGACACCTCTGAGTCATTAGAAGTCCTATGCAGATGTGAGGAGAAGGGACTTAGAGTTGGAAATTGATTATTGGATTTTCCTGAAGGTGTCACCCATGAAGGGGTGATGAGATTTGGCAAGAAAGGGAAGCTCAGTCCCAAGTATGTAGGTCCTTACAGAATCCTAAAAAGTATTGGTAATGTGGCTTATGAGTTAGAGTTGCCAGTAGAACTTGCAGCGGTTCAACCAGTCTTTCACATTTTCTTGTTGAAGAAGTGTGTGGGTGATCCAGCATCAATAGTACCTTTAGAGAATGTGGTTATGAAGGATAGCCTCACCTATGAGGAGATTCCAGTTGAAATTCTTGACCATCAGTTTCGTAGGTTGAGAAATAAGGAGGTCTTTTCAGTAAAGGTTTTGTGTAGGAGTCAGTCCGTAGAGGGAGCTACTTGGGAAGTAGAAGGAGCCATGAGGGCCAAGTGTCCTCACCTTTTTCCTTCCAATTCCATTTCAGCTTGAGGTAATAGTCCCTCTCGAGTCTCCTAGTTAAATCTTGTGTAATTCAGTCTCAGTATCTTGTTCCCTCAGTTATCCTTGAATTTCAGCATATTTGTATGTTCATGGAAATTGGTTTAGTTACATATCAGTTTCTAGTACTCAGTTGGTAGGGATTATAGATCTTTCCCTCCAAACTCAGCTTGTTTAGTCTTCATTCGAGGACGAATGATCCCAAGGGGCAGATATTGTAACACCTCAGAAATTTGAACTAGTAATGAAAAAGAGAGAAGGGCAATCCACGGAGGGGTGCACGGGCCGTGAAAGGTCCATGACCAGTCACCATGCCCTTGGAGATTTACCCAGCCACTGTGAGAGACCACAGACGCCTAGACGGTCTGTGGAGCTTCAAACGAACCGTGAGGTCATCCGCGAAAGGGGAACAGAACCCCCAAGGCCACAGTGAGGCACCACGAACGCCTAGACGGTTCGTGGAGCTTCACAAGGACCTTGAAGTCATCCATGAAAGGGACTTATTTGATTTTGAGTTTTGGGTAAAATTCAAACGATCATATCTTTCAGCACAAAATGAATTAGGTGGGCCCTGACTAATTAAATTAAAGTTCTTTGAGTCCTATTTCCAACGCTGCCAAGTTTGCCTAATTTCAATTCTGGTGTAAAAAGTTATGCCCATGTTAGTGAAGCCCTGTCGGGTAGGGCAACATCACGACCCAATAGACGGGCCGTGATTCTCTAGACGGACTGTGGAGCCGCTCATGAGAGGCACTTCGTCAGTCTCAAATCAAGGTCATATTGGTCTTTTCCCCTATGCGTTTGGTACCTAAGCTACGTCGTTTGGTACTTAAACTACATCATTTTACTTCGTCTAAGCCTAATTAACTAGTTAGAAACTACCTAAAATCATCTAACTTAGAAAGAAAATAAGAGAAAGAAGCGACAGTTTTCTCTCCGAATCAAGCAGAGCTCTCCTTCAAGTTCAGCCCCAAAATCTTCGTAGTTTTCTTCACCAAGTATAAGGGTATTTAGTAAGGGTTTCATTCTCCCTTATGCCCAAAACGTCAGACTCTTTTTTTATTATTATGATTTTATGAAACTAGGGTTCTTGTCCAACTATGAAGATTCATTACCGAATTGATTCTTGTGATTACTATTCAAATTTTATACTTAATTAAATGAGCTTGCATGAATTCTTATGGAGATTTGAAAGGAAAAGAACTTAACCTGAATTTGTAGTATTTTTCGTATGAATTAGATTTCTCCAGAATTTAGCTCAAGGTGTTAGCATTTAGTTTTAAAAAGAATTTAGTTAGTTTACTATCCACATCTTATCTCAGAAATTGACTTCAGATCAGTTTAGTTCTGTTTCATGAATTCAGGACCATATTTTAATATGAGCTACTAGTATTCAGTTTGGGAGTAGTGTTTAGCACCAAGTTGGACTAGGGTTCAGCGTACCCTCAAGTCCAAGAACTACGTGCCCTCGTAGGTTCATAAGTCCCCTCTGTTGGGCATCAGTTTTAGTGATCATGCCTCAGTCATGCCTTTATACCCTGGCAAGGTATATTGAGTGTCCTCGATGGGGCGTATACATTGGACTCCACGTTTAGCTCACATGGTTTATGTTGGTTAATTGACTCTCCCACAGTATTAGCTTCGGTAAGGTACTTCAGGCCCGTAGTTGTATTTACTCAGTTTTTCAGTATGTTTCCAGTTTACTCTTGCATTCTAGTTTTTATGCATTATTATATCTATCTTTAGCATGTTTATATATTCAATCTGCTTTCCATATCCCTCATGCTCAATACATCCGAAGTACTGACGCATACTCTATGTTTCATCCTATTATGATGCAGTCTCACATTCTCAGGTTCAGCCACATGATTATCTCATACCGGCGCCATATCAACGATAGTCATGGGAGAGTCTTCATCATCCAAGGACGTTTCTTTGTGCTTTTGATTTAGTTAGTTCGTTATTTCATTTTCAGCATTTTAGAGTTAGCTAGAGACTTATCCCAGTAGCTCATCAGTATTAGAGTCTTTGTCAAACTCAGTTGATTTGGGTTGTTATACTTTGAACTGAGTTATTCCTTTCAGATATTATCAGTTGAATTCTTTTAGATTTATTCATTTTTTGGTTATGCTTCCGCTTAGTTAGAATTATTTCAGTATGCTTGTGATATGCCAGATTCAGAGTCAGCTTGGGATTACTTCTGACCCTAGGTCCCATGTTACGTCTAGGGCTTAGCCTCAGGGTGTGACAATTATGTCCCTTATTAGTGAGATTTGAAAGCTAGTTGGAGGAAGCAGTCCATTTGAGGGATTTGTTCAATTCTTCTTTGGCACGAACCAGGTCCCGGTCCCTCTCTAACTGAGCATTCATTTCTAAGGTCATTGACAGCTTCGCTTCAGCAGTGTTTGACCCTATTTCTAGTTCATGCTGCAAAATGCTGGTCTCACTTTCTCCTTTTGAAACCCTTGTAGTCATCCCTTTTATCTTTTCCTTCAAATCTAGATTTTCATCTTCTAGAACAACCATTTGTTCTTCCATATCATTTATTTGGGTGCCTAGAGCAATTTTTCCATCATGAAAAATGTCTAGGTTGTTGTTTAAGAGATCCTTCTCAGTGGTTAGCTCAGTAATTGGATTAATTATTACAGCTGCCAGCTTTCTCAATTTACTAATGAAAAAAATATTCAAATTTTCCTTGAAGTCAGTTAGGGTTACCTCTTCAATAGCATCATTCTTCCGGTTAGCCTCATTATACTATTATTGAGGTTTGGGAACAACTCTTGTGATTTTTCCAACCTTCACATCGATTGTAGGAATGTGAGAACCATCAAGAACAATATCTGAAGGCTCACTATCCTCAGCCATTAGATAGCCGTGCATGCGAGTCTTTCACCAAATGTAGAACATGTCATTAAATCGAGGTGACCTAATTGATGATTGGCCTTCTTCCAGATTTAGTGGAGCCACCATTTACACATGAATCTCTCTTTTGGTGTTAACTAGATAGAGAGCCTAGCTCTGATACCAATTGATAGAATGGATGCGTCCACTAATAGTCACTGGACTAGGTCCCTCGATAGAATAATAGTGCAGAAAATAAATAACTTAAAGTAAATCAAACACAAAGATTTTACGTGGAAACCCCCTTGCTCAAGGGAGGAGAAAACCACGACCTATGCTCATAGGATTTCAACCCAAACTCCATATCACTCAAAATGGAGAAAAGCTTCATATTACATACTCTTGTAACCTAATAATTAAACTCTTAATCCCTCCCCCCCCCCCCCTTACTGTAGCAACTCTACTACAAAGGAAACTAAGCAATAACTTCATTGCCCACTAAACCAACTAACTCTAGTTGATCTAAACTTCAAGAACCCAATAAGGCTAACTCTAGCCACCAACTACAGATCTCAAAGATAAGAGAAGAAACAAGCAGCAACTATGTTGCACCCACACATCAACTAACTCTAGTAGACACTCCTAGGCAACTCTACCCAAGAGAACATCAAATCAATGATGTAAAGAGGCTGGACTAAAACATAGATGATTCGACTAACTACCTCTTGGTAATCCGAATAAAACTAGATTTAGAAAAGCAACTAATCTACTATCCTTTGTAACTTAGGAGTAGATTTACAATATAAGAACACAAGACACAAATCTCAAAATACAACAAACGACGCTTCAGCAGTCCATCAGGTGTCTTGTTGAGTATGAGCAATGCTCTTCCTTGAAGATGGTTTTTTCTTTATGAGCTTATGAATTTTCACAATTATTTCCCAAAAGTTGAGTTGTGTCATTGGCAGGGGCGGATTTACGTTGAACCAAGGGGTTCATCCGAACCCCCTTTGTCGAAAAATTACACTATATATATAAGATTAAATTTTTAATTTACATGTATATATATACTATTGAGCCCCCTGAACATACATCAAAGGCGTAGCTCAGTGGCGTTGGGGGTTTAGGAATTTTCTCTACTGCACGCGACCTCGACATCAAAGGCGTAGCTCAGTAGCGTTGGGCGTTGGGGGTTTAGGAATTTTTTTATCAGCTTTATTTTAGGTGTTTTAATTTATTTTTTAAAATAATAATGCAATCAGAAAATGATGTTTAGTTTCAAAAAATTAAAACGCTGATTGGGAATTTAAGATTTATTAGTTTAATCCCTAATTACAAAGTCAAATATTTAAAAACCCTTTTCTTCTTGATTTTTCCACGTTTTATTTTCTCATCGTCTCTCCTTGCTACTGTGAACATTGTTGGCTGCTGCTGCCTGCTTGTCGCTGCTGCTTGCTGTTGGCATATTGCTACTGCTTGCTGATTTTTTTGGATTGGTCGTTATTAAAAACTTGAAGTTTATCAACAATTGTTTCTTTCATCTCCATTAATAGCTACTTCGGTAAGTTTTTGGTTCCCTTTTTTTTATTTAGATTTCTATATACCTTATTTCGTTATTTCTTGATGTGCTTTCTTTTAGTTGGCTGATTTATTGATATCATTGAAGTTTTAATTTTTTTGTTTGGCTAATTTTATATTTTTTTTTAATCTAAAATTGGAGAGATAGAGAAATATAATTTAATAATCAAATAACCATTGCTTAAGCTTTTTGGTTTTGGTCCTTATTGTGTGTGTGCTCCTTTTTCTTTTTTTGTAATAGTTTTTATTGTGTGTTTAATTCTCTTAAATTCTAACTAAATTCTTACTTTACGATTTAGTCTTAATATTCAATGAAGAAGTATTTTACCCCAGTATCGAAATCAAGTTTAACTTTTCATAGTCACAGTCAATCTAACCAAGAAGAAAATGTCAATCATTCAGAAGTACCATCACATTCTTCTCAAGAATTTGATTTGAGTACTTTAAAGTTTGATCCCGGTGAAAGAATTCCAATATTGAATTATCATCCAAATCATCGTGATATTATTAGAAGAGCATACCTTGTGAATGGTCCTTGTCAGCCTCGCCTGGAGGTGCATGAGTACCCTCAAATAAATATTTCTGGATCAATGCGTCGTTTTAATCATGAATGGTTTGATGATGTATATCATGATTGGTTGGAGTATAGTGTTAGTAAATGTATTGCTATCTATTTAAAGATCATAACATTAATCAAGGTGGAGGTGAAGTATTTTCATGTACAGGATTTAAGAATTGGAATAAAAAGAGTGGTCTTGACAAGCATATTGGTCTGCCGACATAATCGATCAAAAAAGAAATGTCAAGATTTACTACGACAACAACAGTCTATTCAATCTGCATTTGAGAGGCAATCTAATCAAATTAAGCATGGATATTATATCCGCTTAAGTGTTTCGGTTGATGTAGTAAGACTTCTTATAACTCAAGGACTCGCATTTTGAGGTCATGATGAATCTAAATCATCACTTAGTAGGGGTAATTTTCTTCAAATTCTCTCATGGTATGCAAAAAGGTGTGATAAAATTCGTGATTATGTACTTGAACATGCCCCTCAAAATGATCAAATGACTTCTTCAATAATTCAAAAAGATATTGTGACTGCATGCAAGATAGAAACAGTTAAAGCTATTCTTGAGGAACTAAATGGTGACTACTTTGCCTTACTAGTTGATGAATCTTTTGATATTTCACACAAGGAGCAAATGGCTATAATATTACGATATGTTGATAGAATGGGATTTATGATGGAGCGACTTATTAACATTATTCATATTCAATATACTAGTGCATTATCCCTGAAAGAGGCAATTGTTAATTTACTTGCTCCATATTCTTTGAGTCCATCAAGTGTGCGTGGACAATGTTACGATGGGGCAAGAAATATGCAAGGTGAGGTCAATGGACTTAAAATGTTGATTAGGCAAGAAAGTAGATCGGCTCATTCTATACATTATTTTGCTCATCAACTTCAACTAACTCTTGTTAGGGTCTCTAAAAAGTGTGTTGAAGTGGAAAAACTTGTAGTAGTGGTCTCAAATATTTTTAATGTATTGGGATCTTCTTTTAAGCGTATGGATGATTTACGAGATTCTCAAAAAGCAGCAATTCAAGATGCATTAGATATGGGTGAACTTACAACCGGTAGGGGCTTGAATCAACAACTTGGTCTTTCAAGAGCTTGTGATACTCGTTGGGGATCTCATTATAAATCTTTTAACAATTTTATTCTTATGTTTGGCTCTATTCTTGAAGTTCTTGAATCACTTGCTCTTGATACACGAAGTATGGATGAAAGAGCCAAGGCAACGGGACATCTTGAATCTTGTCGAACATTTGAGGTTGCGTTCATGTTGCATTTGATGAGAGATGTATTAGCAATCACAAATGAGCTCAATAAATGCTTACAAAGAAAGGAGCAAGATGTTGCAAACGCCATGCTACTTGTTGAAGTAGCAAAGAGAAGGTTGCAAGTTTTAAGGGATGATGAATGGAATTCTCTTATTGCTAAGGTATCTATATTTTGTATCAAACATGAAATTTTGATACCTAACTTTGAGGAGCCATATGTTAGCTCTTTAAGATCACGGCGAAGACTTGCTCACTATACAGTCTTACATCATTACCGTGTTGAAGTGTTTTGTAATATTATTGATTGGACACTTCAAGAACTTAATGATCGTTTTAATGAGGTAGCTACTGATTCGCTCCATGGAATTGCTTGTTTGAATCCAATTAACTCATTTTCAAGTTTTGACATCATAAAAATAATAAGAATGGCTAAATTATATCCAGATGACTTTGATGAATTTAATATGGATACTCTTAAGAATCAACTTGCAAGTTACATTGTTGATGTTCGTGATATTGATGAAAGGTTCTCTGATCTAAATGGACTTTGTGATCTTTCCAAATGATTAGTCCAAACAAAAAAACATTCAAATTATCCTCTGGTGTTCCGCTTAGTGAAACTTGCGCTACTTCTACCAGTTGCCACTGCATCCGTTGAAAGAGCTTTCTCGGCAATGAAGTTTATCAAGAATGACTTGCGAAAACAAATGAGTGATGATTTTTTTAGTGGTTGTTTGGTACCTTTTGTAGAAAAAGATGTATTTGATAGTATTCCTAATGATGATATTATTAAGACATTTCAAGATATGAAACCTCGTAAAGTACAATTGTAATGATATAGGCAGTTGCATTTTCAATTGTAAAATTATATTTTGATTGACTTCACTATGTTTTGTTATACATTCTACGATGTGATGACTTTTATTGGTCTATTTGAATCAAAATTGATATTTTTTTATTTTTTTGTCATTTCCAATTTCATTCTTGAAACTTTCAAGACTCTCCTCATGTTTGCATTCTACATTTATGTTTGATCTATTTAAGTTTTTAGATATATGTGCTCTAGATTAAGTATTTTTTATCCGACCCGTTTATATCCGATTTGACCCGTTTATTTGTGGATATTATTTACATGATTAATTTTTTTGAACCCCTTGATGAAAATCTTCCCTCCGTCACTGGTCATTGGAGAAAAAAACTAATATAAAGTGGACACAAACCCTTGGAGCAAAGCCATTAGTTGGGAGTCTGTTGCTCTAAAAAGACGTGCACCAACCACAGCAAGTTTAACAGCTTTTAGATAGTTGTCTTTTGTCTTTTTCATGTACGTAGTCTTTCCTCAACCAAGTCCCTCGTTAGAATTCAAAATTTGCTAAATCATCAAAACTTATGATCAACTTCAAACTAACATTAGTTAATTTCAAATGGTTGATGTGAACAAATAACAAATGTGGATCAAAGTAACACCGACTAACTTGGAATCTATCCAAGGACAACCGTCTGAAACTCATGGCACTGCTATCTCCAACAAATCTAAAAGATTAAAATAAAATTTTGGAATTAAAAAAAAAAAAATTAATGGAAATTTGGAACAAACAAAGAGACAAGAACCCTGTCATAAGGAAAGATTGCCAAGAACTTCATGAGAAAATTGTTTTCTGGTGTTTGATTAATTAAAAAGAATATATTCTTCTTGAGAATCATTTTCATCAAAAGGAGAATTTACTTTACTAACTTATGTGCAGAAGTTATTTACAATTTTCCTTGCAATTATCTTATATTGTAATAACTTCATATTATTTGCTCTAATTAATACTTAATTCTTATTACTACATTCTTACAATTCCAAAGTTCATCAACACTCACTCTAATTTGCTAATATTATTATTGGTCATTAATGAGTTTTTCTTATTTTCCACTCATTGGCCAAATTTCGGATAACATTTTCAAAATAATACTATATTTTTTAATTTTTAAAAAAATCATAGAAATTCACTTTCATCATATCAAGATTATAGTAAATATAATTAAATGAACAATAGTGACTACTGAATACGGATTTTTATTGCTGGGACTTATAAACTAGCTATTAACTAATAAATACTTTTTAATTTCTCTAAATCTCATTGATTATCGTATGTCTGTTTTGTTATTTATGTATAGAGAAAATTACAAATAAATAAATGGAAATAAATAGAATGGCAGGCATAATAAAGGTTATTTTTGTTGAATATTGCCCTAAATTTCTTACCATATTAGAATATATTTTTTCCGAAACGGAAAACACAAAGTCTTCATATTTAACTAGTCTTTTTCTTATGACTCTATAAATAGAGAGGTTCATTCCTTCTAACTTGATAACATTCACAATATAGTCTTAGGGAGCTTTGAGAGTTTTGTGTTCCAACCTTGATTTTTAACTGACCTAATTGTGTAAAAATAATAAATTATTATTATTATTATTATTAAATGTTAAGAAAGTCAAACAGACAAATAAGTAGAAAAGTTCAATCTTGTTATCCTAGAAAATATACGTAGTCTGTATGAGCGGTAAATTAATGTATAAATTATAAAATGTAGAAAATAAAATAACAGGTTTACACGTGGTGGGCAATGCATTCTGTTAAGTACTATATGGTACACATAACACCCATAGTTTAGGATTCGGCTTCTAGTTATTACATTTCATATTATAGTGAGGCAAAATTAAATAATTTTAACACAAGTTTTATACTCCATCCATCTGTCCCTAATAACTTATCTACTTTTGGATTGAGACATCAATTTAAAAAAAAAATTATTGACATAATGAGTTTACCATTTTATCCCTATTAATTATGGAGTGGATGAATTAAAAACTTAAGATTTTCAAGAAATTCTACATTTTTCAAAATAATTAATTGAAGGTATAATAGGTAAAAATATTTTGTCTTTTCTTAATTTGTCAAAATGAACAAGTAAGTAGGGACAATTAAAAAAGAAAAAATAAACAAATAATTAGGGACAGAGGGAGTATCTATTTTTTTTTTAAATAAATATAAATAATTTATTCAAAATTCAATAAAACTAGAATAGTTGTGATCCAAAATTAATAAACTAAAATTTATTTGACTTTACCTATCATATGATACCACTAGTAATATTATAATGGTCAATTAGAAGCGGAGCCAGGATATTTATAAAAAAATATACTATATGAGATTAAAAATTATTTTTATTGCATATATAATAATTGTTAAATTTGATTAGTATTGTTTTTCCACTCATGATTATTGTATACAAAAATTGACATGAGGTATGGTGTAATGGTGGAACTGTTTCGTTCATAATTAGAGATTTCAAATTTAATTTCGAATATGAAGAAAATTCTATTGAAAGCGTCACCCTTAAATTAGCGATATAATACATGATTCGATTTTAATCAAAGCTTCAACCTGAAGAAAACAGAGACTAGGTGAGAAAGGAAAAATAAATTATGTTTATACTAAAAGAGTGAGTGATGCTAGCTGTTACGAAAACACAAGGCTGCTGATATACATTCTTCCAAAAACTCTACAAAGTACAAACCCACCCCACCTACTCTTTGTAAAAAGAATTTCTCTCTCTTGCATGAATGAAAATGATGAAAGAGCAAAACCAGAAATCATGTTGAGAGATTAGTTATTTTAGAACACAGAGGGGAAATAAAATGCAGTTAATGTCACTTTTGAGGTCATCTCCAAGGAGCAACTCCAATTACAGTCGGCACTTTGATATACCGGAGGCAGAAACATCGGAGCATGTTGCCGGTGTAATGTTGCCCATTTTTCTCAACAATTTACAGAATAACAATTATGAGAGAGACTTGGTTGAGGTCACGCTACAGCTCGATAACAATTCATTTGTTTTGTGTAGCGTAAAACCAAGTCCAGATCACAAAATCCAAATTGAAGAAGAAGAAGAAGAAAACTCTCCCAGGAAATTCCCGTACTGGTTAAGATCACCTGAAAAGGATGATCAAAATCAGATGAGGGAGATGAAATTGAAACTGGTGAGGAATAAATCGAGCACTGAGCGAGCTCTTGGAGGATTGAGATTCATAAGTAAAACGAGTGGAGAATGTGATAGTAATAATGATATTTGGGGAAAAGTTGAGAGTCGGTTCAACGCTTTGGCCAAGGATGGTTTGCTGACAAGAGAAGATTTCGGTGAATGCATTGGTACACTACATTCAAGTCGTTTCAGCTAAATGCCTTCTTTTCAACCACTCTGTTAAAAAATAAATAAATCTTTACGTTTTATAATCATATATATGATATAGTTTTTAATTACACGTGACATGGTGTAGGAATGGGGGATTCAAAAGAGTTTGCGGTGGGAGTTTTTGATGCATTGGTGCGAAGAAGGCGACAAAAGATGGCAAGGATAAGCAAAGCAGAGCTTCACGAATTCTGGTTGCAAATTTCTGACCAAAGTTTTCACGCCAGACTTGAGATTTTCTTTGACATGTATGTGTCTCTCTCTCTTCTATGCTTTATTGGGTTTCTTTTGTCTTCTACTTCTTCTTCCCCAGTTTCAAAGCAAATATGCTGTTAACACGAAAGCTTTATGTCCTCTTCTGTTAAATAAAATTGTATTTACTTCTTTTTACATTGAATTCTAATTTATCTCTATTATAGATACTCTGACTCTGACTCCCCATCTTCTGTATTGGGAAGACGTGGCGGATTTGCCTTAAATCTTACCCCCACCAAATTATGTACTAACTATTTATTCATTTCATCCAAAAACACTTGCTATAAAAATGGAAAAATAAGAATCCCAAAAGTATATAGTGTAGCTAAAACTAAAAATATTATCTCATTTTATAGTTTGGTCTAAAAATATTATTTGTTATTAATAGTTTAATCTGAAAATATTTCTACCTTCAATAATTTAGTTTAAAATATCCATATAATTACTTAATGAGTTAAAATGTCTTTTTTCTAATAAATATATTATTTCTTTTTTTAAAACACATTTTTCGGTCGAATTTTAAACACATTTGATTCCAAATACTCTATAGTTATTTTAAAAAACACCCATTAAAATCACTTTAACTAATAAATAATCTTTTTCTTCGTAATATCATTTTAACAATTAAAATATAATAACTACATGTACCATTTTGATTATTTATATATGTAATATCATGATAACTCC
Source organism: Solanum etuberosum (assembly GCA_029582245.1). Lineage (NCBI taxonomy): Eukaryota > Viridiplantae > Streptophyta > Magnoliopsida > Solanales > Solanaceae > Solanum > Solanum etuberosum. Next base: position 150,994 of record JAJONR010000200.1, on the reverse strand, counting down.
ATTATTAATTTCATTTTGATAACGATAATAATAAAAAAAATTGTATTTCGTAATTCTTTTTTGAATTAAAACAGGATAAACATTTGATAATAGTAATAAAATATTATTTAAAAAAAATAAAGTGTTTAAAAAGAAATAAAATACAATAATTTATTTATTTAGAAAAAAAAACATTTTTGATCCATTAAGACTTCTTTTGACCAAATTATCGATGGCTAGGCATTTTTTTTTATCAAACTTGACTATTAGGACATTTTTTGATCAAATTATTGAGGGCATGAGTATTTTTGAACCAAACTATTAACTTGAAATACTTTTGTTCAATTTCATATAATTGGAAGACAATTTTTTCTCTTTTCCTCTCATCTTTAATGTTACAAATTTGACTTGAATTACACCCTTACCTGTTGCTCCCTAGTCCCTCCCAATATTAATTACTATTGTATCTTTCATGTTACAAGTCAGACTTGATATACACGTTTACCTATTACTATAGATCAACATGAAAACAACTAATTTGGTGCAAAAAGATTACCCACACAAGTTTAATCTTTAAAAGTAAAGCTGGAAATTTAAGATCATAAGAAAATTTTGGAATCCTTAATATTTTTGATATAGTTTTAATAAATTCTAACTTTAAGTATGAGTTGATCTAATTAATTTTAACTTAAAAAAATAAATCTTAAATCTGATAAAACAAAAAGTAGTATATAATATAATTGAGATGGTGGAGTATTTAATTTTCAATTGATGACGATATAAATATGCATATTTCGATTATAGGGCTGATAGCAATGGAGATGGAAGAATCACGAAAGAAGAAGTTCAAGAGGTAAGATTATTATTGGTTCAACTTTCTCAATCAAAACAAATAGGGTGAACTAAGTAAACAAAAAACAAAAAGAGTGGTTCAGTTTTGGTCAAATTGACTAATTTCCGTCTAGAATGGGGGCAACTTAAATAACTTTTTTTTTAAAAACAACTTGTTCTTCAATCTTCTAATTATTGTGAAAGTTTGATGACTCTGAACAGTTACTAGTATTTCAGAATTAATTTAATTTGTATCCAAAGATATAGCTTTAAAAAAAAATCTACAATCAAGTTACTACTATTATTGCATACAGTAAGTATGAGTATAAAACTTGATAAAGAACCCACGTGGGTTGTGGTGCAATGGTGAGATTGTTTCATCCTTAACCCCAGATCTAAGGTTTGAGCCCTGAGTATAGAGAGAATCGTGTTGAAAGCGTCACCCCTGAATGGGCCTTACAGTGTACGATTCGAATTTAGTTGGAGCTCCAATGTTTGCTCCGAACACAGGGTGGGAAACCAAAAAAAATTAAAACTTGATAAAGATGGTAGGTAACTTTAAAAATCGTTAGATTGTGAAACAATTCATAATTTTATATGTTTTTGTTCCTTGACCAGTTGATAATGGTGAGTGCTTCAGCAAATAAGCTATCAAAATTGAAGGAAAATGCAGGAGAGTATGCTTGTTTGATAATGGAGGAATTAGACCCAGAAGATGTTGGTTACATTGAGGTATGTTCCTCTGGTTTGCAAAGTGTGTTAAAAATAGCAACACTAATATGTGCCTTTTCCTTCAGTTATGGCAGTTGGAAACACTTCTTCTACAAAGGGACAATTACATGAGCTACAGTAGGCCTTTAAGCACAACCAGTGTCGACTGGAGTCCAAACATAAGAACCAGCAACGCCAACAACATAGTAAAGAAAGCAAGTCGTGCCCTCAAATGCCTTGTCTTAGACAACTGGCATAGAGGCTGGATTATTTTTCTATGGTTGCTCGCTATGGTTGGACTTTTCACTTGGAAATTCATGCAGTACAGGCAAATGGAAGCATTTCAAGTAATGGGTTACTGTTTGGCTACAGCTAAAGGGGCTGCCGAGACACTCAAGTTTAACATGGCACTAATCCTTTTACCAGTTTGTCGAAACATGTTAACTAGGTTACGTTCAACAAGAGCCGGGATACTTATTCCATTTGATGACAATATCAATTTTCACAAGGTAAACACTCCATACCTCAATTTATCACTAGTATCATATATTCCTTAACTAGGCCATTGACTTGCAGATTATTGCACATGCCATAGCTGTTGGCATAATACTTCATGCAACCAACCATTTAGCGTGTGATTTTCCCCATTTGGTTAACTCATCGCCAGAAAAATTTGCACTCGTAGCTTCTGATTTTGACAAGTTGAAACCAAGCTACATAAGTCTTTTGACTGGTGTTGAGGGCATCACCGGTATTTCTATGGTAATTTTGATGACTATAGCCTTTATACTGGCAACACGACGCTTCAGGAGGAGCGTACTGAAGTTGCCACCCCCTCTGAACCGATTAACAGGCTTTAATGCATTTTGGTATTCTCATCACCTTCTGGCATTGGTCTATATATTGCTACTACTACACGGAACATTCCTGTTCTTTGTCCACAAATGGTATCAGAAGACGGTAAGGACTATGAAGATAATTAGTACGAAGAGAGCAAGCATTAAATTGAAAAACATTTATCCAATATTATATGCTAACAATGTATCACCAATAACTATTGCAGACGTGGATGTATATCTCCATTCCGTTAATCCTGTACATTGCAGAGAGGACTTTGAGAACATGGCGATCAGAAGACTATGCAGTTAAGATCTTGAAGGTAAGTTGCCAATGAGGCCTTAATCTCTAGCAAACTAAGGGAAAGAAACTGATACATGTGGTTAAATAGATGGCATTTTCATCAATTACACTTGTATTCTCGGTACAGTGGAAGAAACTAGCTCCTAAAATGAAACTGTAAAACCACTTAAGAATATAAGGAGAGGAAGATGAAGAACAAGATAGGAGGAAACAAATAAAGAATTGATTTTCGGACCTTACAGGTTTCTGTACTTCCAGGAGATGTCTTGAGCTTGATCATGTCAAAACCAGCTGGCTTCAAATACAAGAGCGGGCAGTATATATTCCTGCAGTGCCCAACAATATCCTCATTTGAATGGTAGGTATTGTTGTTTCACATGCAAGCTGATTATGTTCCCAACAGGCATTGAACATGTATCTCAATATTTCTCCAGGCATCCATTTTCTATAACATCAGCACCCGGAGATGACTACCTCAGTGTTTATATCCGGATTGTAGGTGACTGGACAAAAGAACTTAAGAGGGTATTCACAGAGATTCCAGCATGTGTAGTTGGTAAAGCAAAGTTTGAAGAACATGAAAGTGTTGATCAAAGAGGGTAACTTTACTACTTCTGTCCAGTCAAACCTACATCGTGATTTCTTTTACAAGTTCTAAAAATGCTATCGACCATGCAGTTTACCTCGATTGCTAGTTGATGGACCATATGGAGCTCCAGCACAAGACTATCAAAATTATGATGTCTTACTTCTTGTAGGACTTGGTATTGGAGCTACACCTTTTATAAGTATCCTAAAGGATCTACTGAACAATACAAGAGCACATGAAAATGTGGTAAATCTTACTTCATCATAACTTCAAAGCAATAACGTTGTAAGGCTCCAAGTAAATATTTTGCGTCCATGATTCTGTTTCAGGATTCAAATACTGAGACCAGCACATCAGATGATAGCTGGACAAGTTTTGCTTCTTCAAGCTCAGCATCAAGTGTAAAAAAGAAGTCACAAAGGGCAAGAAATGCACATTTTTATTGGGTTACCAGAGAACCTGGATCCTTAGAGTGGTTCAAAGGAGTGATGAATGAAGTTGCAGAGATGGATCACAAAGTAGTACACACATACTTCTTGCTACATTTCCTTAAACTGCTCCTAATTGGAATTCTACGTTGGTCGATTTCTGTTTTAATATTATTGCCACTCAACTCAGTTATGTTCCTGTATTCTGGTGATGGAACAGGGTCAGATAGAGATGCATAATTATCTAACGAGTGTTTATGAAGAAGGTGATGCCAGATCAACTCTCATCACCATGCTTCAGGCACTTAATCATGCAAAACATGGTGTTGACATCTTGTCTGGCACTAGGGTATGATCCATTACTTACCTCACATAGACCTTCTCAAAGTCAAATATTTTTAATTCTACACATTAAAACTAATTCTACTGCAGGTGAGGACACATTTTGCAAGGCCCAAATGGACTGAAGTGTTCAAGAGAATAGCATTGAAACACCCCTATTCCACAGTAGGTAAAGAATTTCTACAATCTCAATTATGATAATTTATTAAGCACCAGCAGTTCTGACAAGTGCCCCTTCCTACATGATTTTGCTAGTTAACTTAGACCTAATGCCTTATGATTAATTCAGCAAAAATGAGACATCCTTCTTCTAATGATTATCATCGCATAGTAGAAGCTAATAAAACAACAAATATCAAAGGTTAGAAAAAATGGTCAAATAACCCGTCAATCTATTACCAGATTTCCAACTATACATTTATACTTCACTGGGTATTATTACCCTCCTGGGCTATTGTAAAGTAGATTTATTTCCTCTCTAAAACGTCATTATCAGGCATGTGTCTTGTGGTGAAATACACGCACTTGACACGTGTATTTCACCATTAAATAATTTATTTTTAAAAAAAATATTCTCTTCTTTCCTCCTCCTCTCTTCCTCAATCATTTCTTCAACCCTAACTATAATAAACACCATTTTTTATCTCAATAAATTTCTATATTTCTAACAATTTATAAGAACGAAATCATGTCAGCTTTTCATCCACTCCGAATCTCTAGAGCCTAGAAGATAGGGTCCTAATCAAATCTCTCATTCAACTAATTCAACAATCTTTTCATATTTTTTTACATTTTGTTCGATTTCCTTCATTAGACAATTTCAAATACACATTGAATGGGTATGAACATTCGAGATCAGATTCAACGTCCAACGATCCTGTCGACAGCTCAAAACCATTGTGGATGACCAATTTGTAATACCAATTTGAGAAACCTCTCTCTCTTCCCCATTCTTTCTCCCTCTAAAATTTTCATGATTAATTTATAATTTGAGTTTTTGATTTTGATTCTTCATGGATTTTAGGAGAACATATAGGATCTTTCTTTAAAAAGGTAAAAGAAATTGTTTTGTTTCAGTTCCTTCTAATAATTTGAAATTATTTTTTAAGAATACAATTACTTTACTTTGACTTTGTTACTCTTGAGTTCGTGACTTTAAAAAAAAATCAATCAATGGGTATAATTTTTAAAAATAAATAATTAATTTGTTAGATGTATTCTAAATAAGTCTATTGAAAAATTATTTTTTCATATAATGCATTAATTGTTGATATTTTTTATACCAAACATCCATTAATGAAGCTTCAACAATGATAATGGTGAAGAAGGTATATTTGTATAGATAAATAAGAAAAAAGAAAGAGAAAGAAAAAACAAAAGAGAAAAAACGGAAATAAAAAAAAAAACAGGCAACTCAATACACTCTCTATGGCAACTCAACACTTAGGGACTGTTTGGAAAGTCATCAGGTAATTCGAATTGGTGTAATTACTAGGGTAGTAATTATCAACCTAGTAATTACGCTGACATGTTTGTTTCCCACAATGTAATTACAGTGCAATTACAAGTGTATTGTTTGGTTACACAAGTGTAATATCATAAGGTTATATTGAATTTTTTTAAAAAATTAATTATTTAAAATTAAAAATTTATATTAGACAAATGAGAGCATTTATAAATGATATTAAATTGAATATTTAAGATATATATTGTCTTTTGAAAATATATTAATTAATAAACATATGTTCTTAGCTAATATTATAAAAAATAATTGATTTATATTTTTCAATTTAGTATATTTTAATAGGAAAAAGGACAAATATACTCCCGAACTATTAAAAAAATTATGTATAGAATAATAAAAATAAAAAAGAATTTAAAGTAAAAAAATACATTAAAACGAAAAAAATAAAAATAGAAATAAAACAAAAGAAATTAAAAAGTAATCAGTTTGTAATTACATCATGTAATTACCAGCAATTCACAACCTCCCCTGTGAATTGGAGAGTGTAATTACACCCTGCCAATTACATTCAATTACCCGCTGACCATGAAATTACAAGACCAACCAAACAGGACAAACAGTGTAATTACACCCAATTACACCCAATCCAATTATCAGGGTGACTTTCCAAACACGTCCGTTCGTAAAGTATAGGTGTGTAGTTGGAAATCCGGTAATAGGCTGGGGATCATTTGGCCATTTTCTCTTAAAGGTTATATACAAGCTTGAAGAAGAATCTAAAAATGCAGCAATATTGATATATCAAAAGAACAACATGGTCGTTGATTAGATGAAAACAAAGCGGACATAATTCTACAATTAGAAATGGCTTAAGTCAGCGACAATTCCTTAAAATTATCCGCATAATTCACTTAGACATCTTAACTAGGACTTGTACCTATTGAACACCTAAATTGTTCAAAACATGTACCTATTAAACACAAAACGCTAATATGGCAAAAAATGTATTTTGCACCTCCCTTGAAGCGCGTGAAAAGATTCAAAATAGTAAAATTTTTTTACATTTTTTCTTCTTTTATTGACACTTGGCACTATAATTAACTTGAAAGAATTTTCTTTTTCTTTCATTTACACTTTTTTTAAAAAAGAAAAGCACCCTACCCCTTACTAGTCATCTTCTTCATAATTTAGTTTGCAAATTTTTCTCCATTTTAGCTCCAACATTGTTTTTCTTTCTTTTTTATAATAAAAAAATATTATTTCTTCCAAATCTGAAGATAAATGAAAATCAACTATGAAGACATCATACGATTCAGATTTGAAAGAAAGACTTTTTTTCATATGATATATTTCAAATCTCATAAAAATAATGAAACAAATATGAAGAAGAAGAAAGAAGATAAATGATTTTTACGTATAAAAAAAAGTTAACCGGTATTTGTTTATCACAATTTTCGAACAATTTTTTTTACTCAAATTCAAATATAAAACCATTAAATTTATCAAAAATGATATTCGAAAATTTGAAAGAATTAATTTTTGAGCTATTAATATCTTTTTGTCATCGATGTAGAAATGAATAACCGCCGGCAAAATTTTCTTTCTTCTTCACTCTTAGTATGAAAATATATTTTTTTTTAAAAGTTAATCTTCAAGTTATTTGAAAAGAAATTAGGTTTTGTGATTTGAGAAAGAATGTGTTTTGGGAAGAAGATGAAGATGAAAGGAGGTTGGGTAGGGGTGGGGTTGGGTAAAATAGGTTGACATTTTCATTTATTTTTTTTTATAAAAAAATAGATATAAAATGTGTTTGAAATAATTTTAAACAAAAAATTATTTTTTAAAATAATTTTCGGGGCCCAGTGCCACATGTTATTTTTTAATTAACCGTTTTGCCATGTCAACGCAAGTGTATCACACACTCTTCATATTTTTTGCTGATTATCAAAAAATGCTAATAGGAACAATTTTTGAATATGTATAAGTGTCCAATAGGTACTAATCTTAGTTGAGGTGTCTAAGTGAATTATGCAGACAACTTTAAGGGATCGTCAATGGCTTAAGCCATTAGAAATTAAAGGACCTAAAGGCATAGATCAGTTATTACCGAAGTCATGAATAGTAAATTCTTCATAGTTCATGAAATATTCAAACAATTAGATCAACTAACACCAGAAAGTATTTATCTTATTGAAGCATTTACAAGGTAGAACATCCAACCGGGCACTTCCCAATTAACATTGTATATTAAAAAAGAAAGAGACACTAAATATAACAGAAAAATTAAAAAGAAAAAGTGCAAAATGAAACTGGAGACTGACAAAATGATATGCAGGAGTCTTCTACTGTGGGATGCCTGTCTTGGCAAAGGAGTTGAAGAAGCTATCACAAGAATTAACTTACAAGACATCCACACGTTTCGAGTTCCACAAGGAGTACTTCTGATATTAGCAATTTTCACTAATAATATCCAAGTGATTTTTTTCCTTTATATTTTGTGATTATTATTTATGTGATGCATGTACATGTATATTTCAATTCAAAAATGTAAATGCATGTATCATAAAAGATACTATATATGCTGAAAGAGAGTTTTCTTACTAGAAAATTGTAAATGCTCATCAAAGCAATCATTTTACAGAAATACATAAGAGATATATTATTGTACCATAATGCACATCATATGAGCAAAACAGCATGGCATGTCAAGAAAGGTCAATCAAATTCGCAAGAGTATTTTCAAATATCAAAGCTGCTATTTTATATTCCGTGGAAGAGAAATACTCCAACGACATGTCAAAAATTACACACAGAAGATCCTTGTCAAAAATTACATATGGGAGAGAGCATTCAATAGGAAAAGCACAGAGCAAAATATTTGAGAGACCTAATAAAGCATCAGAATTTTCTAAACTTCGTGATTTAACCAATCTCAAAAAACAAAAAACAAGAAAACACTCAAGTAGTTTGTGTTATCTTTTTTTTGTGATGATGTGTCCGGACCAGCATGCGAACTTTGACTATTCATTGGCTACCTACTGTGTACCTCCCACCAACCTACCAAGGAAGATTTAGGAAAATGAGACGAAATCATTTGTTCCTTCTGCCTCAATTTATGTAACGAAATCACCTGTTTCCTCTGTCCAAATTTATGCAACACTCTTTCCTTTTTACTCCGTCACAAAAATCATGACTCATTTCTATATTTAGTACTCCCTCTAGTTCATATTAAGTGAATTGTTTTCATAGTTCATAATAAGTGAATTATTCCAAGTTCAAGAAAATTCTTGGGACTTTTTTTTCCAGTTATAATCTTCATGTAATGAGGTTCTTAACTAATTTACATATTATAGTACAACAGTTTGGGAATAACCAAAAGGGTAATAGTGGAAAGTAGCCTTTAATTTATGTCCTTAAATATTTTTCTAAAGGGGCATGTCAAACCCCAATAATTGACTTAATATGGACTAGAGGGGTAACAATTTAACTTCAAACTTCTCATTTAACTCTTAATGAGATGATTTAGAACCATATTAATTTCTATTACTTATTTTAGACTACAAATTCAAAAGTCTTTCTTTTTTTCTCTTAAACACTATGCCTAGTCAAACACCCTCACATAATTGGGACACACGGAGTAATGGTTTGTATTTATCTTATAAAGTCAATACATCATTTTTATAAGAAAAAGAATGTCAGGGTACTTTTCTTATATTATATTCTTTCATCAGCAAAGATTCAGACAAAATGTAGAAAATCAGTATCATCATAATTGAAAATAGAATCATAAACTTTAAATATCATAAAGTTATTCATCCTTGGATCTCCTGAGAAGTTTGGAAACCTATCGATGCACCCTACACACACTTGAGTGTATAGCCGAAAAATACACCGGCAACAAAACAAATGGCACAGAGTTTTGAGCAAATCCATAGTACCCTACTTGCTTGCAGAAAAAGGTGTACAAATCCTTCCTTGAAAAGCCACATCATTTTCATTACTATCATATGTGCATGATTAATGCATTGGCCACATAGAGGAGGCTTGGATATAGGGAGGATTACTTATATATGTCAACACCAATGCACAGAGGAGCAAAATGACTCCCATAGACACAATCCATAAGGATGCGAATGAAGAAGAACAGTGAAATTGGGGAAAATCAATCCGATCTATTTCATTGCAACTGTACACGTATTTATACAAGGAGAGAGAAAATATCTAACTTGTAACTACCTTTAGTGCAGCAGAATATTTAATCCCAGTCAGTGTCTTGGTCAATATGTCTGCCAGTTGATCGTTGGATCCTATGTGATGTAGTGAAATAAAGCCTGCTTGTAGTAAATTTCTGATAAAATGACAGTCAACTTCCATATGCTTGGTCCTTTCATGGAATACATGATTTCGAGCAATGTGGAGAGCTGATTGACTATCACAATATACATCACTGGGAGTTAGGAAGGGCACTGTGAGTTCTTCAAGCAATCTTTTAAGCCAAACTAATTCACCTGCAACCTTTCTCAGGGACCTATACTCTGCCTCAGCTGAAGATAGAGATATTGTTTCCTGTTTCTTTGACTTCCAACGGAGTGGACTGTTATCTATCAACACAATATACCCACTTACTGACTTCTTGGAATCAGGGCATGCAGCCCAATCTGAGTCGCAATAAGCTCTGACATTGTAAGACTGATCATGCGACATGAATATGCCTAAAGTAGGGTCTGTCTTGAGATACCTTAGGAGGTCGAATGCTTCTTTTAAATGCGGCTCTCTGGTCCTGCATAAACTGACTAAGGTGCTGCACACTATAGGATATGTCCATTCTAGTATTGGTCAAAAAATTTAACTTCACTACAAGTTTTCTGTAAAATGCAGGATCTGAAAGTTGAGGGCCTTCTTTGGCATGAAGTTTTACAATAGGATCTAATGGAGAGGTGCAGTTTCTTAGGCTGGAAACATTGTAGGTCTTTAGCAAATCAAGAACAAACTTTCTTTGTGAAATAATGAGTCCATCTTCTTTGTAAAGTACTTCAATCCCAAGAAAATAATGTAACTTACCCAAGTATTTGATCTTGAACTTATCATGTAGGAAAGTTTTGAGTTCTTCTATTTCAGCTACACTTGTGCCAGTCAGGATAACATCATCTACATAAACAGCCACAAAAATAGTGGATTCTGCAGTTTTCTTGTGGAAGAGAGAGTAGCCATTTAGAGAGTGAGTGTATAATGCTTCAGCTAGCTTGGCATACCAGTGCCTGCTGACCTGTTTCAATCCATAAGTGATTTATTCAGCTTGCACACCATCCCTGATTTGCCTACTACTAAGCCTGGTGGTTTTTCCATGTATACTTCCTCATGTAACTCACCATGGAGGAATGCATTGTTCACATCAAGTTGGTAAATGCTCCATCCTTTCTTAATTGTTGTGGCTAACAAGGCTCTTACAGTGGTCATTTTAATTTCTGGTGAAAAGATAATTCATTTTAGATGTTTTTACACTTGTGACACAAGATTTTGTGCATTTTTAATATCTTCCACACTTGATATATGTTTTTATGAAAGCTTGATATAAGACTTATTACTCTATTACTTTGCTTTTTCTGCTTTATTATTAAATGTCGTGGATGAAAGATTAACTTATTTACGGGTGGGTTAGGATTAAAAATTTATAATTTATTTTCTTATGATTGTCGGATAAAAGAAGTTTCAATAACCAAGTAAGTATTTGACAATGGCATGTAGTGCCACCATCATTAACTACTAATTGCTATCATTTTGACTACATTAATTACAATAGTCATTTAGTTTTAAATTCTTTGACCAATCATACCACTTCACATTAATTGAAACAGATGAAGTAATTTTCAATTAAATTTTGTAACTCTCAGAAGTTAATGACTAATATTGTATTATCTATATCTTGTCTTATATGAGTTTAACTACAACCCAAATAAGAACGAAATTATGACACATTTAAACTACCACATTCTATAATATAACAGTTTTGCTTTGTGAAAAGTATTCTAAGGCAAGGGTTCAAGGACGGTAGAAGAGTCCACGGTCAGTGAACCCATCCTTGAACCTAAGCCTTGTAAAAATTATTCTATGACAATGATTCACGGACTGGTTCACGGCCAGTAGAAGGGTCCACGGACGGTAGACCCATCCATGGAGATTGACTTAGAAAAATAAAAATTGTTAGTTATTTTTTCAAGGTTATATGGGTCTTTTCCTATGAATCTAATATCTAAACTAGGTCGTTTTAATCCAAATCCTAGACTCTATATAAGTCTTTTAAGCCTAAAATTTAACCATTCTAAATCACTTTTTAAATTTCCCCAAATTCCTCCAAGTTCTTCCCCAAAACATTTCTCTCTCTAAAAGCTTGAAGAAGAAGACTAGGATTTCAAGATCAAGTCTCCAATTCACCATTAATTGTGGGCTTTGAACTATAAGGTATGATAGTCTTCATTCATTGAGCCCTTTTCCTCCATTGAGTTCCTAAATTCTTCAATTTATAAAGTTAGAAATGCCCAATTGAGTTAGGGTTTTTCCTCTATGTCATGGGTTCTTTTAAATGTTGATTTATTTGATTGATTTTATGAACTTTTATGTATGAATTGATATAATCTCATGATTTTAAGGTGAATCCTCATGAACCCATGTTTAATCCATATTTTCTAGATATTGATGATTGAAAGTGGGTCTTGAACTATTAAAGCTGAATTATGGAATTATGCATGTTCTTATGGAATTGCTGATATATGATGTAGATTGTTTTGAGAGTAAAAGCATATATGTTGTTGTTGTGGTTAATTGTTGTGAAAGGATTGCTCACATAACTACCTCATACATGAATGTGAAAGGTTTTCTCACATTAAGGATTCTAAGGTTGAAAGGTCTTCACACCTAAAATGAATCAAAGATGTAAGAGTGAAAAATTCACTTACCTTTGACTCTCTCAGCTCACGAGGAAAGAAACGCCCCATAAAGGCACTTTCGAACACAGCCCAACTCACAATTGGTGCCCCTTCAGCTCTACTTTTCTTCCATTGGTCGTACCAGATCCTAGCAACAGTTTTGCGTTGGTATGAAGCTAGCTCCACATGCTCAACATCTGAAACATGCATCACCTCAAACACTTTCTGCAGTTCCTCCACAAAGTTTTCCGGATCTTCAATGACACTCCACCCTGTGAAGTCTAGAGGATTCATCGTCAAGAACTCACGGATTCTTGATGTATCAGCCACATCCTGATGAATCCCTCTCTGTTGCCCAGCTTGGTTGGTCACCACTTGAATCAACATCTGAATATCATTCCGGAACTCAACATTAGTGACCTCTCCTTGGGGTTGCACTTCTGGTGTATTGGGTACCCCTTGATCTTGGGGATCAACATTAGATAGTTAGATAGTTTCTTGTACTGTCCCGAGAATACAAGTGTAATTGATGAAAATGCCATCTATTTAACAACATGTATCAATTTCTTGCCCTTAGTTTGCTAGAGATGAAGGCCTCATTGGCAACTTACCTTCAAGATCGTAACTGCATAGTTTTCTGATCGCGATGTTCTCAGGTACCCAAGATCAAGGGGTACCCAATGCACCAGAAATGCAACCCCAAGGAGAGGTCACTAATGCTGAGTTTTAGGATGCTATCCGGATGTTGATTCAAGTGGTGACCAACCAAGCTGGGCAACAGAGAGGGATTCGTCAGGATGTGGCTGATACATCAAGAATACGTGAGTTCTTGAGGATGAATCCTCCAGAATTCATAGGGTGAAGTTTCACTGAGGATTCAGAAAACTTTGTGGAGGAACTGCAGAAAGTATTTGAGGTGATGCATGTTGCAGATGCTGAGCACGTGGAGTTAGCTTCATACCAACTCAAAGGTGTTGCTAGGATCTGGTACGACCAATGGAAGAAGAGTAGTTGAAAGGGCACCATTTGTGAGTTGGTTCGTGTTCGAAAGTGCCTTCATGGGGAATTTCTTTCACCGTGAGCTGACAGAGTCAAAGGTAAGAGAATTTCTCACTCTTACATCTTTGATTCATTTTAGATGAGAAGACCTTTCAACCTTAGAATCCTTAATGTGAGAAAACCTTTCACATTCATGTATGAGGTAGTTATGTGAGCAATCCTTTCACAACAATTAATCACAACAACAACATATATGCTTTTACTCTCAAAACAATCTACATCATATCTCATCAATTTCATAAGAACATGCATAATTCCATAATTCACCTTTCATAGTTCAAGACCCACTTTCAATCATCAATATCTAGAAAACATGGGTTAAGCATGGGTTCATGAGGATTCACCTTAAAATCATGAGATTATATCAATTCATGCATAAGAGTTCATAAATAAATAAAATAAATTAATATTTAAAAGAACCCATGACATAGAGGAAAACCCTAACTCAATAGGGATTTCTAACTTTATAAATTGGAGAATTTAGGAACTCCATGGAGGAAAGGGCTCCATGGATGAAGACTATAATAACTTATAGTTCAAAGCCCACAATTAATGGTGAATTTGAAGACTTGATCTTGAAATCCTAGTCTTCTTCTTCAAGCTTCTAGAGAGAGAAATTTTTGGGGGAAGAACTTGGAGGGATTTGGGGAAATTTAAAAAGTGATTTAGAATGATTAAATTTTACGCTTAAAAGAATTATATAGGGTCTACAATTAGAATTAAAATGACCTAGTTTAGGTATTAGATGCATAGAAAAAGACCCATATAAACTTGAAAAAATAACTAACGAGTTTTATTTTTCTAAGTCAATCTCCACGGACGGGTCTACCGCATGTGGACCATTCTACTGGCCGTGAACCTGTCTGTGAATTATTGCCTTAGAATAATTTTTACAAGGCTTGGGTTCAAGGATGGGTTCATAGACCGTGGACTCTTCTACCGTCCTTGAACCCTTTCTTAGACCCTTACCTTAGAATACTTTTCAAAAGGCAAACTGTTATGTTATAGAATGTGGTAGTTTAAATGTGTCATAATTTCGTTCTTATCTGGATTGTAACTAAAATCATATAAGACAAGATATAGATAATACAATAATAGTCATTAACTTCTGAGAGTTACAGAATTTAATTGAAAATTACTTCATCTGTTTCAATTAATGTGAAGTGGTATGATTGGTCAAAGAATTTAAAACTAAATGAAGATTGTAATTAATGTAGTCAAAATGATAGCAATTAGTAGTTAATGATGGTGGCACTACATGCCATTGACAAATAATTACTTGTTTATTGAAACTTCTTTTATCCGACAATCATAAGAAAATAAATTATAAATTTTTAATCCTAACCCACCCGTATATAAGTTAATCTTTCACCCAACAACAACATTTAATAATAAAGCGGAAAAAGAAAAGTAATAGAGTTATAAGTCTTATATCAAGCTTTCATAAAAACATATATCAAGTGTGGAAGATATTAAAAATGCACAAAATCTTGTGTCACCGGTGTAAAAACATCTAAAATGAATAACCTTTTCACCAGTAATTAAAATGACCACCGTAAGAGCCTTATTATCCAAAAACAGTTAAGAAAGGATGGAGCATTTACCAGCTTGATGTGAACAATGCATTCCTCCATGGTGAGTTACATGCGGAAGTATACATGGAAAAACCACCAGGCTTAGTAGTAGGCAAATCAGGGATGGTGTGCAAGCTGAATAAATCACTTATGGATTGAAACAGGTCAGCAGGCACTGGTATGCCAAGCTAGCTGAAGCATTATACACTAAAGGTTACACTCACTCTCTAAATGACTACTCTCTCTTCCACAAGGAAACTGCAGACTCCACCATTTTTGTGGCTGTTTATGTAGATGATGTTATCCTGACCGGCACAAGTGTAGCTGAAATAGAAGAACTCAAAACATTTCTACATGATAAGTTCAAGATCAAAGACTTGGGAAGTTGCATTATTTCCTTGGGATGGAACTACTTAACAAGGAATATGGACTCATTATTTCACAAAGAAAGTTTGTTCTTGATTTGCTAAAGACCTACAATGTTTCCAGCCTAAGAAACTGCACCTCTCCATTAGATCCTATTGTAAAACTTCATGCCAAAGAAGGCCCTCAACTTTCAGATCCTGCATTTCACAGAAAACTTGTTGGGAAGTTAAATTTTCTGACCAATACTAGAATGGATATATCCTATAGTGTGCAGCACCTTAGTCTGTTTATGCAGGATCCCAGAGAGCCTCATTTAAAAGCAACATTCCACCTCCTAAGGTATCTCAAGACAAACCCTACTTTAGGCATATTCATGTCGCATGACCAGTCTTATAATGTTAGAGCTTATTGCGACTCAGATTGGGCTGCATGCCTTGATTCCAGGAATTCAGTAAGTGGGTATATTGTGTTGTTAGGTAAAAATCCACTCAGTTGGAAGTCAAAGAAACAGGAAACAATATCTCTATTTTCAGCTGAGGAAGAGTATAGGGCCCTGAAAAAGGTTGCAGTTGAATTAGGTTGGCTTAAAAGATTGCTTGAAGAACTCACATTGCCCTTACCAACTCCCATTGATGTATATTGTGATAGTCAATCAGCTCTCCACATTTCTCGAAATCCTGTATTCCATGAAAGGACCAAGCATATCAAAGTTGACTGTCATTTTATGAGAAATTTATTACAAGCAGGCTTTATTTCACTACATCACATAGGATCCAACGATCAACTGGCAGACATATTGACCAAGACACTAACTGGATTAAACATTCTGCTGCACTACACAAGTTGTCAGTGTTTTACACTCCTCCAACTTGAGGGGGGGGTATTGAGATTATATTAGTTAATTAAATGTTATTAGTTAATTAATTCTCAGTTAGTTAGTTAGACCAGTTGGTTATTTTGTTAGTTAGTGTGAGCTGTAGCTTCTAGCTCATTGACAACTATAAGGTAGTTACAAGTTAGATATTTTCTTTCTCTCCTGGTATAAATACGTGTACAGTTGCAATGGAATAGATCGGATTGATTTTCCCCAATTTCACTGTTCTTCTTCATTCGCATCCTTATGGATTGTGTCTATGGGAGTCATTTTGCTCCTCTGTGCATTGGTGTTGACATATATAAGTAATCCTCCCTATATCCAAGCCTCATCTATGTTGCCAATGCATTAATCATGCACATATGATAGTAATGAAAATGATGTGGCTTTTCAAGGAAGGATCTGTACACCTTTTTCTGCAAGGAAGGAGGGTACTATGGATTTGCTCAAAACTCTGTGCCATTTGTTTTGTTGCCGGAGTATTTTTCGGCTATACACTCAAGTGTAGGGTGCATCGATAGCTTTCCAAACTTCTCAGGAGATCCAAGGATGAATAGTTTTATGATATTTAAAGTTTATGATTCTATTTTCCATTATGATGATACTGATTTTCTACATTTTGTCTGAATGTTTGCTGATGAAAGAATATAATATAAGAAGAGTACACTGACATTCTTTTTCTTATAAAACTGATGTATTGACTTTATAAGATAAATACAAACCATTACTTCCTGTGTCCCAATTATGTGAAGGTGTTTGACTAGGCATAGTGTTTAAGAGAAAAAAGAAAGACTTCTGAATTTATAGTCTAAAATAAGTCATAGAAATTAATGTGGTTCTAAATCATCTCATTAAGAGTTAAATGAGAAGTTTGAAGTTAAATTGTTACTCCATCTAGTTCATATTAAGTGAATTGTTGGAGTTTGGCATGCCCCTTTCGAAAAATATTTAAGGACATAAATTAAAGGCTACTTTCCACTATTACCCTTTTGGTTATTCCCAAACGGTTGTACTATAATACGTAAAGTAGTTAAGAACCTCATTTCATGAAGGATAAATATGAAAAAAAAGTCCCAAGAATTTTTTTGAACTTGGAATAATTCACTTATTTTGAATTATGAAAAAAAGTCTCAACAATTCACTTAATATGAACTAGAGGGAGTACTAAATATAGAAATGAGTCATGATTTTTGTGACAGAGTAAAAAGGAAAAAGTGTTGCATAAATTTGGACAGAGGAAACAGGTGATTTCGTTACATAAATTGAGGCAGAAGGAACAAATGATTTCGTCTCATTTTCCTAAATCTTCCTTGGTAGGTTGGTGGGAGGTACGTAGCAGGTAGCCAGTGAATAGTCAAAGTGCGCATGCTGGTCCGGACACCATCATCACAAAAAAAGATAACACAAACTACTTGAGTTTTTTTTGTTTTTTGATTTTTGAGAATGGTTAAATCACGAAGTTTAGAAAATTCTGATGCTTTATTAGGTCATACATAATTTATCAAACTCCACATACACTTCTTAGTACTGCATTGAAACCAATGGTTTTACTACTAACAATACATCATATTTACACCGTCCATTTACCTTCCACTAAAATTGCTGCTTGTATCAAAATCTCCCTAGCAAAGACTTTGTCGCCTCTAAAAATTCTGAACTATGGCTGTTCTCTTTTTCTATGCAAGCATTCCATGACATATGCGGGTCCCATCTAAGTCTAATAGAACGAATTCCATACATGATAGTTCTTTCCCAATTAAGATAGAGTTATTGAATAACGCCCAACATCAACTCCACACAATTTTTCACATACCAAGTTTCAAGTACTATTCAAACCATCATATACATCATGCCAAAACTTAGATAAATTCCTGGCCATCCCAATAATGTTGTATACCATGAGCGCATAACCCCTATTTACCATCAAGGGTCTACGTATCACATCACCACGGTCTGTGTATTCCATCACTATAGTAGCTTCAACTCCGTCAAAACCCTCAACAACCATGTAGAACTGTAGGTTCATACTGTGGTGCCACCATAAGTAATCTACCATAATTCGACAATCAAAACAAACATAGAAATGCAGAATCTTCCGCACATCACTGTTTCTCAGCAATACCATGACCCAATCATAGAAAAAGTCACTGTTAAACCTTTAGTAAGTCTATGAAAAACCAGTTCACATAGCATCGTCATATCTTAATACAAAGGTGAAAATCAGTACAACTTTTAACTCCTAACAAGAGTTTATATGAGATGTCTTATTCCTTCACCCTTTATAGTTTCTTCTCAAGAGACAGTCCAAATAACCTGAACTATTCAATATGCCATACTCTTGTTTTTTTCTCTAACTATTTTACCATTCCTATCTTTTGACCAAGAATCCATAACTTTTTACCTCATACTTTAAACAAAAACTATAAGTGAAGCCCTTCCTTAGGACGTTTAACAACCCAAAAAAGTCCTTCGAAATTCTCAACACCCTATGCGATCTATCATTACTTATCTTGACAAAACATACTACCACAAACGTGTACTTACAATGAAAGACTTGTATTTTTATTTCAACTACGTAAACAGATCCCCTTATCTACCAACATTAGCTCATACCTTGGATATTCTTACGCATTCAAATATCTTACGTCCCTCAAGAACAATACTCATTCTCAAGATCCTCACCTCAAGAACTCAACAGAACCCCATTATCAAAGAATGAAGCACAAAACCTCAAGAAACTCCATCAAGAACTCAATATATTCACTTTTATGGATGAATTCGAAATTAAAAACTCATGATTGGCGTGAGGTGAACAAACCCATCACTATGAAAACTTACATACCTCTAAACAACTATATTCTTGGCGATTTTCTCCAAATCTTGAAGAACTTCTTGAAATCTCCTCTTGAACTTTGCCCTAGTTTTCTTAAACGCTTTAGACTTGGGTGAAAACTGATTTTAATCAACTTTGACCCCTAATTGAGTAAACAAAACGTGTAGGTCTAGTAGGATAAGGAAAAGACCAAAATAACCCTCCTTAATTCAGATGAATTTTCTTAACTTGGTAGGCTGGACTTAAACGGGCATATCTCCCTCATAAGATTTTAGAATTTGGCAAATTAGGAGGCATTGGAAAGAGGACTCAACGACCTTCAATTTGATATCTCATGGTCCACCTAACTCATCCTGTGATGAAAGTTATGGTCGTTTGAATCTGATCTAAAACTCACAATTTAAGAATAACTTGCACTACTCTCAAATTGGCTATTTCCAATTTAGTTCTTTCTAGAATTAGCTCTTCCTAAAATCGAGGTGTTACAAATAAGTCTTATATCAAGATTTCATAAAAACATATATCAAGTGTGAAAGATATCAAGAATACACAAAATCTTGTGTCACTAGTGCAAAAACCTCTAAACGAATTATAAAAGTTCAACACAACAAAACTGTTTGAATATCTAAAAGACTAGTAAATAAGATAGAAGAATCTAGGCTCTTGCTCCAAAAATAAGTAGCTCACCAAAGCTTTAAATTAGACACGGTCTTAGACTAACTAGATTAGCTGGGTGATGAGTGGTGAATTTGCACTCATTGTAGGCTCTTTTCTTATAATTTTGTAGCACTCAAATAGAGAAAGAGGCTAATTACCCTTTGAATTATGTTAATTCAGGTGTTTGTTTCTTGGTGGAAAAATGATATACAAGAGTAAAAAAGAAGCTAAACCTGGCATAAATTGAGCCCAGATGTCGCACCTATGAGGTGGTGTTCGCTTTTGAGAACAATCTACCGAAGTCAACGGATCACTTAAGCGATGATGTGGTGTTTACTTTTGCGAACGAATCAATAAAGGTGGAGTTTCCTTAAGTGACAGGATGTTCACTTTTGTGATATCCGCTTTTGTGAACTCCCGACCGCTTTTGCGGATACCGCCTATCCAGACAGGGGAAAATTTTAAAATTCTCAAGCATTGGACCCAAATTCAGAAAATTGGGATAGAGGGGATGATTAATTTATCATCCATGAATTGTTAGAGAGAAGATTTTGGGGAGAGAGAAAAACTCATCTAAACTTAGATTTTATATTGTTCTTGATTTTGTGGTTGAGACAATGAAGGCAAGTTGCCTCACATTACATTTTTGGATTTCGAGATCATGAAATGATGGGGAATACCCATTTCTATCTGAATAAATAATCTGAGAAGAGTTCAATAACAACTGAAGAGGAAACTCAAAACTAAAGCTGAAACTAACTATGTCTGAAATAAAGTCTCTACTGACTAGAAATGTTGGGACATGCCCCAGCTAAATCTAGCAAAAACTTAAACTAAAAACAAAGAAATATAATCATGTCACTCGTCCTCGAAGAAAGAGGACTCACCACTGATGCTGCTGAACTGAAGATCGGGAACCGATCTATGCGTCAGTACTTGAAAGGTACTGAGCATGAAGGATAGAGTAAAGCTGAACAATATACATAACTGAACAAAGCATATAACTAAGCAATGATATAATCTGAACTGAATGTAAATACTGAGATATACTGAATACTGAGGTAACTGAATGCAATGACATAGTACATGATACGCTTAGTCTGAATACTGAATTGTAACTGATAACCTAGTCAATGCACTAGAATCTGACTGTACTGTGGGAGCTACTAATAACCGACATAAAACCACATGAGCTAAATGTGGAGTCTGATGTATACTCCCCATCGAGAGGACCCAATATACCCTGCTAGAGGTATAAAGGCATGACTGGCGTGATCACTAAAATGATGCCCACAGAGGGGACTTACAACTTACGGGGAACATAGTTCTGGGACTATTCGGGTACGCTGAACCCAAGTCCAACTCGGTATTAAGTCTAATCCCAACTGATTATGTAAATAATACATTATGACTGAATGCTGTCAAAACATGGATAGCTCGATGTTCTGACATGCAAACTCTGAGAATGCAACAATTATATCTGATAATATGACATTCATAAACTGAAGCATGTATATAGCTGAAATAGCTGGCCTAGCATGTGTAATTCATGAACTAAAGGAACTACAAAGCTAGGGTTCTGAATTTCATGCAAGAAACTGAGCAACAACATGATAATCTAATTTGGATCAATCTAACAGCTAAAACCCAACAATTTCTAACATTCAAGAAACCCTAGGTCTAGATAATATCAAGGGAATCAAGATTCTGACTGAATTCTAGGGACCTAATGGGTGAAAGAAACCCACTAGCGAAATCCCACAAACTTGGTGACGAATTTCACGGAGAAATCTTTTTGATTTCGGGGCTGGAACTAATGGAATCTTGTTGCGTTCTTGAACTAGGGTTCTTGACCTCTTTCTCCTCTTACGCTCTAATTTTTCTTAGTTTTGAAAAATGATCTGACTTAGGTAAGTTCTAGTTATGTTTCTAGGCTCAAACTGACAAAAACTATGTAGTTTAGGGTTTAAACGACGTAGTTTAGGGGTCCAACGCATAAGGAAAAGACCAAAAGACTCCTGACTTAACTACTGTCGGGAGCTACTGACGGACGGGACCGACGGACCGTGGATGGACCGACGGTCAGTGCTGGTCAACCGTCGATGGGGACTGGGACTTGAATTCTTAGGGTCTGAACCACGGACCGTGGTCTGACCTACGGTCCGTAAGTCCTGTTGTAGGTCATGACTTGGCCAAAATTCCTGGGCCTTCTGGGGAGGAGCTACATGTGGCCATCCACGGACCCCACCTACGGTCCATGGGTCACTCTACGGTCCGTAGGTGGCACCGTTGGTAGCACCTGCAACTTCTAAAATTCTGCATTTCTGGACTGTCTAGGATACGGGATGTTACACTTTTGGTACTGATACTTTGAGGGAATCATTAGAGAAGGTTAAATTCATTCAGGAGAAGCTTCTAGCACCTTAAAGAAGGTAGAAGGAGTATGCAGACCGGAAGGTCAGGGACATGAAGTTTATGAAGGGAGAGCAAGTGTTGCTGAAGGTTTTACCCATGAAGTGTGGTGAAGTTTGGTAAACGAGCTAAGCTTCATCCAAGGTTTATTGGGTTGTTCGAAGTTCTTAAGCGTGTTGGTGAGGTGACCTATGAATTGGCTTTGCCTCCAAGATTTTCAAGAGTGCATCCGGTGTTTCATGTGTCTATACTGTAGATATATCACGGTGATGGGAACTACATTATTCGTTGGGATATTGTCCTTCTTGATAAGGAGGTCCGCAAGTTGAGATCAAGGGAGTTTGCCTCTGTAAAGATCCTGCGGGAAAATCATCTGGTTGAGGAGATCACTTGGGAGACTGAGGCTGATATGCACGAAAGATATTCATTTTTTCAAGTCGGGTACCCTTTCTTACCCTCGCCTTTCTTTTGACCATTCGGGGACAAACAATGGGTATATTGGTATCTGATGTAATGACCCGTTACATCGTTTTGAGCACTAGAACTATTTTGACTCTTCTCGTAAATTATAAATGGTAATTGTGAACTGTTTGTTTCACTACGGTTATTTAGTTGGTTGGTATTTATTAAATAATTAATTCATAGTTGATAATAAATGGGTCAAGTCTTATATTTATTTAATACGCTATGACACTTGGCCCATAGGTAGAATTAAAATTAATAAAATTCAGCATTTTTGGTGTTCATAATTAATATAGAGAAAACAAATTAGGTGAGAAAACTCACCGTGCGGCAGATTAGCAGAAAGGGGCGACAACCGCTTCAGGTAAGCATAATTTAATGCTCCAACTTCTTCAACCTTTATTAAATAGTACTATCATATTCCTTCATTATTATAATATTTTACTCTTAGAAGAAAGAGATGGAAATATTTGGGTGATTTACGTTGAATTGGGAATAGTGTTATGTTAGAAATTGTGAAAAAAATATTAGTAGATTATGGTTTATTCTATGTGATAGATAGACTCTTAATAGTGATTGATAGTTATTCAGTGATATTGTAAATTTTCTTTGTACTTGGTTGCTGTGGTTTGGATAATTCATGTGTTGTTGTGATTGGTCTGTAATCCCAAGACCACGAAATCCATAATCTTGAGCTTGTTTTATTAAAGTGGTGCCTTGAATGAAGAATACTTCATGAAATATTATTAAATAAGTGGAAAGAGATGAAAAAGAATGAAAAATGAATTAACTATATGGTTGGATCGGGTGCCACGAGCTGGCACGATATACTTGGATCGGGTGCCACGAGCCGGCACAGTATTTTATCATCGGGTGTCACGTTTCGACATAATATTATTGGATCAGGTGTCCCGTTCCGACACAATATTATTGGATCGAGTGTCACATTCCGACACAATATTATTGGATCGGGTGTCATGTTCCGACATGATATTATTGGATCGGGTGTCATGTTCCGACACGGTACCATTAAAGGAAAACATATTGAATTAATTTAATGTACTCAATCTCAAAGAACACATTTCCCAAATGAGCGTGGTGTGGAGGCATGAGTCCTCGTGTGTGTGCTTGATATTGTGACTGATTACGTACTTCCATCAATGTTGTTGTCACTTGTTCATGTTGTTAGTTACTTTCCACCTGCTAAGTGCTATAGTTGATTTCATGTTATTACTTTATGCATATTAGTTTCTATTTTGAGTCGGCCGATGATATCTACTCAGTACATGTTGCCCTGTACTGATCCCTACTTGTGTTTTCCTTCATTTTCATTTTGTGGAGTGTAGCGAGTGTACCAACGACTTCGACTCGCCCTCAGCTCTAGCCAGTCTCAAGCACATCAGGTTCTAGGGTGAGCTATTCATTTGAGCTGGTATTGGATTCTCATGGTCATGGCATGATGTCCTTAGTTTTCAGACACAAATTACTTTATTTATTTATTTTGGGTCTTTGATACTCTTAGACTTAGTATTTGGAGATTAGATGTCCTTGATGTGATGAATTTCAGGTTTTGGGAAACGATATTTAATAGAATTTAGTGGATTTGTGTTCCTTACTTTAATAAGATTTGAGCTTTTGCATTATGGTTAGTAATTCATAAGTTGAACAATAAATATAAGTTGGGGTTGGATTCGTTGTTTCGCCCACCTAGGAAGTTAAGTGTGGGTGCTGATACACCATGAGTTTACGGTATTTTTGATGCTTTTCACTAGGAGTTTGTGTGATTCTTGGGCTGTTTGTTATTAGATATGATGGTATTGATCTCATTTTACAGGAAATTGATTTAAAGCAGTTGACGTTGAAAAGAGCTGAAACAGCAGGATGTTGGCAACCTATGAGCTCACCCACGAGCCGTCACTCAGTTGACGAGCCGTAGGTTGAATCTGTGGGTCAATGGTTCAAGGAAATCTTACCAAGTGTGGAACCATGGAGGTGACCTATGCCCTGTAGATGCAGTTACGAACCGTAGATGGGAGTCATCCATCGATTCAGAAAATTGAGTTCCAGTACTTGAACCACGGATGTTTAGGACGGATCGTGAGTGGACCTACGAGCCGTAGGTGGCAACCGTCAATCAGAAGGCCAAAATATTTGCTAACGGCTGAACTACGGAGATGACCCATGGACCATTGGCTGATCCACGGTCCGTCGATGGTCACCGTCAGTCGAAACTACAAAAACTAAAATTTTCCTTATTTTCTTTTCCTACTTGGTTTAGGATTTGAATACTATAAATATAAGTTGTAATTTATATTTTTGGGTGTTAGACCTTATTTGAGACTATTGTTTTTGTCTTTTGGAATTATTTTGCAAACACTTTAGCAATTTAATTCTTGAAGATCGTTTATGAACTTTGCTTTTGATTTTCATTCAAGATTTCGGTATTCATCTACTTTGATTGTAAGTTCATGATTCTTCTTATTAATAACATTATGAATTGTGAATTCTCAAGCATGAGTAGCTAAATCCACAACTAGGGTTGTGAGAATCATGAGCAATTAACAAAGTGGGACTAATAATTAAGTAATTCTTGAATAGTGTTTATGCATGTATTGTTAATCCTTTCGTTTAGAATGTTTTTTAACGATGGCCAACGTTAGAACTCTCCCCGTTCCTACTTGCCGGACCAATGAGGTAATGAATGAAAAAATGATTAAACAACGGAGATTTATTTAAGGATTTGCTTCTATCTAATAGCCTGACCTTAATCAACTGAAGTGAGGGCTAATACCCAACTCAATTGACGCAAGGGCTAATCTGGGGTTAAAGGTAAGGGTTAGTGAAGTACACACCCGTAGACGGACCAAGTTGCGTGGTAAAATTCCCTACTTGGAGGACCAATCACTTAGGGATATCCAACTTACCAACCTTGCATGTCAAACACTAGGATAGGTTACTATTATTAGGAATACTACGTTAAGAGCTTGTGGGGAACACTTATACCCTAGTTTTCATCTCATATTGATATCTTAAACTGCAAACTCTGTTTACTTGTTACTTAGTGATACAAATCAACAATCTGTTATTTTATTTTTAAATCCCCCTTTTTTTTACTTTCTTCAGAAATAGTTTGGCTAAACGTAGATAATTGTGAGTTACCTTAAGTCTAAACCATATTCCTCATGGGATCGACCCTAACCTGAAAGTTAGGTTCTTTATTTGGCAACGATCGCTTATACTTCTTTCGGGAGGTGTAATTTAGGCGTATCAAATTTTTGCGCCATTGCCGGGGAATACGACTTTTAGATTAAACTAAATTCATTATTGAACTTACTCATGTATTTCCTGATTTTACGTTTTTGTTTTGTTTTTTATTTTCTACAGGTCTTAATTCTAGTGTATGCCAAGTACACGGAGTGAAGGAAATCCCCTGACGCCTTACGATCCAGAATTAAGGAGAACTTTGAGAAGAATAGTTGGAAGAGGTGTAAATCTTGGGGTGAAAAATGATCCTATCAGAGAGGGCCAAGGGGATGGAGCTGGGTTGCAACCTTCTGGAGTTTTGAATGTGCCCACTCAGGTTCAGGGTGGCCATCTGATCGAAAATGTAGAAAGGGTACAAAACCAGCCAGCACCGAGGGTTCGTGATAACTACAGGGTTGACTATGACTCGATGGAATCAACTGGTGATATTGTTCTCCCTCCACTACCTCAGGGCATTCATTTGTGGTGACCAACAGTCTGATGCAAATACTTACAGCAAGAGGGTTGTTCGTTGGGTTACCTTCGGAAGATCCATATGCTCACATAGCTAAATTGACAAGTGTCTGTATTGAGTAGTATGGGACGACCGAATTTGGACATGGACATTATAGGTTTGAGAGTATTCCCACTTTCGTTGACAGGTGATGTTGCTGTGTGATTTTCTGAGCTGCCATACAATTCAATATATACATGGGACCAACTGCACCAAGTGTTAATGGTGAGGTATTTTCCAGTGTCTAAGAAGTTGAATTTCAAGGATAAACTAAATAAATTCGTGAGACTACCTGGAGAGTTAGTAACTAATTCGTGGGATAGGTTCACTGGATTCATGAGGAGTGTGTCGAACCACCGCATAGATGATGACTCACTAAAGGAGTACTTTTTACAGAGGACAGGATGACAATGGAAAGGTTGTGCTAGATACTATTGCTAGAGGATCTTATGGGGAGTGCACCTTTGAGGAGATTGCTGAAAAACTTGAGAGAATCTCCAAGAACAATAAAGCATGGAGCACTAGATAGGCAAATACTGGTAGAAGCATGTTTGATGTCCAAACTGCACCAAGTCAATCAAATGATGATATTCGTGAAGAGATGGCCCAAATGAGGACATAAATTGGCTTGGTATTAAAGCATGTGAGTGGAAGTGCAGAGAAAGTGAATGCGGTAAATAATCAACCTAGAGCTCCACCACCACCAGTTGAAGAGTACTACTATGAGGAGGATGCGAATTTAGTGTATGATCAGACGGGGCATTTCCGAACCAACACCCAAGGTTCCAATTCGGATAATTGGCGCCAAGGTCAACGAAACCAAGGTCAGAACTATGGCAACTACAATCGTGATGGAAACTATGTGCGGGATGGGAATTTGAACCGTGATAACAACTACAACCGGAACAACTATGGCAACAAGAATGAGAAGGTTGGGCCCTATGTTCCACCTGGTAATAGAGAGGCTGGTACAAGTATGACTCACATTGAAGATATGATGCAGAAGATGATGAAGAGATTTGATGCGACAGATGAAAATGTGAAGGAGATGCGTAATGATTTATCTGGAATTGGTCAGAAAGTTGATGCCCATGCAGTGTCGATCAAGCAACTAGAGCAGTTGTTTAGTCAGTTGTACGCTACTGTGATCCCACGCCAGCCAGGCATACTTCCTAGCAATACCATCAAAAATCTGAAAAATGATGGGCATTGCATGGCAGTCACTACTCGCGGAGGAAAACAGACTATAGATCCCTCCATACCGACTGAGGTCGAAAGAGTGATAGAAAAAGGTGAGGATGAGAGTGAGGTTACTAAAGATTCGAAAGTTGATACAGAAAAGGAAGTTGAGGTGACCCAAAAAGTTGTTCCCATGCCTAGACCTCCACCTCCCTTCCCACAAAGGTTGGTGAAAAAGACTGAAGAGGAAAAATATCGCAGGTTCATCGCTATGTTGAAGAAACTATCCATAAATGTCCCTTTGGTAGAAGCTTTGAAACAAATGCCTGGGTATGCGAAGTTCATGAAAGACTTGGTGACCAAAATGAGGGCAGTCAGTTTTGAGAATGAAGAAAAGTTGCAACATTGTAGTGCCATTGCTACTAGGTCACTTGTGCAGAAGAAAGAGGATCCTAGAGCTTTGACTATTCCTTGTACCATTGGTATATTGCACTTTGCGAAAACGTTGTTTTATTTGGGTGCTAGCATTAATTTGATGCCATTGTCGATTTATTAGAAGTTGGGTTTAGGAGCTCCAAAGCCGACTGCAATGCGTTTACTTATGGTCGTTAGAACTGTGAAAAGGCCTATTGGAGTGCTCCAAGATGTCCTTGTGAAAGTGGAGTAATTCATCTTTCCAGCGGACTTTGTGATACTGGATTGTGAGGTTGATTTTGAGGTTCCCATCATCTTAGAGAGACCATTTCTTGCTACTAGGTGTGCGTTGGTTGATATGGAGAGAGGTTAGATTAAGTTTCGTTAAACAATGAGGAGGTAACTTTTAACATCTGTAGGTCTAAGAAGCATGAAAGTGATCTTAAGTCGGTATCGGTGGTCAATCATACTGTAGAGGAAGAATCTGAAGTGTCCATTGAAGAGAGGTTAGGTGTTGAGGCACTAGCAGCTATGATGATGAATTTTTATCGTGATGGTATTGATGACTATGATGAGCTAGTTGCTGCACTTGATAAGTCCAGTTTCATTTCAAACCAAAACGGTTGGAATTAGACATGGAGAATCAAGACACCCCACTTGCAAAACCGTCTGTTGATGAGCCTCCAAAATTGGAACTTAAGGTTCTTCCATCCCACCTGCGGTATGTATTCCTGGGACAAAATAGCACTTTGCCCGTAATTATTGTTGCTGACTTGAGTGAAGGGCAAATAGAGGCTTTGATATCGGTGTTGAAGCGGTTTAAGAGGGCTATAGGATGGACTATTGCAGACATTATTGGGATCCCACCGGGCATTTGTTCTCACAAAATTCAACTCATACCGTACAGCAATCCAAGTATTGAGCATCAAAGGAGATTGAATCCCCCAATGCCAGAAGTTGTGAAAAGGAGATCATTAAGTGGTTAGATGCTGGAGTTATAAATCCTATTGCAGATAGTAGTTGGGTCTGCCCAGTTGAATGTGTGCCAAAGAAAGGAAGAATCACTGTGGTTCCCAATGCTAAAAATGAGGTTGTCCCGATGAGATCGGTGACCAGTTGGAGAGTATGTATGGATTATCGCAAGTTGAATGCATGGATTGAGAAAGACCATCTCCTGATGTCATTCATGGATCAGATGTTAGATCATCTCGCTGGTAAGGGTTGGTACTGTTTTCTAGATGGGTATTCGGGCTACAATCAAATCTCCATAGATCCTGAAGACCACGAGAAGACCACCTTCACTTGTCCTTATGGGACTTTCGCGTTCAAGACCATACCATTTGGGTTGTGTAATGCTCTGACGACCTTTCAGCGTTGCATGATGTTGATATTTTCTGATATGGTGGAGGAAACGATAAAGGTATTTATGGATGATTTCTTGGTAGTTGGTGACTCGTTTGATGACTGTTTGACTCATTTGGCTGAGGTACTAAAACGGTGCGAAGAGTGCAATCTTGTGCTCAACTAGGAAAAGTGCCACTTTATGGTAAAAGAGGGTTTAGTTTTGGGTAACCGGATTTCACAGAAAGGTATTGAAGTTGATAGAGCTAAAGTTAAGGTAATAGAAAAACTCCCACCACACATCTCTGTAAAAGGTGTTAAAAGTTTTCTTAGGCATTCAGGTTTCTACCGGAGGTTCATAAAGGATTTCTTTAAAATTGCACATCCATTGTGCAAGCTACTTGAGAAGGAGTGTAAGTTTGATTTTGATGATGCTTGTCTGAGAGCATTTGGAGAGTTGAAAGAAAAGTTAACTTCGGCACCTATCATTATTTCACCGGATTGTGGACAACTGTTTGAAGTGATGTGTGATGCAAGTGGGGTAGCGCTTGGTGTAGTATTAGGATAGAGGCGAGAGAAAATTCTTCATCCTATTTACTATGCGAGCAAAGCTTTGAATGTTGCTCAAAAGAACTACATTATGACTGAACAGGAACTGCTTGCTGTAGTTTTTGCATTCGAGAAGTTTAGATCCTATTTGCTTGGTACGAAGGTTATAGTGCATACTGATTATTCTGCATTGAGATATATGATGGCTAAGAAGGATGTAAAACCAAGATTGATTAGATGGCTACTTTTGTTGCAAGAGTTTGATTTTGAGGTAAAGGATAGAAAGGGAACTGGAAAATCAAGTCGCTGATCACTTTTCCAGACTAGAGGAGGAAGCTATGATCAAGCTAGAAGAAGGAATTGAGATAAATGACGCATTCCCTGATGAGCAGGTATTGGCTGCTTCTTATGACCTTATCCCTTGGTTCGCAGACTTTGCTAACTACTTGGCAAGTGATTTGGTGTCGTCGGATTTATCATTCCACCAAAGGAAAAAGTTCATGTCTGATGTGAAGAAATTCTTTTGGGAAGAGCCTTACTTGTTTCGTGTCTGTACTGATGGGATTATTCGTCGCTGTGTGCCCGGGGTTGAGATGATGAGTATACTAGAGGCGTGTCATTCATCGCCTGTTGGTGGGCACCATAGTGGTATCCGAACTGCCCATAAAATTTTGCAGTGTGGGTATTACTGGCCTACCATCCACCAAGATGCTCATGATTTCGCCAAGTCTTGTGATCGTTGCCAGCATCAAGGAGGAATTTCGAGAAAGCAAGAACTACCAATGAACCCAATACTGGTGATTGAGCTTTTTGATGTTTGGGGTCTTAACTTCATGGGTCCGTTTGTGAGTTTGAATGGGATGAAGTACATTCTTGTGGCGGTTGACTATGTATCGAAATGGGTGGAAGCAGTCTCGCTTTCAAACAATGAGGGAAAGAGTGTCACTGCATTCCTGAAAAAGAATATCTTCTCCAGATTTGGTACACCAAGGGCAATCATTAGCGATGGAGGTTCTCACTTTTGTAATAAATTGTTCAAGGCGTTTCTTGAAAAGTATGGTGTTCATCATAGCGTAGCAACTCCTTATCATCCACAGTCAAGTGGGCAAAATGAAGTGTCAAATTGCGAGATAAAGCAAATCCTTGCGAAGACTGTGAATGCCAACAGAACTGATTGGTCAAGAAGGCTTGATGATGCTCTATGGGCTTATCGCACTGCATTTAAGACTCCCATAGGTATGTCCCCTTACCAACTAGTATATGGGAAGTCTTGTCATTTACCTATAGAGCTAGAGCATAAAGCGATGTGGGCACTCAAGAAGATAAATTTGGATTGGGGCGCCCCATCAAGTCAAAGACTGAATGAGATGAATGAGCTCGATGAGTTTCGCCTAAAAGCATATGAAAGTTCAGCCTTGTACAAGGAGAAAATGAAGAAATACCATGATCAGAAAATAGACAAGCGTGAATTTGCTCCCGGTGATCTGGTGCTTTTATTTAACTGAAGGTTGCGCTTGTTCCCTGGCAAACTCAAGTCCAAGTGGACCGGGCCATTTAAAGTTACTCAAGTATTTCCACATGGAGCGGTTGAACTCGAGAACAAGGAAGGAACGAGGTTCAAGGTGAATGGTCAGCGGATAAAGATCTACTTGGGGAAATCGGAGATTGTCAACGAGTTGATAGAACAATGGGGTCTTGATGAAGTCTGAGTAATCAAGGTGTCTGCTTCGTGCCACGACGTTAAATCAAGCGCAACTTGGGAGGCAACCCAAGATGTAAAATCTAGCCAATTATAGGAATTTTCTTTTCAAATATGGTGAAGTGTTCTTAATTTTTTGTTTTCTAGATAGATGTTATTAGTTTTGAGTTTTAGTGTTAGCTAGACAAGGGTAGGATAGGGTTTGTGTCTAAAAAGTGTCTCGAAAATATACAAAGAGAGTCCTAATCTTTGCTACGTGTGCAGGGAAGAAAAGAAAAATCTCCAGAAATTAAGCTGATACAGTGGTCTACGGTTCCCATCGATGGTCTGTCGGTCAACCCACGGACCGTAGATGGCATCCGTAGACCACAGGTATGTTTTTTAAATTTCACTAAGTATAAGAGTGAACCACGGTACCCATCGACGGACCGTAGGTTGACCCACGGACCGTCGATGGGGTTTCGTGGGTCCAAGTTAGGGTTCTCAGTCGACCCGACCCGGACCCCATATTAATAAAAACCCTTCATTTTTTAAATACTTTCCACATTTCCCTCTCCCCCCCCCAATTGTTTCAAACAATTAATTCCCCCATTAAACTCCCCCATACGCCCATATATCCTCCTCTTCCAATTCTACTTCCCCACATCTTCCCCCAAATCTCCCTAACTTCCCAAAACTTTTTCTCTCTCTCCTGATTTTCCCCCTTCCACCAAGCATTCACGGTCCGGGTTCGGTGTCATGTTTGTTCGAGTCATAAGGAGGATTCACTGCACTACGCACTCACCAACTTTGTTTACTTGTCAGGTAATCGACCTCACCAGAACTTTGAATTTTGTTTCAATGTTTAAATTCGAAGTCACAAAGTTGAACTTGACCTTGGGTAGATAATCACATGTAAAATTATTGAAAACTAGTTCAGATACTACCCTTGGGACGATGGTGTGTGAGTGTGTTGTTATTTTGATTTGACTAGTGGGTTTGATATGTCTAGTTGAAAGTTTTGACTTAGGGTTTCTTTGTCTCCGTCTTGGAAGTTGAATTTTTCATAATCGAAACCCTAAGGATGATAAACTACCACGTAATATGTTGAAATACATGTTTAGACATAGTGTAGGTGTTGTTTGTGTGTTGAAATTGGTTAATAAAATGTGAAAGTCCATGCTTGCATACAGTACTGGTCGACTACCTCAACTCACGGACCGTGGGTCTACCTACGGACCTTAGGTCGTGGTCCGTCAATCAAATGCACACACAAATTTGCTAAGTTGCAAACCACGGCATGGACTACGGTCCGTCGTTCCATTGACAGACCGTCGTTTCATCGACAGACCATTCTGACCTACGGAGGGTACCCACGGCTCGTCACTCCATTGACAGACCGTAGGTACCCACCGTGGGTCAAAAAAACAGCTACTGCCAGAAGTTTTTTTTATTTTTTGTCTAAG
Organism: Solanum etuberosum; assembly: GCA_029582245.1. NCBI lineage: Eukaryota > Viridiplantae > Streptophyta > Magnoliopsida > Solanales > Solanaceae > Solanum > Solanum etuberosum. The sequence goes on along the minus strand of JAJONR010000200.1, from coordinate 117,965 downwards.
TCCAGATAGTGTTCTAAAATTATTTCTTGGTTCTTTTTTACTTCTTTAAGTACAAACTAAGCTTCCACAAGTTCAATGGCACCTAAATAAGCACTCGTTTACTCGAGGAAGGGTAAGTTGAAGTTGGTCGCACCCTCGTTCTGACTCATCAACGAGTCCAGTAATGAGGAGTACGCACCAGAGCACACTAGAGGCTCTCCCACTGTACCCTTGAGCACGAGGCACCTGAATAGGCAGGTTGTCGTATCGGAGGAGGAACCACCTAGTCCCGCACCTGCCCCCAGTCTGAGGAGGGGGTCCAGAATTTGGGAGAATTACAGTCCGGCTCAGAGTCACACACCGGCTCAAGTTCCAGCGACACACCAGCCTCCACATCCAATCCCACTAGCTCCGGAGAGGCTCATGACCCGCCAGGCATACCGATGTTCCCCGTTCTTCTTACCACCGAGCCAAACAGGTGTTGTGACGAGGGCCAGTTCCAAATTTACTATGATGGACAGAACTGGAACAAGCAGCAGAAGCAGGCCAGGACTATTACAGAGGAGCGTCGGCTACTTACTGGTAGCCTTCATACTGTGCCCGTCATTGAGGATTTGTTCAAGAGGCACAAGTGTGATTGGATGGCATGGAGTCCGAAAAAGTTCAGTGAGGAGATGGTACGTGAGTTCTACGCCTCCTACGCCACCACCGTACCGAACACTATGCCCAAACAGGCTAAGCCACTAGCTCAGCCTTCTCTACAATCCACATTGGTGCGGAACTTCTCCGTATACATCTCCGAGACTACTATTCGCCATTTTATTTATGGCCAGCCCATACTCTGCCGATCAATACATCAGAGTATGACTATAGGATGGGGGTGGTTCAGAGTGGGGTATTTTAGAGGGATGCCGAGCAAAGAGATGCCCTATTGAGATGGATGGCCCGTCATATAGCTGAGGATGGAGAGCGCACCATGTGGGTGCGTAATACTACCTTGCCTATCAGAAAAGCAACCCTGAGCTTCACCGCAAAGTTCTTTGGTCCATTGTGTGTACTAGATTTTCCCCTCCATAGGTGGACAATGTAGTGACTTGGGATAGGGCTGTGATGTTAGCAACGATTATGGCGGGGATCGAGCTTGATTTCTACTAGATTTTGATTGTCGAGATTCATGAGAGGGCAGTCAAGACTACCACTACTTTGCCCTTTCCTTATATTATCTTTCATCTATTCAGGGAGGCTTCAGTGCCTAATTGGCATTGTGATAGGTTGACAGAGGCGACGAAGACTGTAGACGTCGGCCTTATTAGAGATGCTGCTAATCCTGTAGCACCGCAGAAGGGACCACATGTTGACCTACCTCCTTTGGGTGCTGATCTGGCCGGTGATGTGGAGCAGATTCAGGTTGAGTAGGGTGTTGACACTAATATGCCCGCCACTACAGCAGATGCACGGGCTCCCCTCTCCACTTCTACTAGTCAGGCTACTAGCTCGTCATAAGCCACTACCCCTTCAGGGCCTGCTATAGTACCTCTTGCCCGAGTCCAGAAGTTAGAGACCCAGATGGCCACCTTGCTGCAGCACATGAGGTCTTGGATACAGAGATCCGTTGAGGATCCTGAGGCACGTATGGAGGGAATGATGGACGCGAAGATTCAGGCGGTCCACAAGCAGTTAGATGCGTTCGAGCTTCTAGTACTGGAGAGGCCTGGACCCACTATTGATGTTACTACTTTCCAGACGGAGTTTACTAGGCTTCGGTTTGATGTTGATACCCTCCTTGTTCCTGATGAGGCTATCCCCGATCCCACACCTGAGGTTGAGGTGGATGGCATGGTGATGACTGCACTCTTTGGCGATTCTATGCCACCATCCGACCCTTCTCGTGTGGCTGGTAAGCTCACCCGCTCTTCTGATCAGGCTTCAGATACTGAGGAGGCCCGCCGAGCTAAGAAATGAGAGAGACAACAGATTAAGGCCGCCCAGAGACAGTCTCTATCTGAGGAGGAGTTGCGACTGAGGAGAGCCCGTGAGATTGAGTTTGCGGGTGCATCAGGTTCGAGGAGCACTACTGATGGTATTCCCATTGTTGATGAGGGCACTACTCATGGCGTCACTATTGCTGATCCAGCGGGTTTCGGTAAACAGAACCCACCCGCTTCTTGATGGGTCATCGGCGCTTATGCGCCATAGGTTTGCTTCACCCTTTGTCTTACATATATTTTATTTTTTGTGCATTGAGGACAATTGCACCAATTTTCTATGAGGGTGGGGTAACTGGGTTGTGAGTAGTAGGGTGAAGTCTGAGTAACCCAACTCATAACCCTCCCTTGGGGTTTTCTTGCATGTGTTCTTTTCTCCCAAGGGACTTTTTTCATTTATGTTGAACCGACATGTGTAGGATTGTATGTGTGTAGAAGAAGATTGAAAGAATGAACGCATGATGGCATAAGAGCTTCAAATTGATACCTGTCTGAAATTTTTGAAATGTGCTAGATCTATAGGCCTAATGAGTTGAATGTGTTTGATCTGCATGTGACATGATAGGGACCGGTATGATAGCATGGCTTAAGCTAAAACTTGAACTAGGTGCTTCAATAATTTGATAATGAAACAATGTGCCAAGTGTGTGTGAGGTGCTTTTGTATGTTCATGCACTATGTGCCAATCTAGAACTCACCTCGTTGGTCCTGTTAAGATAATCTAGGCTGGAAATTGGGAAATGATCATTGGCCCTTGTTCAAATAAGTCCACTTAAACCTAAAAGGATCTAACCAAAAGAAATAAATGCTCCCTTCGATCCAAATGTTTGAGCCTAATGAATACCATTTTTTTATACACCTAACTCACCTTCCCTAAAAGACTGTTTTGGCCCTGGTCCCTCCTTGGACATGTGCATTTTAACTTGGGCCAAAAGCCTAAGTTGAAGGTGGCTAATTCAAAAGTTATCTTAATGTTAGCCCTAGTCCGACCTAGGACATCATGCACCTCAACTCATGCAAAATACATAAGTTGAGGGTGGCTATGAAAAAGGAAACTGGAAGAAAAGGGTATGAAAAGAGTTGTGTGTAGAAGAAAAAAAAGGATAGAAAAGGTGTGACAGAATTCAAAAGAAACAAAAAGAGTGATAATGATGCTGAATAACAAAGAAACAAGAAGTAAAAGAAAAAGGAAAGCAGAAAAAAAAAAGAATGAAAAAGCCAAAGTCACATCTGTGCTGAAATAAGTCAAGGAAAAGAGCAGAAAACAAAAAAGATATCAGAATTGGTTGAGAAAAGAGGTAAATAGCCAATGTAATGTCAAGGAGGGCAGAAAAGTCACTAAAAGTACCCAAATGTATCCTACCTGACCCTAAGCGTACGTTACAAGCTAAGAAAGTCCTATAATGATCCTAGTGACCAGTCTGGAGAGTCTACGCAGTGAAAATAAGGGCAAGCCTATGGTATTGAGAACTAACTGTATCTGAATTCACTTCTGTGTGTTAGTGCTTACCGAATCCTTAAGCTTAAATGTAAGATTTTTGTGTGAAAAAAAAGATTTCTTTGTGGTAAGGGCACTAGTTACATTGTTGGAGAGTTGGTACCTTAGTGATTGTTGAAAGTGTATGTAATGATATATATTGGTCTGTCTATATCATGTTTTGATCCGCATGAGTTAGCTTATTGAGTCTAAATGAAAAGATTTGCACTAAGGGAAATAATTGATTTAGAAAGCCATGTGATTGCTTGAGTTTGTATATTTGCTTCTACATGAGTGTCGTTTAGAGTCTTAGTGTGTCGCTCGAGGACAAACAACAATTTTAAGTTGAGGGTGTTGATATACCGTGAGTTTACGGTATTTTTAATGCATTTCAGTTTGGGTTTGTGTGATTCTTGGGTTGTTTGTTATTAGATATGATGGTACTTGATCTCATTTTGTAGGAAATCGGTTTAAAGTAGTTGACGTTGAAAAGAGATGAAACAACATGATGTTGGCAACCTACGAGCTCACCCACGAGCCATCACTCAATTGACGAGTTGTAGGTGGAAGCCATGGGTCAATGGTTAAAGGAAGTCTGACCAAGTCTGGAACATCTGTTTATGAATATGACTATTTCATTGAAATTTTTGCTTAGCACCGAAAGGATATTGAGATGGAGGCTCTCCCGTTAGTAGAGGTTGGGTCTCTAGTAGCAATATCCTTGTCCCTAACTGTGTGCCCCCAGTAGGTTGTCTTAAGTGACATAAATAGTGGATCCATGTTGTCTTTTGTGGGAGTAAGACAATGGATTCCATGTTGTAGCTCACATGATCTATCTCGGTTAATAGTAAATATCTCACAAAACGAATTAAGTTACTTTCAAATGTTTTATGAAGCTTTTGTTATGATTCAAGATGCATTTACCATGTTTATGATTATGATTCTCTTTAAAGAATTTTACGATATTTAACTTGGTCATGCATACCATGTTTGTCGATTATGTCCCCTTATGATCATGTTTTATGCTTTAGTGCATTCTCCTCATACTTGGTATATTTCATGTACTAATGCATACTTGTACCTACATTATTCCACTAATATAGGGCTTGACGATTCATCTCCCTCCATTCATGGCTAGTTGATCACTATAGAGATTGAAGACTTGATGAGTGCTCATACTCTGAGGATGATGTTGCCTTTATTACTTTTCTTATGTTTTTATGATTTAGTTTCAGACTTTGTATGTGGTGTATAGGTTACGTTCCAACCATTCTTTTGATGTAATAGATGACTTGTCAAGACTTTGATGTACTTTCGCTCATATATCAAACTCTTTACATCTTATGAGATTCCTTATTTTTCTCTATTATGTTGCGTAAACATATGTCAAGTGGCTTGTGTAGGGCCTCACGGGGTCTTATACTCCATGTCTCGTCTAGGGCGTACTTTGGGTCGTGACAAACTTGGTATTTAGAGCACAAGGCTTTAGAAAAAGGTCCTTGGAAGTCTGACAAGCTGAGTTGAGTGGAGTCTTGTTCATAAATGTGAAGCGCACAACATTTATGAATAGGAGTCTTCAAAGCGTTTAGGAAACTCAACTTATTTCATTACTCTAAAGTCGTGTCATAGAGTCTATCTCTATAAATGTCCTTATCCTAAATCATGTTTGATCCTTTTCAGGATATGGCCCCTCGAAGACCTTACCTAAGAAGGAATGCAGGTGAGAATTTGGAGCCTGAGGTTCCTCAAGTTCCAGTTGATCCTTTGGCCGAGCAAGTCACTCATGAAAATTCTGAGCCGCTTTTCAAGTTTTGGATCAAGCCAATTTAGAGGCTAATGCTCCTATGAACCCAAATATTGGTACGGCGACAGAAAGGATAAGGGACTTCACTAGGATGAATCCTCCAGAATTTCATGGTTTTATGGTTGATGAGGATTCTCAAGAGTTCATCGATGAGGTTTACAAAATAGTATGTATTATGGGGTTGACTACGGTTGAAAAGGCGGAGTTGGCCACTTCTCAACTCGAAGGTGTTGCTCAAGTGTAGTTTGAACAGTAGAAGAGTGAGAGAGTTGTTAATGCGAGTCCTCTTGATTGGGAAAATTCAAAGGAGCTTTTCTTGATCGTTTCTTTCCTCTTTAGATGAGAGAAACAAAAGTTCTTGAGTTCATTAGTCTTCATCAAGGAAATATGAGTGTGAAGGAGTATGCTTTGACGTCCACTCAATTGGATAAGTATGCTCCAACCATGGTTGCCGACTCTAGGGAAAGGAGAGTAAGTCTGTGTAGGTTGTATCCGACTTGGTTATCAAAGAGTGTTGCACAACCATGTTGATCAAGGAAATGGATATTTCTCGTTTGATGATACATGCCCAACAAATTTAGGAGTAAAAGCTCAAGGAAAGGGTAAAATAGTCCAAGAGGGCAAGGACCGGTGATGATGACTTTTCTCATTCTAGGCCAGGTGGGCAAGGTCGTTCTCAATTTCAGAAAATGTTTTTTGGTCAAGGTTCGATCTTCTAATTTTCCAGCTCCTAAGTTCAACAAAGATAGGGTGCCTAACCTTAAGACTCAAGAGATGGTTGTAATGGATCTTCTACCATCGCTTGCACTGGGTGTGGTAAGAAATATGATGACAAGTGTTTTGCCGGTACGAATGGTTGCTTCAGTTATGGGAACAATGATCACAAGATGAGATATTTCCCATTGCTTTCTACTAAGGGACGGGATGGTAGACTAGTCCAACCGAGGGGTTCCAGTTTGGGTGCTCTGAACCAAAACAAATTTTATGCTCTTCAGACTCGACAAGATTTTTAGGGTTATCCGGATGTGGTGACCGGTATGTTGAAAGTCTTTCATCTTGATGTTTATGTCTTACATGATCCAGGTGCTACTTTGTAATTTGTTACTCCTTATGTGCCCATGAGATTTCATGTTCATCCCAAAATCCTTTTGAATCCCCTTCATGTCTCTACTCTTGTGGGTGCTGCTATTGTGGCTAAGAGAGTTTATAGAAATTATCCTATTTCTGTTTCTCATAGAGTCACTCAGGTTGATCTTGTAGAGCTTAATATGTTATATTTTGATGTTATTCTTGGGATGAATTGACTTCATGCATGTTATGTTTCCATAGATTTTAGGACCTGATTGGTCACATTCAAGGTTTCGAATGAACCTATCATGTCATGGGAAGAGGGAAATTATGTCCTCAAGGGTAAGTTTATTACTTACCTAAAAGCTAGGAAAATGATTTCTAGGGGTTACATTTATCATTTATTTTGGGTTAGGGATATAGATTCCAAAACCCCTACTCTTGAGCAAGTTCTGATTCTAAATGATTTTCCAGAAGTATTTCCTGATGATTTTCTTGGTGTTCCTCCCGAAAGAGAGATAGACTTTGATATTGAACTTCTCCAAGATACGCAACCTATCACTATTTCCTACTTATTGTATGGCCCCAGTAGAACTAAAGGAATTAAAGGAATGATTAACGTCTTAAGCACACCTCATCCAATTCTAGGTCCGAATGATCGTTAAGAAGTATAAAACCCAACATTTGAGTTGGGATCGAATCCCACAGGGAGCGGTACGTGTTCAAATTCAATTTAGAAGTACAAATGTGATCTAACTAGCTATAGGAATAGATATTATCGAAAAAATACATATCAAATAAAAGGGGTGACACGAATGTCAAATGGGGTTTTTGGGTTTTCAAATTATAAACTACAATCAGTCAAATAGAAATGAGATAACAAGAATGAGAGAAATTCTCGGGATGTGATCGATTATAGGTGAAGTTCGATATATGGGTACTTGAAAATACTAGTAAAGAGCTAAATATCAGTGGGTAGGCTAGACTATAATTGAAATAGCTTTCTCTCGAACAACTATTCCGCTTCAAGTGATTTCTCTCGAACATCAACAAGCACAGCAATTAAAAACAGCCCAAAACCTTAATGCATCTTCTCTCTCGAGCAAGATCGGTAGGACTGGGTTTAGGATTCACTCTCTCGAGTTGAACCCATATCAACCCAATACATACAAATCATTAATCAATAATTTTAGTCCTAAAACCTCTCTCTCGAGCAAGCCAAGAACACTAAAATAGAACTGTATTTGCAACTACAATTCTTAAATTAAGCCACAATTAATGATTAAACCCACTGCAAAATAGCATTTAGACTCGTAATTAACAATACCCACACACTAATTCAACCCATAATCACATGATCACACCCCAATAATTGGGGTTTTAGTTGGACATCATAAAAAGATAAAAACCATTACCGAATCAATTAGCCATCAACTGGGTAAGAGGAATTCAAGCTTTACAATGCTCCAATTCGAAGAAAATTAGAAATCCACGTGTGAAATCTCCAAGTTGAGTCTCAAAACCTTCAAGTCTACTAAGAGAACTGTTCTAGACTAAAAAAATGGATTAAAAAGATAGATAAAAATCCATAAAAATCAGTTGTTCAAAATCCTATTTATAGTTGCCAAAAATAAGTCATGAAGGGCTCTTCAGTGAAGTAAGTCGGGCTCGCCGAACCACTCGGTGAGCCGCCCTTTGATCTCTTCCATCGTTATTTTACCTTGCCATTCAGCATCCTCAAGGTCTGTAACTTTGGATGATCTATCATGGCTTTGCGGAACTACTCGACAATTCACCGACTGCTCCTTTTCGTCACCGACTTGGTTCTTTCCTTCAGGGCTTGGCACACTGGAACTTTATGCGGTCTGATAGCCACTCAGAGATTCACCAAATGACCTTGGCGATCACCAGGTTTGCCTTACTTCATTTCTTTAGCTTGTTTTGTTCCTTTTTGCCTTTTAGTGTCCTTGCTTTGCTCCTCAATCCATATACCTGAAAATCAAGGCATTAACATCAGTTTATAGCATAAATTAGGCATTTGAGGACACTAAATCTATCAAAACAAAGCCCTAAATGAGTCCAAATCACGGACTCATCAACACCCCCAACTTAAACTTTTGCTTGTCCTCAAGTAAAACTCAAGTTCAGCAGTTCAAAAAGGATGTCTCAAACAGTGCTACATAAGATTCAACATGAATGCACACAACAAGACTCAACTTACTCATGCGATGATCAATTGTGCACTCAAAGATTCAAATTGTGACTTACCATTATCAAAGATGCTTAAGTTCACAATACTTGCTTCAAATGCAAGTTCAAGCTCAACACGGGTACTCAAATGCCCTCACAACAAAGATGATTCCATATTCACACAAAGTTCTTCAACAATTTATAGTTCCTGAATCACATACGACTCTCACACTTACAAAGATGAACACATGCATGACTTCACCCATAGGTTTTCCTTTTTTTTCCAATCAACACTCGTTTCAGCTAACTCAAGATCACAAAGGTCTTTTCAAGGCTTTTAATGGGGCTGAGTGTATATGTATGGTCATTTAGGCTCAGTGGCTTTCACCCTCATGAAGTGTGGCCTGAACATCACATTCCTCCTTTTCTTTAACATTTCAAACATTCTCATAATCCACCTTATTATTCAACTTCTTATGAATTATCGGACACCCCATTTCTTTTGCAATTTTCATCACTTATTTCGACACTTTTTCATTTTTTTCTTTTCTTCTTTTCTCTTTTCTTTTATCTTTTTTTTTTTACATGAAGTGGTTCAATCTTTTTCAAAACCATTCTCAAAGGGGGAATTTTCACACTTCTTGAATTACCTTCTCTTTTCATCACACCCCCGACTTAGGCTTTTGGCCTAAGTTGGCTATTCAAACAAAACCACACTTCATGAGAGTTATGGGTGAATGGATAAAGAGGGGTCACAATTTTTCAAATTTCTTCCAAGAAAAGGGTAAGGCTCAATAGGGTTCAAGCAAGGTTCACACATCTCACAAGGTTGGCCACAAAAGAGGTATATTGTCATATTATTTCACTCTTAAAAATCATTGCCTAAGATCATTTCAAGTGCTTGCCTCACTTAGTCAACCGGACCAACGGGGCATATTCTAGGTGTTATCACAAAATGGTTCAAAGTAAGCTCATCATACAAGGCATTGGCACCAATATCAAACAAGACTCCACACTTTCGCTAGTGTGTAATGTTCATCACAAGAGGCTCATTCGATAACCGACTAGTCATAACGAGATGCTAAAAGTTCACACATTGTCTATGCAACTTCATTGGCCTCATCGTAGCCGCACATTCATTTCGTTCAATTAAGAGCACTATTCAAGTCATCGGTATTGATCATAACCGATACTCAAATTTGTACAAGAACAGCCACATTCATACACAAAAGAGGTGGCACAATATTTTTTTAAAAAATAGGTCAAAACCATTTCCATTAAAAACAAGGAGCCACAAGCTCAAACATCCACAAAATTGAAATCAAAACAAAGATATAGATCACAAAACCCAATATTCACCAATATTAACAAACAAAATCAAAGCACAAGAGGTAGGTATGGAAATACCTCACCCCACCCACAAAAGAAAAGCAGTTGTCCTCAAATGCAACTAAAACAACAAAAATCAATAAAAACGACAGAGAGGGGGTAAATAATGATCCTGTCTACACAGTCGCTCCATCTGTCGGGGCATCAGTGCCCGGGGTAGAACTCTGGGGCTGGGCATCAGTACCCGGTGCAATATCAACACTCACCCCACAGGAGCCTACCATGGAAATCTCCCTCAATGAAGTCTGAATGGATGAATGCACCATAGCCTCCTCAACCTTAGTCAGGCCCTCATATGTAGTCTCCTCCTGGATTTCGAGATCCTCCTCATCAGTCTCAGCCTCAGACTCTGTAGCAACATCCTCAGATCTAACCTCATCTTCGGTGGTAACCGGAGGCACATCATAATAAGCTGGTATACCCGTGTCCAAGTCATCAGGGTTCTCTACGGTCCCAAAAATCATCGACATATCAGTGGACTTCAGCTGGTCCACATCCTTTCTCAACTCAGCAATTGCGGCCTTTAAGGTCGTCACCTCATGAGTGGCTCCCTGACTTTTCTCACACACCTCTATCCTTGTTTTGAGGGCATCAATAGACTCTCTAAGAGGTGTCACAGTAGTTTTGATGGATCTCTCAATCATCCCAGGTACTGTAGCCTCTAGCCTGGAGGCACGTACATCCGCAGAATGGGCTAGGTTCCCCACACGTAGTAGCATGGCCTAGGTGAGTGGAGGTCGGGAAGCAGCACTAGCAGCGGACCTAGGAGGCAAGGTAGAAACAGAAGAACTCGGAGTCATGGAAGGGGCAGAGCTAGAAATACCTGAAGGCCCAGAGGCCGGAGTAGGCAATACTGCCTCTGCATGTAGTGTCTCAATATCAACAGCTGGGGATGTATCCACCGGGGCTGCCTTCTTCTTCTAAGCCTCATCCTTCAAATACTCAGCCTCAATCCATCGAATGTCGGTACAGGAGGTGGGAATCACTTCCATGTCCTTTTTTTCATCACGAGGCACACGTGCTCGTCTGTAAAATTCGGTGATCAACACCGGGAAAGGGAGAGATGTTTGATGCTGCCTGGCCCTCATGGCCATCTCTTGTCCAATGATCATACCTAAGTTGAGGCTCGACCCATCAATGATAGAACCAAGACAGGCCGCTTTCATGTGGCAGAGGATAGACTCATTCTGGGACGGCATGATTGTGTGTCTAATAAACCCAAACCAGAACCTCGCTGCCACATTTAGATCTTTCTTCTCTATGGGCACCCCGACCTCAATCCACCTAGGAGTACCTTCTGAAAGGAGAGGAGCCAGCCACTTTTTCATGTCCTACAAGGATTTTTTCTTGATCATGTACTGGTAGTCATCTCTAATATTTTTAGTGCATTCCAACACAGCGTTAATATCATTCTTATCACACTTTACCTTCTTTCCTCTGAAAACTACATAGTCGACTGGCTTAAAGGTGGAAACCTTCTTCTTCCCCTGTGGCACCAAAGCTCCATAGGCAGTGTAGAATTCCCATACCCAATTAGAAATATAAGGGCCCCGGGGTTTAGTAAAAATCTCAAACTTGTGGGACTTTAGGGTCCGCCATATTTTTGGGTACCGGTCTATCACTCAATTTGTAGAAAACCTCTTCTCCTCAATGATAGTCCTCAGTCCCTTAGCCTTTAATCTGTTGAGAGACCGGGGAGGATGACCTTGTGCAGGTGGTGCTGGGACCACAGCCTGATCTGGAACTGGAGAGGGAGTAGTGGTCTCTGGCACCCGGATCCTAGACGGATCATGTATCTTTTTTATAGCATTTCAGCTTTCCAAGCCAATAGCAGCTGCTCATCCTCAAGCTCAGAGATAACAGCCTGAGGATCCTGGTGTTCCCCCTCGATGATGCAGTTGTGGGTGCCTTACCCTTTCTTTTGCCCTTCCCACCCGTGGTAGGAAGTTTAGTTTCCTTTGCTTTGGATGCCGCTGCATCCTCATTGATGAGGATTCCCTTTGGCCGTTTGCGGGGCGACATGCCTCGTCCTGATACTTTAGGTATGGCCATATCTGCAAAACACATCAGAAAGAGTTAGAAAATTTCAAGAAAATTGCAGAATTTAGGTTGCAGAAAGACTCGCCGAACCAATTGGCGAGTCACCGAGTCACTTTGGCAAGCCAGATCGGGCTCGCCGAAAGGACTGGCCTGAAAAATTCCCAGAAAAATGATAGGTTGGCGATGTGCAGGGCCCTTCGGTGAATCACCGACATCACTCGTGAGCTCAGACTAGCCCGCTGAAACTAACAGTGTGTTTTAGGGGTTAGGGGCGCAGAAAGGGCAATCAAGGGAGATTTTCGGCGAGTCACCGAGTGAACCCGGCGAGCTTAGGCTTCTCCCCGAAATTATATACTCTTACCTAGCCAAAATACGAAATTAAAGGCGATCAAGGTGGACGTTGGCGAACAGCCGAATAGTACGGCGAGCTCGACCCAGCTCGCCAAACTACCCCACGTGCCAAATATCAACCCTATTTCCCAAAATCAAGCCTACAGCCCCCGAAAATAAAATCAAACACATACATTATGCAATTCACACAAGACCCATAAGACCCATGCCTCTGGGTTACTCAAACTTCCCCCGATTTGGCCAAAATTGGCCATTTGATGACTTTTGCCATTAAGAATGACGTCAACCGCTCTATCATTGGACAAATTACGTCATTTGACACAATTTGGGGGTTACTCAGACTTCACCCAACAGGACCCAACATACATTAACCACAACCCAACAATTTATGATAAATTTTAACGCACAAAACTCGGGGAATCATCATTTTAATCAAATAGGCACAATTTCATAATACAAAATCGGCAATCCAACACATCTAAACACGATTCAAACATAGGCCTAGCACACAACAACAAAATGTTACCAAATGCATTCGAGTTCAACTTCTACACTAGAGTTTGGGGTTAAAAAAACCAACCTTTAATGCCGAATGAAGAATTTGAAATGCTAGGCGGCAATGTAATCCAAATCCAAACACGAGATCAAAGAACAAAAAATGATAACAATAGGAAAATATGGAAATTGAGAGTGCAGGTGAGAGAGTACGGGGATGGAAATGAGAGAATGCGAAAGATTTTGAAAATTTAAACCGTTTGGCTTTTTAAAACCTTTCAGTTCGCTGCCCTTTCGGCGATATTAGTCGACCGCGCCGATTGATGACTTACCTCGCCGAGTTTTACAGGACTTCCAGTTAATTTTGGGGTCCAAACGGCGGACAAAATTGGGCTCGCCGACCTGTTCGGTGAGTCACTGATTCATCCATTGGCCAACCGAGTTTTACAGATTTCCACTTTAGATTTTTGTGGATCCAACGACGGTCCAAGTTGGGCTCGCCAACCTCTTCAGTGAGTCACCAACTAGACTCTTGGCTCCCCAACCTGCACATTCTCAAACACACTCCATTTTCCAACATGCACAATCAACACCTGTTATTCAAAAGTAAACACAAAGCATTATAAACTTGGGTTGCCTCCCAAAAAGCGCCTTAGTTAACGTCGTGACACGATGCAAATACCCATTCAAGCTTCATTTTTAGGGTTTTCCATAGTATCACTAGGCAACCCCCCTTGTTGTCTTGGGTTTAGATGAGATGAAATTTTACCCATTTGGGTCTCTAGCTGCTTGATAGAGACGGAATGAGAGGTCACCGTCTGGCTAAGAGTCGATACATCTTCCTTCATTTCCTTCAACACTTTATCGGACCCTTCAACCTTGTTAAGAATGCGTGAGAGCATGTCTTCCGTACGGCCACCCTCAGAATCTTTGGGCTTTTGACGCTTATGGGGAGGAACATACCTATCCTTCTCCCCTTCTCTTTCATTCCAAGAGGTTTTACGATCACGCCACTCTCTATCACGGTCTCTCCATCCCTCATCTCTATTCCAACCTTGATTACCACCCAGCCTTGGGTAGTTAGCACGATAACCTCCTTGTTGGTTGGCTAGGAAGTTCACTTCCTCATTGTACATAGTTTCAAACCTTGCATCATCAGGGCTCACTCCACCAACACCCAAAACATTTACACTCTTTGAACCAGCACCCCTGACGTTCTTAGCCAAGATATCCAGCTGCGTCATCATTTTAGCCATGTTCTGGTCTCTCTCTTGATCTTTTTTTATCTGTTCTTTTGTCAATTTATAAGTGAGAGGAGAGACTTGGTGTTCTCGAGTGTACCATGCCCTATTTATCTTGGTCATGCAATCAAGGAGTTGGCAAGCTATTGCATAGGGTTGTTGCATTAAACCACCCAGAGAAAGTTGGTCAGCCACTCTCCTGTTCACCGAATTGAGGCTTCTATAGAAATATTGCAGCAGCACATTATCGGAAAGTCCATGAGGTAGGCATTGCAGCACCATCTTCTTAAACCTCAGCCAAGTCTCATGGATTGGCTCACCTTCCAAACGCTTGAAGCTTGGGATACTATCCCTAAGAGTCATCATCTTGGAAGGGGGTAAGAATCACACTTGGAATGCAGTAATAAGCTCATCCCACGAAGTGATAGAATCTCTTGGCAACTCAGCCAACCACTTGCTTGCCTCTCCCATCAGAGAAAATGGGAACAACCTCAACTGGACCGATTCTTGAGATATGTTCTTAAATGAGAACGGTCCACAGACATCAACAAAATTTCTGATATGCTCATGGGGATCCTCATGAGCTAGCCCACCAAACAAACCTTTCAGTTGAAGGAGCGGAAGCATAGTACCTGTGATGTGAAATACAGTGTTCCCTTCAGCTGGAGGCAAACGGATGGACCGAACACCACCCATTTGGGTTGGGTCATTGATATTGTTGAGGTTTCCGACAACATCTTTGTGGCCCACTTGGCTACCATAACTTCCATTAACGCTCATTTCCTCCTCTGTTTTAACAAGCAACACAAAACCAAAAACAAAAATAAGTAGATTCAACTATAACTACAAAGATCACAATTCAACTTCAATAAAAGAATTTTAAACAACACCACTCCCCGGCAACGGCGCCATTTGATTAATGTCTCAAGCACACGTCATCCAATTCTAGGTGCGAACGATCGTTAAGCAGTATAAAACCCAATAATTGAATTGGGGTCGAATCCCACAGGGAGCGGTACATTTTCAAATTCAATTAAGAAGTACAAATGTTATCTAACTAGCTATAGGAATAGATATTATCGGAAAAAGACATATCAAATAAAAGGGGTGACATGAATGTCAAATGGGGAGTTTTTTGGTTTTCAAATTATCAATTACAATCAGTCAAATAGCAATGAGATAACAATAAGGAGAGAAATTCTCGGGATGTGATCGATTATAGGTGAAGTTCGATATATGGGTAATTGAAAATACTAGTAAACAGCTAAATATCAGTGGGTAGGCTAGACTATAATTGTTCCGCTTCAAGTGATTTCTCTCGAACATCAACAAGCACAGCAATGAAGAACAACCCAAAACCTTAATGCATCTTCTCTCTCGAGCAAGATGGGTAGGACTGAGTTTCAGATTCACTCTCTCAAGCTGAACCCATATCAACCCAATACATACAAATCATTAATCAATAATTTTAGTCCTAAAACCTCTCTCTTGAGCAAGCCAAGAACACTAAAATAGAATTGCATTTGCAACTACAATTCTTAAATTAAACCACATAATGATTAAACCCACTTCAAAATAGCATTTAGACTAGTAATTAACAATACCCACACACTAATTCAACCCATAATAACATGATCACACCCCAAGAATTGGGATTTTAGCCGGACATCATAAAAAGATAAAAATTGTTACTGAATCGATTAGCCATCAACTGGGTAAGAGGAATTCAAGCTTTACAATTCTCCAATTCGAAGAAAATTAGAAACCCACTTGTGAAATGTCCAAGTTGAGCCTCAAAACCTTCAAGTCTACTAAGAGAACTGTTCTAGACTAAAAAAATGGATTCAAAAGATAGATAAAAATCCATAAAAATTAGTTGTTCAAAATCCTATTTATAGTTGCCAAAAATAAGCCACAAAGGGCTCTTCGGTGAAGTAAGTCGGGCTCGCCGAACCACTCGGTGAGCTGTCCTTTGATCTCTTCCATCGCCCTTTTGCCTTGCTATTCAGCATCCTCAAGGTCTGTAACTTTGGGCGATCTATCTTGACTTCGCGGAACTACTCGGCGATCCGTCGACTGCTCATTTTCATCGCCGACTTGGTTCTTTCCTTCAGGGCTTGGAACACTAGAACTTTATGCGGTCTGTTAGCCACTCAGCGATTCACCAAATGACTTTGGCGATCACCAAGCTTGCCTTTCTTCATTTCTTCAGCTTGTTTTGTTCCTTTTTGCCTGTTAGTTTCCTTGCTTTGCTCATCAATCCATATACCTGAAAATCAAGGCATTAACATCAGTTTATAGCATAAATTAGGCATCTGAGGACACTAAATCTATCAAAACAAATCCCTAAATGAGTCCAAATCTCAGACTCATCAAGGACCAAGGGGTGCTCCGGTGTTGTTCGTTCGAAAGAAGGATGGTTCTCTCCGAATATGTATTGAATATTGGTAATTGAATAAGGTTACCATTAAGAATAAGTATCCTATACCAAGGATAAATGATTTTTTTTATCAACTCCAAGGAACAAATTATTTCTCTTGGATCGACCTCTGGTCGGGTTACCACCAATTCAGGGTGAAAGAAAGTGATGTTCAAAAGATGGCTTTTAGAACTTGATATGGTCATAATGAGTTTTTGGTGATTGCTTTTGGTTTGACTAATGCCCTGGTGGCATTTATGGATTTAATGAATAGGGTATTTAAGTAACATCTTGACATAGTGTTCATTGTGTTTATTGATGATATCTTGATTTACTCATGGAGTGAGAATGAGCATGTTGAGCATTTGAGGATTGTGTTACAATTCTCAAGGATCGTGAGTTGTATGCTAAGTTTAACAAGTGTGAGTTTTGATTGAGGTCCGTTACTTTCCTTGGTCATATTGTCTCCGGTAAAGGTATTCAAGTTGATCCTAAGAAAACTAAGGCGGTCAAGAATTGGCCTAGACCATGAATAATTAGCCTCTTTCTCTACTTGAGTGCCACAAAATCATAAGAAAAGAGCCTCAAATGAGTGGAAATTCCCCACTCGTCATGGGGATTACGAGTTTAATACTTAGCGTGCAATAACTTCTAATCTAAATCTTGGCTCTTTTGAAGTAACAGAGTTGTTAAAATCCTGTGAGACAGTTAACACTGAGAGATGATCCTTGTAAAATGGCTGCTTCACCAAACTTTGAAGAAGGAAAATCTACCACCATACCTCCACGTTTCAATTTTCAATACTAAGGATGGTGGAAGACTGGATGCATGATTACATCATTGCGGAAAATAGTGAACTTTAGGACATCATCCTTGATGGACCTCATGTTCCTACGAATGATCTTATGGAAGGAGAAGTTGATGCTATCATTAAAGTAAGGGATCTGAAAACCCTAGCAATGGATGAGCAGATAGGGACTCTTCAAACTCATGAGCTGAAAAAGCACCAAGATCTTTTTAAGAAAGATGTGAAGAATGAAAAATATATGGCTTTTAAAGTTTCTCACAGTGAGCACAGTGAAGAAGAGTAGGATAAGGCTTACTTGACTCTTACATTTCATAAGATTTTGAGAAAGCATGGTGGTTTAATGAAAAAGGGAAACTCGATCAAGCCAACAAATGCAAATGATTTTTTCATAAATGTGGAAATCCATTATATGAGAGACTTCCTTATGAAAAATTGGATTACAAAGATTATGTCAAATCTGGAGGTGATAAGGACAAGAGGAGGGACCAGGTCACAGATAAGTCAAAAATGAGAGCAACTACTAACTATGTAGTAAAAAGTCTCGAGCGGACTAGGGGACTCTTAAAGTGATTTAAAGGAATCTAAACATCTAGAGGATGCATCTATGCTAGTTGTGAAGTATGAAGAAGATGTTGTTGACTCCCTGTTCACTTATATGGCTAAATCAGAAGATGATGAAGTTGATGAGGAGGTAAATCTTTTTTATTTCCTATGAAATCAGAATGTGTACTCCATTAAAAATGAAATCGGATAAGGAGGGTGCATTTATGCTAGCTGGGATATGCATTCTTTCGTAGATCAAGTCGATAGGAGAAGTAAAACAATTCAGAACTCAAACCAAGTAAGCATCGGTATTGTTGTAGTAGTCCTATCATGATCCTCCTTGGTATACATTCAATATATTAAACCGTAGTGGGGATTCTAACCTCAATTGGTGAAACATAATTCTCATCATTAGCTAAGCAACCCATACATGTTATGACAACTTTACTAACTACAGCTTCCAAAGTTACGGTGTTTATTATCTAGCCGTTCTATTATCATTCCACTTCCAATATTCGAATCACTCTACATATTGTATAACCACACAAAATCTATTTATTTTGTCGGGTAACTAACCTGAAAAACATAACACATTTATGAAGTCCCTCAAATCATTGTTCGACCTCATCATTCAAATATCCTCAAAATGCATCGTTGAGCCATCACCTTACTCAACTCTTTCGAATCACTGCACATTCTTAATCTAACCACATATCTTTTCCATAAGTCTATCACTTCCACCTTAGTACCAGATCTAACATCCAAGCCATACACGACACACCAACTACTCACATGAAGAACCAACCTTGAGTCATCACTATAATAGAGAGAGAATGGAATAAACAAAGGGAAGTTTTCTAACCATCTGTATAACCTCTCAAAGATAAGTACATACATCTTTGTACTAATCTTTGAGATTCTACTTAGACTCGGCTTCTATACATGTCAGACCTATGAACCTGAGGCTTTGATACCATTTGTCACAACCCAAAAATATATGTGATGGCACTCATCTTATCCCATCAAGACAAGTCATCTTTAAACCCAAAATATAATGATAAAATCCAGAACTAAATAAGAATAAAAGTCTAACACCCTATGATAATGTGGATAACCAAATAAACTTAATCAAACCCCCAAAACCTGATTTTCATGTGTACAAGCCTCTAGTATATTACAAATAGAATAGAAACAAAACCACAACTCTCAAATGATATTTTCTCTGAGGTAGAACAAGATCATAAATAAGAGTAAGAAGATTTGCTGAGATGACAAACAACTACCTCGCAAATCTCCATAGAAATCCTTGGAGAAGAAGAGAAGAGAGAGTATCATGAAAATGTAGGTTCTTAACCTACACAAATGTAGAAATAAGGGTAAGCACCAAACAACATGGTACTCAAAAAGAAAACTCCTAAACCAAAAGCTATGAATATAGAATATGGGTACTCCTTACACTCCAAGCGAACCTCCACTACTACAACCTACATAAAACCATCCCAACCTAACTATTCACAATTTACAAATTAGATAGTTCAACAACATCAGTTAAAAAATTACAGATCAGCAACATACAAGATCAGGTTCACTAACCAAAAGTTCTACAGAAAAGTATTTGCAAGTTCACAAATGATAATAATACACAATGCAATGAAAAGCAATTCCAAGGATAGTGATGCATATCTGACCTAACAATAAACACCTGCTCTCTTATTTTGGGACCCATAGGTGACATATCTATCCATGCATCTATCACAGCGTGTGAGACAACCCTCAATAATATTTGTCACGACGTGTGACACATTTCTCGAAATGGTATATACTCTTTAATTCTTTAGTCTGTCTCGATTCGCACAACATTTGTCACAACAGTGTCTCAGAACTAATGCAAATGACGTGTTCACACAATTGATGAGGAGATAAATATTTCCATATCAATGCACAATTCAAAAGAAAATAATCGTGATACAACATCAATAATAAAACAATAAATCTTTCTAATCATTCTCAACGCATCACACATCAATATATAATATAATTACCTTTTATTAACACTTTTTCTCATTAGGACAATTCAATATGAACAAGTTAGCCCAACACCAAGTCTCATTACTCCCCAACACATACTGTAATACCCCAAAAATCTCTAAGCTAAGATTCGAACAATTCTTCATTAGTGTATTGGATTGTACCAGATGATTCTTAAATGTGTATGGGTTTTAAATTCAATTATTTAGTGTGGGAGGATATTTGGAGATAAATTAAGGTAATAATAATCCTCTAAAAAAAAGTTCAGTTGAAAGTTTCCTTATCGGTTAATTTTCCACATAAGATTTTACTTTGGTCAAATTCAAATCACCATATATCTTAAAATATGAAGAGTTACATGGTCATAACCTAAAAAATTAGAGGGTTTTAACTCTTCTTTCCAACTCCAACAAGTTTGCATCTTTCTGAGTTCGGAGTAGAGAGTTATGATTGTCACACCCCTAGGCTACCCCCTTGACGTAATACGGGACCTAGGATCACGAGTGACACCAAGTTAACCCTGAATCTGGCATATCATGAATATACTGAAAATAGCTAAGTAAAATGAACTAATGCAGAAGCTAAATCGATTAATACCTGAAGAGGAAAAAGCCCAACTAGTCCCAATAATGATATAACATAACATGAGAGTTTTAGTGAAGACTGAAATAGCCACTTAACAACTAAAGCTAAATATACTACTATGTATGAAAAGCCTCTAACTGAGTTGAGTTGCTGGGACATGCCCCCCAGCTAACTCTATCAAAACTGAAACTAAAAATAATGACTAAAATGAATATGGTCTATTGTCCTCGGAATATGAGGACTCACCACTGAAGCTGCTGAATGTGGACTGAGAATCAATCTAAGCATAATCTGGATGCTGAGTACCTGAACCTACATTATGAAACGATGTAGCACAAAGTATGTGTCAGTACTTTGAATGTACTGAGCATGCAGGATATAAATACTAAGCTGAATAAAAGATCTATAAGCTGAACAATACATAACTGAGCAATGATGTAATCTGAGCAGAGATATAGATACTGAAATATAACTGAAAAACTAAACTGAATGCAATGACCAAGTACTAATCATGAAGATAAAAAGTTGAACTGTATACTGATATAAATGTTGAAAACCTGGTCAATGCAAGGAGAGCCTAACTGTGGGAGCTACTATTAACCGACATAAACCACGTGAGCAAAACATGGATTCTGATGTATACGCCCCATCGAGAGGACCCAATATACCTTGCCAGGGGTATAGAGGCATGACTGTGGCATGATCACTAATACTGATGCCCAACATAGGGGACTTATAATCCTACGCGGGCACGTAGTTCTCGGACTATGAGGGTACGCTGAACCCTAGTCCAACTTGGTGCTAAGTCTACTCCCAACTGAATACATATAAAGCTAAAATGCACTAAATACAGATAGCTCAAAATACTGACATGCAAACTGAGAATGCGACATTTATATACTGATAAAAAGTGACATTCGAAATCTAGGGCATGATTATCTATTTAACTGACCTAACAAGTATAATTCATGAACTGAGAGAATTTACACAAACTAGGGTTTCGAGTTTTCATACAAGGACTGTTGCAATGTTTTCAAGAAAAATATATTCTTAAACTATGGATACTATAGCAACTGAAAGAACAATGATTTCCCAAGATTTTACAAACCCTAGGTCTAAACAAACTATCTAGAATCAAGGAACTGACTTAATTCTAGGGACCTAGTGTGTGAAAGGAACCCACTAGTGAAATTCCGCATACCCGGTGACAAAATCTATAGAGAAATCCTTTGGATTTTGGGGCTGAAACTAGAAGAACACGGCTGCTTATTCATGAAAGAAACTGCCGCCTCTTTCTCTTCTTTTCATTCTAATTTTGATGATTTTTGAAGAATGAGGGTTCTGGATATGTCTGACTAGGTTATTAGGCTTAGACTGAGTAAAACGATGTAGTTTAGGCATCAAACGACGTAGTTTAAGTGCCCCAACACATAGGGAAAGGACAAAAACGACCTTGACTTAAAAGTTGACGAAGGTCATCTACTACGAGACAGACGGGCCGTTGTTTGAACTACAGGCCGTCGACTAAGGTCGTGGTTCATGGTCTACACGATAGAGCTTCACTCAAACGAGCATAACTTCTTACTTCGAGCTTGGATTTTAGCAAACTCTATGGCGTTGGAAAGAGGATTCAATTATCTTTAATTTGATATGTCATGGGACACCTAATTCATTTTGTTCTAAAAGATATGACTGTTTGAAGTTGACCCAACAACCATTTTCCTCTAAATAGCTGCGGACCGTCACCTAAGTTCTGTAGGTCCAACCACGGACCGTACTGGTCAGCCGTGGGTGGGATCAGAGACCATCAAACATTTGGACCCCAATGATGTACCCCCCTACGGTCTGGCGGTCCTTCAACAGACTGTGGACCACGGTCGTAGGTCTTATATTTTGATCCTGAAATTCCCATAAGTCTGGGACTGAACAACGGGTCCCCACCTACGGTCCGTGTTCTGACACACGGTATGTCAGTGGCTTTCGTTGGTTCTGACACCATATCCTAGAGAGATGTAGTTTTCCATCCTCTCGAATTAGATGTGTTACAATATGTCCCGCTTGGAAACATTCATCCTCGAATGAAGTCTAACAAAAAAGGAGCTTCAATCCCTACCACTAAGTGCTAAAGACTGATATATAACTGAATTGAGTTCCAAGAACATGCAAATATGCTGAAATGCAAGAATAACTGACGGAACAAGATACTGAGACTGAATTACTCAAGAGTAAACTGAGAGACTAGAGAGGAACTATTACCTCAAGCTAGAACAGAATCGGAAGGAAAGAGATAAGGGTACTTCTCCATCATGGTTGCTTCTGCTTCCCAAGTAGCTCCCTCTACTGACTAACTCCTCCACAAAACCTTTACTGAAGCAACTTTCTTATTTCTCAACCTACGAACCTGACGGTCAAGAATCTCAACTGACAAATCTTCATAAGTGATACTATCCTTCACAACCACACTCTCTAATGGTACTATCGATGATGGATCACCCACACACTTCTTCAACAGGGAAATGTGAAAGACTAGATGAACCGTTGCTAGTTCTACTGGCAACTCTAACTAATAAGCCACATTACCAACCCTGTTCAGGATTCTGTAAGGACCTACATATCTAAGACTGAGCTTCCCTTTCTTGCCAAATCTCATCACCCCCTTCATAGGTGACACCTTTAGGAAAATACAATCATCAATTTCGAATTCTAAGTCCCTTCTCCTCACATCTGCATGGGAATTATGACGACTCTGAGCTTTCTTTAGTTTATCTCTGATGAGCTGAACTTTCTTCATAGCCTCATTAACCAAATCTGGCCCAATCGGGGACCTGCATCTACTCCCATATAGTGCCTCATACGGGGTCATCTGAATACTGGAATGGAAACTATTATTATAGGCGAACTCTATGAGAGGTAGATGATCATCCCAACTACCCTTGAAATCAATCACGCAAGCTCTCAACATGTCCTCTAAGGTCTGAATGGTACGTTCTGCCTGGCCATCCGCTTGTGGATGAAATGTTATACTAAGATTTACCTGAGTACCAAGACCTTTCTGAAATGATTTTCAGAAATGTAAGGTAAGCTGAGGACCTCCATCTGAGATGATAGACAAGGGAACCCCATGCAACCTGACTATATCATTGATGTAGAGTTTGGCATAGTCCTCCACTGAATCTGTAGTCTTGACAGCCAAGAAGTGAGCGGACTTAGTGACTCTATCCAGTATCACCCAAATGGAGTCATGTTGTCTACGAGTACGAAGTAAACCTGTAATGAAGTCCATGTTTATCACTTCCCACTTTCATGTAGGAATGTTAATCTCTTGAGTCATACCTTCTGGTCTATGATTTTCTACCTTGACATGTTGATAATTAGGACACTTAGCCATAAAGTCTACTATCTCCCTCTTCATGTCGTTCCCCCAAAAGACTTCTCGTAGATAACGGTACATCTTAGTGGCACCTGGATGAATGGAATACCTTGAGTTATGAGCTTCTGTAAGGATCTGCTGCCTCAACTTACCCACATTAGGAACACATAAGCCACCCTGGTAACGAACCACACCATCTCCCCCTTGGGAAAAAACCTCAACTTTCTGCTGATGAACTGCACCTTTCAACTGAAGTAATATAGGATCACTATCCTGTTTATCCTTAACCTCCGCTACCAATGAAGATTCTGATCCATTCTGAACTATCACACCACCATCTGATGTGTCCGTAAGGAAAACTCCTAAGCGAGCAAGCTGGTGAACATCTTTGGCTAGCTCTTTCTTTTCTTCCTCAACATATGCTACACTACCCATAGACAGCATGTTGAGAGAATCAACCACTACATTGGCCTTACCCTAATGGTAAAGCACATTCATGTCATAGTCTTTGAGGAATTCAAGCCATCTCCTCCTTTCTGGGTGAACACATACTGGAGGCTCTTATGATCTGTGAATACATCAACATGAACACCATACAACTAGTGTCTCCAAATCTTTAGGGGAAATACTACGACTTCAAGCTCGAGGTCATTAGTTGGGTCATGCTTCTCATGGACCTTAAGATTTCTAGAAGTGTAAACTATAACCTTACCTCGCTGCATCAGCACACAACTTAGGCCGACCCTGGATGCATTACAATAAATCACATAACCATCTAAACCATCTAGTAGAGTCAAGATAGGAGTTGTAGTAAACCTAGTCTTCAGTTCTGAGAAGCTTTTCTCACACTCATCTGACCACTAAAATTTGAACTTCTTCAGTGTCAACTTGGTCAATGGGGAAGCTATGGATGAAAATCCTTCAACAAATCTTTTTTAATAACCGGCCAAACCCAAAAAACTTCTGATATTTGTTGGAGAGGTGGGTCTAGGCCAGTGTTGTACTGCCTCCATTTTCTGAGAATCCACTCGGATCCCTTCGCTGGATACCACATGACTAAGGAAAGCAACATACTGTAACCAGAATTCACATTTGCTGAACTTAGCGAATGTCTGGCGATCTATGAGAATTCGCAGAACAACTCTCAGATGAGTCCCATGTTCTTCATCACTCTAAGAATAAATAAGGATATCATCAATAAAGACGATGACGAACAAGTACAAATACTGTTTGAACACTCTGTTCATTAAATCCATGAAAACTGCAGGAGCATTTGTTAGTCCAAAAGATATAACTACAAATTCATAATTACCATACCAAATCCTGAAGGCTGTCTTCAGAATGTCACTATCTCTAACTGTGAGTTGATGATAGTCGGATCTGAGGCCTATCTTAGATAAGCAACTAGCACCCTGAAGTTGGTCAAACAAGTCATCAATCTTGGGGATGGGATACTTATTCTTGATTGTGACTCTGTTCAACTACCAATAGTTAATTCATATTCTGAGGGAACCATCTTTCTTTTTCACGAACAACACTGGAGCAACCCATGGAGAGATACTGGGTCTGATGAAGCCCTTATCTAGAAGGTCTTTCAACTTCTCTTTCAATTTCTTAAGCTCGGCTGGAGCCATTTTGTAAGGAGGAATCGAAATGGGTTGGGTATTTGGAAGGAAATCTATCCCAAAATTGATTTCCCTTCCGGGAGGAACTCCGGGAAGAGCTTCTGGAAACACTTCTGGAAACTCATTTACTATCGGGACTGACTCAAGAGTTGGGGTTTCGGAGTTTGAATCTTTACCCCGAACAAGATGATAGACATACCCTTTGGAAATCATTTTTCTGGCCTTAAGGTAAGAGATAAATCAACCTATAGGCACTGAGCTACTACCCTTCCATTCTAAGACTGGCTCGTTTGGAAACTGAAATTGAACGATTCTAGTTCTACAATCAACTGAGGCATAACAGGAATGTAACCACTCCATGGCTAGACTGATAACAAAATCTACTGTTTCTAGCTCTACAAGGTCTGCTGAGGTGACTTTCTGAGAAACTGTGACAGGGCAATTTTTGTATACCCGTGTTGCTATAACTAGGTCACCATATGGAGTAGAGACTAAGAAGGGTTCTGAGAGAGTTTTTGGACTGACACTAAAGTTTGATAATAATGCGTAAACATCTAAATGAAAGACTCGTAACGTACCAATGACCACGTCAGGGGAATCATCCAGGTATTGGCAAGCCTGGAGAGCATACAAACTATTCTGGCACTGATCGCCACTTGTACCAGATGAAGCACCCTGCTGAGTTGGGCGAACTGCTGGTGCTGCTGGAGCTGTAGAATGATCCCTATTGTTGTTACCTCATTGCCCCTGTCTGGAATAAGGGCAATCCTTCAACCTATGTCCAGACTGATCACACCCAAAGCACCCTTCCCTGCCTGCAAGACACTCGCCCAGATGGTTCTTACCACACTTTGGATAAGTTGGGAAAGTCATGTTACCTAAACTACTCCCCAGAGACTTAGAGCCTAATGCCCTACCTTTTTGATCCTGTCGAAACCTGGGGGATGGAGCACTAGCTGATAAATGTGTTGGGGCTATAGACCTCTACTGAAATTGTGAGCGATTCCCACTGCCCGACTTTTGTTGTGAGTATTCATAATTTCCTATTCTTTCCTTTTTGTTATCCTTAGCCATTTCCCTAAGCTTATCTACATCAACCTGCTGAGCATGAGTCATGAATCTGGAGATATCCATATCCCTTAACAACATAGCATTCCTACACTCGATCTTTACTAAATCGGATACTCCAAACAAGAATTTTCTCATTTGTACCCTCGAATCAGCAACCATATGTTGAGCATACCTGGAGAGCTGGGTGAACTTCAGCCCGTACTCTTCGACTGACATTGAACCCTGCTTCAAGTTCATAAACTCTTGTGCCTTAGCTTCTCTCAACTCCAATAGAAAGAACCTGTCCAGAAAAGCTCTGGTAAAACAATCCCAAGTCACAAGAGTTGCATCCGCACCCCTGCTGTATTTCCACTAAGTGAACCAGATATGAGCCACATCCTTAAGTTGGTAGGATGCCATCCCCACCCTATCATTTCCAGTCACCTGCATCACCTCTAGGATCTTCTTGACTTCATCAATGAAGTTATGTGGGTCCTCATCGACCTTCGACCGTAGAAATTCTGGCGGATTCATACGAACAAAGTCTCGAAACCTAGTTGCAGCTAATCCACCAGTGGTGTTTGCGGGAACTGTGGCCTATTGATTGTTCTAATTGGCTACACTCTAAGCCAAGAGCTGGATCACATTCTGAAATTCTACATTTGTAACCTCATGGTTTGGTACTGGAGCAACTACGTTAGCATTGGTGCATTAGCATTCCATGCATTAGCTCTACTAGGAGGCATGATCTGAAACGAATAGCGATAGATTAGAAAGGAGAAGTTGAATCATACCTCATGCACGATAACAATAGAAAAGGAAGTGAAGTTTTTCTTAACAAACTTCGTAGCCTCTCCCTCATAGATGTGGTGCACTTCACACTCATGAAAGGGACTCTACTTAGTGTGGCTTTCAGACACCCAAGGACTCTTGAACCTAATGCTCTGATACCAAGTTTTTCACGCCCCGAGGCTACCCCCTTAACGTAACACGGGACCTACGATCATGAGTGACCCCAAGCTAACCCTGAATCTGGCATATCATGAACATACTGAAATAGCTAAGTAAAATGAACTAATGCAGAAGACCCAATGTACCTTGTCAGGGGTATAGAGGCATAAACCACGTGAGTTAAATATGTAGTCTGATGTATACACCCAATCAAGAGGACCCAATGTACCTTGTCAGTGGTATAGAGGCATGATAGTGGTGTGATCACTAATACTGATGCCCAACAGAGGGGACTTATAATCCTACGCGGGCATGCAGTTCTGGGACTATGAGGGTACGTTAAACCCTAGTTCAACTCGATGCTAAGTCTACTCCCAACTGAATACATATGAAGCTGAAATGCACTAAATACTGAATAGCTCAAAATATTGACATGCAATGTGAGAATGCAACATTTATATACTGATAATGTCACATTCGAAATATGGGGCGTGATTGTCTATTTAACTGACCTAGAAAGTATAATTCATGAACTGAGAGAATTTACACAAACTAGGGTTCTGAGTTTTCATACAATGACTGCGGCAACATTTTCAAGAAAAATATATTCTTTTAGACTATGGATACTATAGCAACTGAAAGCACAACAATTTTCCTAAATATTACAAACCCTAGGTCTAAAAAGACTATGTAGAATCAAGGAACTGACTGAATTCTAGGGACCTAGTGGTGAAAGGAACCCAGTAGTGAAATCCCATATACCTAGTGGAGATATCTACGCAAAAATCCTTTGGATTTTGGGGTTGAAACTTGAAGAACATTGTTGCTTGTTCTTGAATGAAACGGGCACCTCTTTTACTTCTTTTCGTTCTAATTTGGATGATTTTTGGAGAATGAGGGTTCTGGATATGTCTGACTAGGTTATTAGGCTTAGACCGAGTAAAACGGCGTAGTTTAGGCATCAAACGACGTAGTTTAAGTGCCCCAATGCATAGAGAAAGGCTAAAAAAGACCCTGACTTAAAAGCTGATGAAGCCCATCTACTACGGGACTAACTGGCCGTCGTTTGAATTACCGGCCGTCGACTGGGGTCGTGGTTCATTGTCTGCTCGAAAGGGCTTCACTAAAACGAGTATAACTTTTTACTCGAAGCTTGGATTTTAGCAAACTTGGTGGCATTGGAAAGAAAATTCAATTATCTTTAATTTGATATGTTATGAGACACCTAATTCATTTTGTACTAAAAGATATGAATGTTTGAAGTTGACCCAACAACCATTTTCCTCTAAATAGTTGTTGACCCTCACCTACGGTCCGTAGGTCCAACCACGGACCGTAATGGTCGGCCGTGGGTGGGATCAGAGACCATCAAACTTTTGGACCCCAATGACGGACCTGACCTACGGTACGTGGGTCCATCAACGGACCGTGGACCACGGCCGTAGGTCTCATCTATTCATCCTGAAATTCCCCTAAGTCTGGGACTTAACCGCGGGGCCCCACCTACAGTCCGTGGTCTGACACAGGTCCGTCGGTGGCTTCTGTTGGTTCTGACACCAAATTCTGGAAAGCTGTATTTTTCCATCTTCTCAAATCAGAGGTGTTGCAATGATCATTTTACTAAATAATGTAGTGCAGTTCCGTTTTGGCCGCGGGAAAATTCTAACTAAGGTAATTTTCTTCTCCTTATAACACTAGGAAAACCATAAAAATGGATTTCGTAACTCATATAAAGCCCTAAACGATCCTATTTCCATCTTTTCAATTCCTTCTTCTCCTCTCTCAAACCCTAGTACAAAATTCTAAGAAAGATCAAAGCAGAAGAATTTTAAGCAAGATTCTTTCAATACTTTTCCAGATTCTTCTTCTAGCAATGTTCTTCCAAATCCTTTTCGAGATTCTTCTTCAAAATTTTTCAAGAAACTAATTCAAGAATTTCAAGAAAGGATTTCTTGATCTTTCTTCTTCAAATTAGGGTTCTTCTTCAAGATTCATGGAGTGTTTAAGGTATGTAAGATTATAAAAATGAGGACTTTGTCCTTTTTTCACGCCCTACTCCTAAAATATATATTCTTAAGATCGAAGCTAGGGTTTTTATCAAAGATTCTATGATTTTGAATACTCTTTTATCTCTTATCATTAATTTTTGATTTTGTCATCAAAATTATGTCACCAGGTATGTGGGATTTTACTAGTGGTCACTTTCATCCACTAGGTCCCTAGAATTCAGTCAGTTCCTTGATTCTACATAGCTTGTTTAGACCTAGGTTTTGTAAAATCTTGGGAATTTATTGTGCTTTCAGCTGCTATAGAATCCATAGTCTAAATAACCTATTTTCTTGAAAACGTTTCATAATTGCTTGTATAAAACTAAGAACCCTAGTTTGTGTAAATTCTCTTGGTTCATGAATTATTCTTGCTAGGTTAGTTAAACAAAAAAGAACGCTCCAGATTTTGAATGTCACATTCTCAGTATATAAATGTTGCATTCTCAATTAGCATGTCACTATTTTGAGCTATTCACTATTTAGTGCATTTTAGCTTCATATGTATTCAGTTGGGAGTAGATTTAGCACCGAGTTGGACTAGGGTTCAGCGTATCCTCAAAGTCCCACAACTACGTGCCCGCATAGGATTATAAGTCCTCTTTGTTGGGCATCGGTATTAGGGATCACGCCACAGTCATGCCTTTATACCCGTAGCAAGGTATATTGGGTCCTCTCGATGGAGTGTATACATCGAACTACACGTTTAACTCACGTGATTTATGTCGGTTAATAGTAGCTCCCACAGTCATACTCTTAGTGCAATAACCAGGTTTTTAAGAATTTCTATCAGTATACAATTCAACATGTTATCTTCATGATTAGTAGTTGGTCATTGCATTGAGCTTAGCTTTTGTCACGACCCAGACCGTCGTGATTGACACTCACACTAACCGTCCGGTGGGAGAACCATTACTACAACCCGACTAAGCAATTTAACAAAAAACTAAGCATTTAAAGATACGGAAGCAGGTTTAAATGACAAAATAAAATATGGAGTTCCTATAAACTCTGGAAGTTTAATAAAACGACTAACAACTATTGCGGAAGTTCAACCCCTAGAACCTGAAATCATTGTACCAAAACATTGTTAACCAAAAAGTCCAAGAAAATGGAGTATAACCCTGAAACTAACATAAGCAAAGTCTTACTAAACAGTCTGAGTTCAAAATTAATGGACTAATCAATGAAGGATCCATGGCAGCCTGGAAGAACTGGCTCACCCTTGAATTCAATCTCGATCAATGATCCTCTAAACGAGGTCTATCAGTAGCCGCCTGAACATTCCCTGTACTCAATAAAGAACGAGCAAGTGCAGTATAAGTACACAACCATAGTGTACTGGTAGGATCACGCGGCTACCCCAATAAGCGGAACATAAGGAAGAAATTACAACACAGTAAACACACATATACAGAATGCATAACTTAGTTATCATTTTAGGAGCAACATACAATATCCCAATATCAGTGACAAATAGACATTAATGTAATAACCACAATGGTCGTCTCATGGAACCCACACCCAAACTGTTAGTGTGTCGGAATGTGACACCCGATGCAATATACGTATGTGGGAACGTGACATCCGATCCAATATATGTGTCAGAACGTGAAACCCGATCCAATATACGTGTGTCGGAACGTGACACCTGATCCAATATATGTGTCAGAAAATGACACCCGATCCAATATATGTATCGAAACGTGACACCTGATCCAGTCAGCACAACCACAATCACAATCACACCCATAATAAACATTACTGATAATCATACAATCAAGTATTAGGTTCATGGCATGTAATTGTTCATATATAAACATTTCATTAGATTTAGTTCACATTTCCCTATTCATATACACACATGCATACAATGAAGCAATTAACCGTCATATATCATACAAACAGGAAATTGAACCATCACCTACTTCAAAACCAAGCCTGTATACTCCTAATACACTTGAGCCATCCCTTTCCGGATTCTTTCAGCTTGTTCTTGGTCTAAAACAAGTAATTAACGCAAGGATCAATAAACAAGGCCAAATTTAGCCGAATAATAATCAAACTATCAATCCAAGGGCAAACCCAAGATCCTAATGTTCAATTAGGGCTTTTCCCCCCATTAACTTCAGGCCAAAACCCTCCCCCAGTGATCATTACCCAAGATTCTAAGTTCTAAGAATCAAATTACGGATATGGGGAGTAATTATCTTACCTTTAGAGCTAGAAATCATGGAAAACTGTCAAGAAATAAACCTGGGTCGTCCCTTAGCTTTCAAGAATAATTTTTTGCAGAAACTGACAATTTTGGGGTTTTTCCCTGATTTAAGTCACGACTGTTCGGCCACAGCGGGACCAACCCACCACAACGGCCCCACCCTCGCGGAACTAACCCCACACTGGCGGCTTGCACGAAGACAGAAAGTCAGAATTTGAGTTCCAAGCTCCCATTTCGCAACACACCTTCAACCCTTGACGTTTTTAAACTACCCTTTCACGCCAAGATCAGTTTCGGGAGTTCTACTCACCTGAATTCGATTCCATGAAGTCGTACATTCTCCTTAACGTCTTGGCTATCCACTAATGTGATCAAATTCATATTTAAACCCCCCGTTTATTACCAGGTTTCTCTAGACCTCACCTAACTCAGATTTCATCCAAGTCTGGGCTTGGCTAGAAATTTCCAAGTCACTGCTCAAAAGTTTTCTAGCCCAAATTCTTTCACCATTGGCTTTTCTATAACAACGAGAACAGGTCGTTACAATAGATACCAATTTACCCATCACTCGTCCCTAAGTGATAAACTAGGAAAAACTGGCTAAGGTAAGAGTAGAGTAGTACCTGAATCGTCGAACAATTGGGATACTTGTCTCGCATGTCCTTTTCAGTTTCCCAAGTAGCTTCTTCCACCGGACGATGCTTCCATTGAACTTTCACGGACTTTATCTTCTTGGTCCTTAGCTTCTGGACATTGTGATCAAGAATTGCAACCGGTTCTTCCTCATACTGAAGGTCTTTGTTTAACAAAACTGAGTCCCACTTTATGATGTAATCTCCATCCCCATGATACTTCTTCAACATGTACACATAGAAAACTGGATGGACTCCAGATAGGGTAGGCGGTAAAGCCCACCTGTAAGCCACTGGCCCTACACAGGCAAGAATCTCAAATGGTCCGATGTATCGAGGACTAAGCTTGCCCTTCTTGCAAAATCTCATCACCCCCTTCACGGGTGACACCTTAAGATTAACTTGCTCACCAGCCTGAAATGTCATGTCCCTTACCTTACGGTCTGCATACTTTTTCTGTCGACCCTGGACTGCTAGAAGCTTAGCTTGGATATTTCTCACCTTATCCTAAGCATCTTTCACCAAATCAACCCCCAAAGGTTTCACATCTCCATCCTCAAGCCCACTAATTGAATACCTACACTTCCTCCCATACAATGCCTCAATGAAGTCATCTCAATACTCGAGTGATAAATATTGTTGTATGTAAACTTAACTAACAAAAAAACCTATTCCCAATAACCACCAAAGTTGATCGTGCACACGTCTGCAACATGTTATCAAAGACCTTGACACAATCATCAGGACGAATCCTTTCTCACATAACCATGATAAAATCCTAAATCAATACTCGCTACAATTAGAGGTGAACCTGAACAAACCAACACATACTCATAATACCCAAACAATCATAGTTCTTATCAACATCTCCATCTCACAACATAAATTTTCATGAGCTTAAGTTATAAAAATTTGATATTTAGACATCAGATAGTCATCGAAGGATATGTCCAAGCATACAAACCCTCTAACAACACTATTGAAATGCTAGATTAGTAATTATGATTCTAGATTACCCTTAAGAAAAGTATAATTAGACCCAAATGATCCCCACATTCAACCACACATAATTGATACATGACCTCGACGACTAGATGAATATTAAGATTATCGGACAACCATAAATACGCATGGTAGCTCTTCTATAAATTCTCATAAGCAAGGTGGTACATGTAGAACCACTGGAATACTTTAACAACTCCAAGACAACACAAAATATGTCATCTGAAATAACAAAGTCTTCCCAATCATACCACTCAACCAAGAGAACATCGCAGGATCGGTACCTCTGATCCACTACTAGGGATCCACCCACAAAAGTGAAAACACACGTGAGCATAGTTAGTGAATCATACTCACAACCATGTACAAAATGAAATAGATGGTCACATAAGAATTTACAGAATAAATATTAAATAACACTAAAGGTTTTCCTCTGAAGAGCTGATACCAGCCATTTTCATTAAGTTGACTCAACATACTCTTCACATCATTCCACTGAAGCCCACACTCTCACTACTAACAACCATCATAAACACTCTGACCATTTAACTTACTCTAAACCAACACTTTTAAATGAAAACCTTTCTTAGGTACTTAACAATCAACAATAATAAACTCTACGACTCAAACCAGGTGTAAGTCCCTTCAAATGTTCAATACCTGATACAATTGATCATTTCTCACCTTGAAAATTCATACCTTGACAAAATATATCACCCCGAATGTAGACATACAATGAAAAATCTTAATTGTAAATTTAATCTTATAACACAACCCCATTATCTATCAACATTAGCTTGTACCTTGAAGATTTTTATGAAATCATGGATCTTTGCTTATCATTGACCGCATCTCCATCGATCTTACAATATCTTTCACTAAAAATTCAATCGTACTCATTACTAAACTCAAAACAAAAACCAAGCAATTATCATCACACTCGAGCTAATGTTTGTACACTCCTTTCTCTAGTCTTTTCCAATAGTTTTTTGACCAATCTGATGGACCCGTAACACTATTACCATAGTCACAGCAAAATGAATGAAATCACGCGCCTCTGATCCCAATTATCTACCCCTCTGAAGATACCTCTAACTCAGGTATACCCAAAAAATTTAAAGGACTGACCCAATTTTATACGCACTTTCTTACTAAAATCATCAATTTCCTTCAACCAAGTATACTCAATGGGACATTCTTTATCCATAAGATTGTCATTCCGGTATCAATCCACTCCTTTATGGCTTAAGGTAAAATCACCAGTCCTCATACTACCCTCCTTCTTCTTAGCAAACAAGACAGGAGGACCCCACGGAAAACACTAGGACAGATGAAACCTTTATCAAGAAGCTCCTGGATTTGAGCTTTAAGCTCTCTCAATTCTGCCGAAGCCATGCGATAAGGAGGAATGGAGATGGGGCGATTTCCAGGTCCCAAGTCAATGCAGAAATCTATATCTCTTTCCGGAGGCATACCAGGCAAATCGGTAGGAAACACTTCCTTGAATTCAGACACTACAGGAATAGGCTTAATAGAGGGAGACTCAACATCAATATCCCGAATATGAGCCAAATACGCCCAACACCCCTGCCCCACCAGTTTCCTAGCCCACGCGAAAGATATGACCTTAGTTGGCTTAGGCTTGTACACCCCTTCCCACTCTAACCTTTCCCTACCTGGGATCTCTAGAGTTACCGACTTAGTATTACAACTAAGCACAACATAATAGGGGGAAAACCAAGTCATGTCTAAGATTATATCAAGGTCGGTCATATCCAGAATAACCAAATCAGCCCAAGTCTGAAAACCCATAAACAGGACAGGACAGGCATGATATACATGGGTGACTATGAAAGACTCTCCAACTTGGGTAGAAACATGGATAGTGGCATCAAGCACATCACAAACCGCATCAAATCCCAAGGCAAACTAAACTGACACACATGAATAAGTAGAACCCAGATCAAACAAAACAGTAGACATACGGTCACAGAGAATAATAGTACTTGTGATCACTGCATCAGACGCCTCAGCCTCAGTCTTTCCCAGAAAGGCATAAAACTGAGACATGTCATCTTGACGGGAAACCTTCTTACCTGGCTGCACTGCTCCTCTACCTGCATTACCATTTCCCCGGCTTCCACAGCCTCACAGATTCCCTCCTCGCCCACCTTGTGGACGTCCTCTGCCATCATTACCGCTGCCCGCGGGTACCACTACTCTGGTCTACTACGGTACAGGGTTAGACATGCACGGATGGGGACAATCTCTCCTCATATGACTAGGTTCTCCACAATTGTAACACACTTAATAACTTATCCAAGTAAGCATCACTGTTATTGGAGAAGTCTTATCATGACCCTCTTTTATATACACTCAATCTAGGAAATCGTAGTAGGGATTTTGACCTCAATTGTCATAACATAATTTCATCAATTACTAAGCAACCCATACATGTTATGTCAACAGTACTAAATGCATTTTCCAAAGTAATGGTGTTCATTAGCTAGTCGTCCCTTACAAAACTTCTTGAATGTTGTCACCTTGGAAAATTCTTCTGACTTCACCCCCTTCTACCTCTGTCACAAAATCAACCACTTCCTGAGAAGATTTTGCTGAAGCAGCCCCTATAAGCTTGAATCTGCAAATATGACCTTAATCCCTTCAAAAAGCGACAAATTTTCTCTTTTTGACTGAAGCACAGTGGAGTATCATATTTGGATGAAACACAATATTTGGCCTTATAGGCTGCAACAAATATATTATGTTGCTCTATATTCAGGAACTCATCTCTCCTCCCATCCCTCAAAGTTCAGGGTATATGCTTCTCCATAAAGAAAGGTATAAAATGTTTCCCAAGTCTTGAGTAGTGCAGTTACTAGTCGGGACTCACATGAGACCACCACCACATTTTGGCGTCTCCCTTGAACTAGTATATCATAAACTCAACACCAAATCACTCTACCTTATCCATCTTATGAAGCAGCTCATGACAATCAACA
Source organism: Solanum etuberosum (assembly GCA_029582245.1). Taxonomy (NCBI): domain Eukaryota; kingdom Viridiplantae; phylum Streptophyta; class Magnoliopsida; order Solanales; family Solanaceae; genus Solanum; species Solanum etuberosum. Next base: position 81,668 of record JAJONR010000200.1, on the reverse strand, counting down.
AGAAAATCATAAGAATCTTCAGATTCAGTACCCATGAAGAATGAAGGTTTCAACCTTACGAACATAATAAAAACCTCATGTTTGTCACTATTCATTACATGACCACATTGAATCGGGGAAACATGCTTATTTTGAAGGACACATCCTCTCTTGCTAGTGTTGGTGTTACCACTTCTGTTTCTCTAATTCTGACCATAGAATGAAGGAGGAAAGATACCAATTTGTATCATCTAGATACCAATTGGATTCAAGTAATAGCACAAAAGAAAGGAAGAAATGAGTTTTCCTAAAGTCCTATAGCCTATCGAAGAAAAGTACAGACGTCTCCGTACCGTTCCGCAAGACTCTACTAGACTCGTTTTGGTACAATGACATCAAAAAACCTAGGGCTCTGATACAAACTTTGTCACGATCCAAACCGTCGTGATTGGCACCCACACTAACCTTCCGGTGGGAAAAACTATTACTATAATGCAACTAAGCAATTTAACGAAAAACTAAGCATTTAAAGATACGGAAGCAGGTTTAAATGACTAAATAAAATATGGATTTCCCATAAGCTCCGGAAGTTTAATAAAACGACTAACAACTATTACGGAAGTTCAACCCCTAGAACCTGAAAATCATTGTACCAAAACTCTATTAACCAACAAGTCTAAGAAAATGGGGTACGACCCCGAAACTAACGTAAGCAAAGTCTAACTAAATAGTCTGAGTTTGAAATGAATGGACTAAACAATGAAGGATCCATGGCAGCCTGGAAGAACTTGCTCACCCTTAAATCTGGTCTCGATAAATGATCCTCTAGCCGAGGTCAATCAATAGCCGCCTGAAGATGCCCTGTACTCAACAAAGAACGAGAACGTGCAGTATCAGTACACAACCACAGTGTACTAGTAGGATCACGCGGCTACCCTAGTAATAGGAACATAAGCAAGCAATTATAACACAGTAAACACACATATACCGAATGCATAACTCAGTTATCATTTTAGGCGCAACATACAATATCCCAATATCAGTGACAAATAGGCATGAATGTAATAACCACAATGGTCCTCTCATGGAACCCACACCCAAACTGTTACTGTGTCGGAACGTGACACCCGATCCATTATACGTGTGTCAGAATGTGACACCCGATCCAATATATGTGTCGGAACGTGACACCCGATCCAATATATATGTCAGAACGTCACACCCGATCCAATATATGTGTCAGAACATGACACCCGATCCAGTCAGCACAACCACAATCACAATCACACCCATAATGAATATTACTCATAGTCATACAATAAGGTATTAGGTTCATGGCATATAATTGTTCATACATGAACATTTCATTAGATTCAGTTCACATTTCCCTATTCACATACAGGCATGCATACAATTAAGAAATTAACTGACATATATCACACAAACAGGAAATCAAACCATCACCTACCTCGAAACCAAGCTTGAATACTCCTAAGACACTTGAGCCTTCCCTTTCTGGATTCTTTCAGCTTGTTCTTGGTCTAAAACAAGTAATTAACGCAAGGATCAATAAACAAGGCCTAATTTACCCGGATAATAATCAAACAATCAATCCAAGGCCAAACCCAAGATCCTAATGTTCAATTAGGGCTTTTCCCCATTAACTTCAGGCCAAAACCCTCCCCCAACGATCATTACCCAAGATTCTAAGTTCTAAGAATCGAATTACAGATTAGGGGAGTAATTATCTAACCTTTAGTGCTAGAAATCATGGAAAACTATCAAGAAATTGCCCTCGGTCGTCCCTTATCTCTCAAGAACAAAGGTTTGAAGAACATAACGATTTTGAGGTTTTTCCCCGATTTAAGTCACGACTGTCCCGCAACAGCAGGACCCAACCCGCTACAGCGTGCCCGCCCTGGCGGAACTAACCCCGCCCTGGCGGCTTGCACGGAGACAGAAAATCAGAATTTGAGTTCCAAGCTCCCATTTCGCAACACACCTTCAACCCTTGACGTTCAAAAACTACCCTTTCACACCAAGATCAGTTTTGGGAATTCTACTCGCCCGAATTTGATTCTGTAAAGCCTTACAGGCTCCTTAACGTCTTGGCTATCCACTCATGAGATTAAATTTATAATTAAACCCCCCATTTATTACCAGATTTTCCCAGACCTCACCTGACTCAGATTTCATCCAAGTCTGGTCTAGGCTAGAAATTTCGAAGTCACTACTCAAAATCTTTCTGGCCCTAATTCTTTCCCCATTGGTTTTTTCATAACGACGGGAACAGGTCGTTACATCTTTTAAGTTATGTTTCAGTATTTATATTTTTGCTCAGATTATGTTATTGCTCAGTTATGTGCATATATATATATATATATATATATATTTGTTCAGCTTAGTATATCTATATCCTGCATGCTTAGTACATTCCAAGTACTGACGCATACTATGCACTACATCCTTTAATGATGCAGGTTCAGGCACTCAGCATCCAGATCACGCTTAGTTCAATTTTTGGTCCAACTTCAGCAGCTTCAATGGTGAGTCGTCATACTTCAAAGACAATTGACATGCTCTCCATTTCAATCTCTGCTGTTAATTTTCAATTTTGTTAGAGTTAGCTGGGGGCATGTCCCAACAACTCAACTCAGTAGAGGCCTTTCAGACATATTAGTAGATTCAACTTGAGCTGTTAAGTGGTCCTTTCAGTTACCACTAAACTCATGTTATGTTTTATTACGATTATTCAGACTAATTGGACTTGTTCCTCTTCAGAGATTTAATTGATTTAGTTTCCGCTTAGTTCATGTTTACTTAGATATATTCAGTATGTTCATGATATGTCAGACTCAGGGTTATGCCTGGGGTCACTCGTGATCCTAGGTCCCATTTTACGTCAAGGGGGTAGCCTCGGGGCATGACATGACTCGTACACATGACAATCAGGTTCTGTGGTTATTTTTGAGAATGGCTAAGTTATTCGGTTTTTTGTTATTGCTAGTTTACTTCTGCATTTCTATCAGTTTTTTGTGTTTTAGGCTGGATTTTCTTTTTGATACTAGACTAGTGTCATCTCGTATATTTTTGATTCGTCACATTAAATAATTATATACTAAAGAAAGTAAATGAAAATAAAAAAGCAAGTGCTAAAAAATAAAATAGATACTAAGAAAATTTATCTCATCAATGACTATACATTTATTTGATCTTTTCTTTGTTTCATTTCATTTCTTTTTCTACTCATAATCTCATATAAATAAAATTCTTAATAAGTTAGATTACAATAGGAAACAAAACAGACAAACAAAAACATACATTAAGAAAAAAGTAAATTTTAGATGAAGGAAAAAAAATTATGGTATCTTGATTCTCATCCACATTATTATATATTACCATTTTCCCCTTTTCATATTTATTTTAAAAAATTTAATTCAATAAGTTTTGTTGTATTAAATCAAAAAGTTTTTAATGGGAGTGAAAAGTTTTTAACAAATTCTTTCTACAAAAGTATTTTATATAGAATGTTAGAAGAATTGTGAAAAGATGATTACCTATTAAATATGAATTAATAATGAATTTTAAAATTTATGACACTATTACTTAACAATAATCTTATTTTATTCTTATGATTGTATGAAGCACGGACAATAACATTAGCAATGAAAAAATAGAAATTTGATGTCAGTTAGTATCCTTATGGTTTGTTTTTCGTGTTGACGTGATTAATGTAACAAAAAAATATACTTTCCATGTTCTTTTTATGATTGTAAAGCTCTGATGTTGTTTGTGTGATAAATTCACCAAAGATGTATTATATCTCAATAACACAAGTATCATATAACTTTTTTCCTTTAACAGAAAATATATTATATTTTTGAAAACTTAGTTTAGACATGACAAAGTTTGTCTTAACTATATTATGCTTCGTAAATATTAAATTATCTAGGTGTTCATGTTTTTATTTGATAATTATAGAATAAAAACTTATCCACATTGAGTTTACACCCAAATAAAATTCAGGTGGTTCTAATATTAAAGAAAATTTACTACTAAGGGTAAACTGTAAAATGAATTTCGGCATCACCAGGGTTATACACCAAGGAAGAACTCCAGGCCATAGTTTTAATTGGAGATATTATTGCCACTACCAATGCAATTCATAAGGAATTACAACACTTCCTAATGAACATCAAATTGTTTTCTAAGAATTAGATATTTGAGGTGATAAAAAATCATTCTTTTATTTTTCATAATAAATAATATCAAAATACTTCTTTTATTATTCCTACTTCAACTACTACCAACTAATTATCAAAATTCTTCTAAATTGTCGGTTGTTTATTGTTCCTACCTGAATTATCACCAGTACTAAGAAAAAACCGACCCAAATGAGAAGAGGGATTTTATTTTTTAGTTGATTAGGGTTGGAAAAGGTTAAAAAATGGGTGAGCAATATTTTTAAAACCGTGTGATTTTTTAAAAATTAAATAAAAACAGTTTTAAGATTACTTTTTAATTCAATAAAGATAGATTTGTTAACAAAATTATAAATATACATTATTTATTAGACAACAAATTAAATATTAGACGTGGAGGGTATATATATGTCAAACTTGTCATACCTAGTAACTAAATTTGGAAATTGAGAAAGTTTCTCAGACCCCTCAAAAACTAAAGAAACCAAAAACACTTCAATAGCCTATTCATGAGCAGACAGTAAATGTAGAAATGCTTAAACATGTAATGATAACCAAATAATCAATATATCCAATCAAACAATGCTCATGTTCTGAAATAGATGTAACAGAAAAGCTGAACAGAAAATAATAATGCTACATCAAATTTTCTTTCTCGCTTTTCATTTTAAATTCTAAGAAAAAGATTGAGATATGCTTAAATACATGTAGAAAATTTCTGCTTTAGGTGATGCACATGAAATTGTGCATAGATTTTAATTGGAGATTGTTGATGATTTAAATTGCAATACACCTTTACTTTTTTTAGATAGTTTGAGGATTTGATTCCTTATGTAATTGTTCTATTAATTTGACAATATGAATAGCAATTCCATCTAGATAGTTTTGAGATTATTTAGTATTGTTCATATAGTTTGAAGATTCCTTACCTCATATTACTTCTTATTTTATACTAGTGTTTGGTAGTTTATGATGTCTATTAAGGGAAGAAAACATTGTCGAAGTTTAATGCATGACATCCTTAGCAATCTTCTCAATAATGTAATTGATGTCATTCTAATGCATTTGCGTTGTAAAGATGTTTTGAGGACAAGCGTCTTCTCAAAGAAAAAGAGGTATCACTTGTAGTCAAATTTATGAAGATCATCTACCATCTTTTGACACTTCATGAAGGACCCATTACTAAGTTTAACCTCGATGTTGTTCATCTAGAAACTTGTCCTGAGATTGACAACTTCATATGTTTCCTCTCGATGAATGACATTCAACATCTTTTTCTTCACCTCCCATATAGAGAGAGATACGAATTGTGCATCAATGTCATTCATCCAGAGGAAAAGTAAGAAATTATGAATCTCAGGATAGCTATCCAGACGAAAACCTTGATGATAAATTTAGTAATGGGACCCTTATGAAGGGTCAAAAGCAAATAGATTATCTTTCTAAATTTGACAATAGGGTTAAGTAAATCCTTGTTTCCCAAAGTGATTCATTAAGCGTCGATTGTGTAATTTAACACAATGATTTCTCCATTTTTTGATAAGATTTTTATCCTCACATCATCTTTAAAAGGCAAACACATCAAAATTAAATCAAATATATCATCAGGACAGTTTCAAAAGATGCTAGACGTTAAACTTCATTAGTCATTTCTTCCCATATAAGGCATTATAAGCCACCAAACACCTTTACAAAATAAGAAACAATACAAGGTAAGGAATCTCCAAACTATATTGAGAAAATTGAAATAATCTTCAAACTATTTGGATGGAACTATAGACCCATTGTAAAATCAATTGAAGAACAAAAGAAATGGAATCCCCAAAATTATTTGGATAAGAAATAAAGGTGCATTGTAATTAAAATCATCAACAATCTCCTATTAATATCTGTGTTATTCGGATACTTAACTGGACTTGACAAAGTATTACACAAAATATCTAGTAAGCTATGTTGATATTTTAAAAATCAAATAAGTGAAACAAATCATTTTAACACATCATACAAGAAAACACAATTCAAATCATAATTAAGAATATGTCGAGTATTAAAATGACTTAATTAATCATAAATATTAGAGAAACTCCAAATTGCTTCATAGAATTGGTAGTCTATGTCACACCCCTTATAGTCTGACCCTTCCCCAGACCCTGCAGTTTGTTTTTTTGGTTTCCCTTTGTTTCATAGATATCAACCCACAAAGAAAAGAAATGATTGTTTTCAAGTAGTTCTAGATTGCTTCTACTAATATTATCAACTCATAAAATCTGCTAATTTTAATTAATAAAATACAAATAAGAAGTTGTTCCATTCGCTAGAATTATAACATCAAATTAGTAGTTTTTTCTAGTATTAAAATTGGAAACCCCTAAGGAACTTGTGTAAATATGGCATAACACTAACCGAAAAGAAACAATAATGATATTTTAAAAAAAATAATTGTAAAGTAATTTTTGAATACCTTTTATGAGTTTTTTTTAGTTATGGGGCACTATTTGGACTCTTCAAGTCTTCAGCCTTAATCTACGATAAGCAATTTTTCTTTCAATTCTTTAGAGGAATTGGGAAAATCGTTTTATAATTTTATGAAAAGCAATCAGGTTCTATACAAGTGTATCATCAAGAATTTGCAAAACATTCATCTAGGGTCAAAAACTAGCCAGTTCATTATGTCCAAGGGTGTTCCTGAATGGACTAAAAAGGAATTTAAAATTGATATATGGATTCACCAGAACAGTTTACTATCCTATGAATTTGGCACTCAAAATTGAAAATAATTAAGTCCGATTTGCAGAAATAGAGATTCTTGGAATTAGAATTAATTTATTTCTACGAATAATTTCTCTCTTCACATCAAAATCTACAATAATAGAGAAAAATAGCAGCAGTCAAAACAGATTGAGCGAAAAAAGGAAAATTTTCAGTCAAATAGCAAATATTTTAATACCTCAAAGTGATTAGTTAATGATTTACCTAAACTCGGGGGGGAGGGGGGGATGGAATGGAGTCCAAGAAGAGCGAATTGACACTGTTAGGGTTTGTTTCTTATTCAAACAATGAAACCCAGACAATGAATTTTGAGGGAGAAGGGGGGGGGGATTTTCTCCTTTTTAATAGACTATTATATGTGAATGTCTCACTTCACACATAGTAGTCTGCATACATTCTACACTCCCATCTTTGACGAGATATATATACACTCTAACCTTGCGTACATGTTACGCTCCTATATCTTGCTAATTATATGTATATTTAATCATTCTTTGACTTGATATGTAATTGTTATAATATGATTAATTGTATGGGTACATTCTACACTCATATCTTTGACTGAATATATATATATATATATATACACACACACATTTAATCCTTTTAAATCTTTTATTAGATATGTTATTGCTATAATATATTTAATTGTTTTTTTTTCATTCGATACCAAAAAGTTCTTTTTTATTTATATTTGTTTTACCTATAATGATTTAATATTTATGTATTTTTCATTCAATATTCCTATATAGATAATTCTTATTTTTGGACGGTCAAAATAATAATTCAACTCAAATATAACTAAACAATTTTGTATTGTTACTTTTAGACTTTTATTGTGTGTCATCAATGCTATTGCAAGTGGTATATGTTCTCTCTTCTTCTTTCATCAAACAATATCTTCAATATTGTAATTTTGAAGATAAATAGAAAATGAAATAATTATATTCTAAAGAAAGTAAATGAAAAGAAGAAGGCAAGTGCAAAAAAAAAAGATACTAGGGAATTTGATCTCCTCAATGACTATTAATTTATTTAATCTTTTCTTTGTTTCCTTTCATTTCATTTCAGTGTACTTATGTAAATAAAATTATAAACAACTTACCTTAAGAAAAAAATTAATTTTAGATGAAGGAAGAAAAACCTACGACATCTTATGTTTTAATGCTCATTATTTTATATTACTAATATTTTCCCCTTTTCATATTTATTTTTAAATTTTTAATTTAATTTTTTTTTCTGGTATTACATCGAAAAGTTTATAATGGAAGTGAAATGTTTTTAAAATGTTCTTTCTACTAAAGGATAGTGAAAGCAAATTCGTCCGCTAAAGAATTTGATACAAAATGATAGAAGAATTGTTAAAAGATGATTAATTATTAAATTATGAATTAATAATGAATTTTAAAATTTGTGACACTGTATTCGACAATAATCTAAATTTATTCTTTAAGATCATATGAAACACGAACAATAATATTAGTAATGAAAGGAAGGAAATTTGATGTCATTTAGTTTTCTTATTGTGTGCCTTTTGTGTTGACGTGATTGATGGAACAAAAACAAATTGTATTTTCCATGTTCTTTTTCGTATGATTGTGAAATTAGGTCATTTCCTCAATTTTCCAATCTTATCAGTGTTTAAAGCTACGTTGTAATGATTCTAAGTCATTTATGACATGCTGGGACTGATAGTTTAGTCACCGGGTCGTTCTTACGAATTTTATGCAAGTTTTCATATTTTGAAGGTTTTGGATTTTATACTATTGATTTCGATCTAAACTCTAGAAAGACGGCCTCAAAATACAAATATGACTATTTCAAGAGCTCCAAAATGTCACTCTTGGTCTAGAACGATACTTCGTGCGGGTCCCAAGGCTTTAGGTCTCATATCGAGCCCCCTCATGGAATTTGCCTAAAAAAAAGCTTGTGTGGGGACTCACTATTCATCAAGAGGACCTCAAATTGAATTTTCAATAGTTTCATTGAGTCTGAAATGCCGAATTCAATAGGGTAACATATTTGTTTTGCGGGCACTAGGTTGAAAATTGATCATGGGCACCTCGTCAGAGATTTTCAACTTTTAGCAAATCATCTACTTTAAATAAGCTGGTGCAACTCAGTTTTCCCTTTGTGTTCGAACCTTGAGGGTCACGTTCATGCAGCTCTTTCTCCCTACCCTATGCACTCGCGAGGGATCGGCTCCATTCGTGAGGGCTTATCACCTTGACCTCCATGTTCAAGAGTTGTCCTTAGTGTTCTTGAGGGTGTAGTTGATCGACCTATTACAATCACGGGGCTCTCATCCCTGTTCGGGATGCCTTTTTATTAGGTGGGCCATGATTGCGGGCTATGGATTCCGTGATAACTATAAGCTATTTTGACTAGTTTTTTAAATAAGACCAACCATGCATTGACCAACCCCATTTCAATCTTTTTATGAATTCTCAAGCTTCAGACCTTCGTTTGAGATAATTCCAAATACCAGGTCATTTTTTATCGTGGTTCTACATTGGAGAGCTTGGGGATCATCATTTTGACGTTATTCTCGCCCTGAAGGGGATTCCATGTCCTTTTTAAATGGTGGAATTTATGCATGTTGTTGTTTGTGTTGTTGGGGCATTGAATTGTGTACCATTATGATACACAAGATGTGTATATGGATTAGGAAATTTTAAAGAAGTAAATTTCAAGACTCTTGGTGCAGGTCCCATATCCCCATTTTGACTCCATTTTTTGTCCATCCCTAGTTATTGTGATTTTTGTGTCTAATCTTCCATTGTGATATGTGATACATAATTGGTTTGAATGGTGATAATCTGAGGTGTCTTAGACGTGTGTAACCCTTTTGAGGTCGATTTAGAGCGTTGTTGATCAGATTTGAAGAAGGCTACGATCTACTTTCATGGTTGAACTTTATTAGATGAAGTTTAGTATGATTTTCATGTGATTTAGGTTGGTATTTTTTAAGTATTAGGATTGCTGCCTTTTATTGGGCTCAATTTTTGCCACTTATTGTGTGCTTTTAATTCAGTTAACATCTAAAACTGCTTCTTTGGAATCGACTTACTTTTAGATTAATAACATGATGTATTTTATGGACGTGGACTACATATCAACACATTCTACTGGAGTTTTAGCACTTGGTCGGGCTAGAGAGCCTTAATCAGGCACAAGTCTTGGGTTTGGAGATGTTCTACAGCAGACAAAGATATTCGGTGCAGCCTAGCTCGACAAGGTCATTGACTACTTAGTCTACTCAAGGTTTGGTGCTAGGATGCCTTAGTCTCTTCGAGGATACACCACATCTGGGTATGGTTCTTGTGCAACGGGTGCTTCTCAAAATAGAGTTAAGTTGATTTGTCCCTAACAGGGTTCATCATCCATTTCCGAGTATGTATTGGGATTTCTTGAGTGAGCTGGGCATAATCGCACATTATTCCCTATGGATTGAGATTTGAGTCAGGAGTTCCTTCTGGGGTTGTCTTTGCCTCTCTGGTTGGCATCAGAGCACTTGATAGTAGTTGGGTCTACCTTTCTCTAGATCGTTAGTCATGTGAGGTCTGTGGAGAAGGCGTGCCTTGCGAATTTTAGGGATATTGGTAAGAGTCCATGCCATCAGTACAACAGTGACTGTATTCCACTTCAAGGTGGGTATTAGTTCAGTAAGGGTCATCTTCCATCTCAACTTATCAGGCCTATAGAGGTAGCATCATACCTTCCAAGGGGTTATGATTTAGGTTGAGAAGCCTACGAGATGCAGATTTCAAGTCAGACTTCTCACTGTGAACATTTTGGGACTTCATGTGTTGGGGCTTATCTTACTCCAAATCGGTCTTCATAGCAGGTTACTCTTGTGGAGGTTACTATGAGTGTGGTAAGTTAGGCCACTTTGTCAGAGATTATTTTAAGGCTTCAATTTAGTTTATTAGGGGTTGTCCTAAGTCTGGTCGAGGTAGGTAGGGAAACTCATTATGTTCTTCACGTCGGGCTTCAGTCCATGGAGGTTGCTATTATTGTGGATGGTTTGAACACTGGTCTAGGGAGTGCACTAGGCGGGAGTTGATCTCCTAGACATTGTTGACTTCTTTTATTCTCCAGACAAGAGTCATTGGATCTTGTTGTATCTATGGAGAGCTTGTCCCCGGTGTGGGACTACGATTCATTATGTTTAGTTGGGTCAATCTCATAGGTTGATTGTACACTCGGTCAAAGATTGTGCCCTAAGTGATGCTGATGGTGCTTCAGCTTTTTATGTTGAGGTGGGCATCATAAGTTCTATGCTCCACAAGTGAGCCAAAGATTACGGCTCCAGGTATCTCTTCTTTGGATATGATTTCATTATTTGGTGTGGTTTTTGGGATTTTATACCCTTTCATGCCTATTTGACTAGTTATCCATCTTTGGATTGTTGTTACAACCTTAATTAGGGATGTGTATGTGTTTTATCTACTATAGTAGATTTATTTTAGTAGTGCATCGACTAGGTTGTGTTTCTCTGATTGAGAGTAGTGGCTGCGAAACTACCCCCTTTACCTTGGTGGCTTTGTTGTTATATTGGTGTTAGGGTTTTTGGTTTCCTCTTTTGCCACCCAGGTTATCTATTTTTGATGTGATGCCAAACCTTGTTAGATAGGTGGATAGACCAATTTTACCCGATTTGGAATTGGTTTTGCTATTGGACCTAATAGGCTAGGGAGGTTACCTTAGTTACATGTCGTTCTTTTGGAGTAGTAGTTAGGAGATTGTTGGCGGCAGAGTCGTGTGAAGGTTATTATGGCCTTTTATGGTGTTGTGGTAGTCCTACTTGGTCGCTTTCTTCTGTTGCCTTAGTCTTATTCTTACCCGCGCATTTGTGTTTTGCTCATACGGTCTCTTTGGATAAGTTTCTTTATGGTGGTCTTGGTGTTTTGTTATGGTTAGCCGGGATTTGATGGTGTGATCCTTTGTTGTAGCTTGTTATCGTTGAAGTTGATTTTTCTACAATTGTGTTGGTAGCTCTCTAAGCTTTGTTTGTGATTTAGAGTCGGTGTGGTGGGGTTCCTTGGTGGCTAAGACATTAGCTTCTATTTGAGAATGGAAATTTGTTTAGAAGGTTCATCTACTGGTTGGGGTAAATGTAATAAGGAATCTATGATTGTGTGTTTGATCAGCATGCAAGGCCTGCTTTTGGCATATTGGGTATCTTGCGGTGTTTGTTGATGGGAGTTAGTGCCTTGGGACGTTATCGGTCGGTTTGCTATGTATGTATGCCGCCTGCTAACTTGGTTTTCTTTGGATTAAGGTGGTTGGCTCTTATTTACTATGACTGAGTAGTTTGTGAGCACATGGTGTCATTTTTCTGAAATTTCTTTGTAGAAGTAGGTCACTGGAGCGGGGCACAGCGCAGCCTTGTTGTTCATGGAATGATCGTACTTTGGAGTAGAATGTTTCATTTTAAAAGGTTGTGTTTCATCTTGAGTTGTTTGTTTTAGGAGTTGAGATTGTTTTTTGGGATTTTTTTTGGGTTGAATTCCTGTTTTGGTAGTTTTTGTTTCTAGATGTTCAGGTGTAGCATGTCATTTGTCCAATGTTTGCATTGTATGGGTTGGTCGGCACGATTTAGATGGTGTTGGAGATGTTCATGATAACTAAGGACAAACATAACGCTCCTATGACTAGAAGATGTTGGGTTTAGAGAATAAGGTAGGTATTTTGATTGGTGAGTTGGGTTGCATCCGCCATGGTATTGTGATTTCTCAATTCGGCGGTTTCGTTGTGGTATTGGTTTCCTCATATAAATCTGGTACTTTCGGTCATGTTTCGTCCATTTGGGTGAAAATTGGAGCACAAAAAGGAATTGGAGAAGCTTTTGGAGTGTTGAAGTGGACTTAAGGATTTCCCTCCTAGATTGAGTTCTGCGTTGGCATTGTCAAGAGGGTTTCTGAGGGTTTGACGGAGCATTCAGGCCTTGTACCCTCGTCTTTTACTGCCTCCAGGCTATAACTATCCTTCTACATTCACGGATGTTGACACAAATATTTTGTCTGGAATTTTCAAAGTTAATACTTTTAAGTGTTTTATTCATTAAATAGTTCAAAATACATGTTTTGTAATTTTAATGTCATTTGTTGATAATTATCCTTATTTATTAAAATATCAGGATTTTTATCGATTAATTTTTTTTACATTATTTTGGGTCACAATAGTTTTAATATGTTCAAGTATTTGTTCGATTTGATTAAATCATTATTTTTTGTTAAATCTTATTTTTACATGCCATTCATTTTTTCTTTATATTGATTAATATTTATTGTACTTTTTGCTTTTATTAATATTCATTTTGGTGTTTTTTGCATAGTCTAGAAATACAGTTAAATACGGATAAGATTTGCATACACATATTTTATTAACCGGTGGATTTAGCCCACAGTTTTAAGGTAATTGTATTGTACTAAAGCGGTTTTTAATTTTCTATTTAGACAATTACTTGTTCATTAAGTTGGTAGTGGTGGATAAGATATTTAGGGGTGTAATTTAGAGATTTTTTTATATTCTTTTATTGTTTATTATCTTCTTCGGTGAAGAGTTCGTCGTAGCTTCGCCAATTCACCACCGAAAAGACCCCATTTTCCTCCTGCCTCCGTTCCATTCTCAAAGGTCGAGTTCTGCCATTAACGGCGAACTCCGAGTCCAACAGCTCCGACCCCCAACAACCAGGAACGAGCTAGCGAGCTCATAACTACCAGATCTCCACCCAAGAGCTCCTCAAGGCAACAACAATAACAACAACCAATGTTGGTAACCCCTCCCCTTTCCCCCTGTTGATTTTTTATTTGTTTTGTAGGGCGTGTTGATGAGCTTAAAGCTTCCGAAGAAGACCGACAAACAACCTTACAAACCCAACAATCATCCGATAGTAGGAACACCAACTGGCCGAAAATACTAAACTCCGACAAGCTTCTCTATTTTCCTCCAATTGTTTGTAGAAATCTAGAACTATTTTATAACTTTCTTGTTGGTTTTGTTCTATGCTTCTTTTAAGTTTCATATCTTTGCTTGAATATTTTGTTATGTGGCTGTTTTGTTTGAAAAATTACTCCGTTTGAGCTTCCTCCTTTATTTTCTAAGCTGCTGCCAGCGTGAGATGTTGCGGGATTCGATCGGACACTGTTATATTGTGTATATTTTCAGATCAGGTTCCTGACAGGCACATTATTTTTCTTGACGTATGTTATTTCTAATTTTTTATCAATGCTTAAAATTGTTCCAGTTCTTAATTTGATATGTTAATTGTTGAATTGTTTATAAATTTTCATGGTGTTATGAAAAGCTACTTCGCACAAGATCAAAATCAATAGTGAGAACTCGTACTATAATTTCTAGGGTGAAGAAAAGTAGTATAAGTACCAACAAGCGGTACTCAGTAGGCATAGGCCTACTGAACTCCAAAGATAAAGCAAGTAAAAATAGCATGTAAAAAAAGAAAACCACCGCAAAAGTATCTAACGAGGAGATATAGCATGATAATGCAGGTAGTAAGAATGAAGGTCAGAGTAAAAAGTTTCAACGCCACCAAATTTGCTAAAATCTAAGCTCAGAGTAAAAAGTTATCCTCATTTTAGTGAAGCCCTGTCAAGCAGGCCACGAACCACGACCCAGATGATGGGAAATGGTACAAACGACATTCTATCAGTCCACTTGGGAGTGGCACTTTGTCAGCTTTAACTTTCGGTCGTTTTTGTCCTTTCCGTATGGATTGGGGCACTTAAACTACGTCATTTGTTGCCTAAACTTCGTCATTTTACTCAGTCTAAGCCTAATAACCTAGTCAAACATACCCAGAACCCTCATTCTCCAAAAATCACCCAACTTAGAGAAAAAACAAGAGGAAAAAGTCACAGCCCTTCCAAGAACAAGCAGAAGTGTTCTTCAAAGTTCAGCCCCGAAATCCAAAGGATTTCTCCGTAGATTTTGTCACTAGGTACGTGGGATTTCACTAATGGTTACTTTCATCCACTAGGTCCCTAGAATTCAGTCAATTCCTTGATTATACATAGCTTGTTTAGACCTAGGATTTGTAAAATCTTGGGAATTTATTGTGATTTCAGCTGCTATAGAATCCATAGTATAAATAACATGTTTTCTTGAAAACGTTGCATAATTTCTTGTATAAAACTCAGAACCCTAGTTTCTGTAAATTCTCTTAGTTCATGAATTATACTTGCTAGGTCAGTTAAACAAAAAATCATGCTCCAGATTTCGAATGTCACATTCTAAGTATATAAATGTTGCATTCTCAATTAGTATGTCAGTATTTTCAGCTATTCAGTATTTAGTGCATTTTAGCTTCATATGTATTCAGCTGGGAGCAGACTTAGCACCGAGTTGAGCTAGGGTTCAATGTACCCTCAGAGTCTCAGAACTACGTGCTCGCATATGTAACGACTCAAACCGTCGTTAATTAGAAAATGAAAAATGTCTGGAAAACTGGGTCCCTCAGCCCGCCACAGCGGGCCAGATGTCGCTAGGGTGATGACGCTCTAGCCGGATAAGTGGCCGCCAAAGCGGAATGGGTGAGACAGAATGTAAATAACGTGAAGTTTGATTTTCTCCTTTATACATAAACACCAAAAGAGGTGAGAATTACCCCAGAAACCCTCAAAAGGCTGCTCTAGGCTTGGGAAGAAGGGAGAAATAGATTTCTAGCGTAAAGATGTGGAAAGCTTGTGGATTTGTGGTCAAAATCCACCGTCTCGTCGTTCAGAAGCCTGTATTGTAGCTATAATCCCTCTGTGAAGGCTTGGCGCCCAGGTAGGCTACGTTTATTTAATTGAGTAGTTGTAAATCTATAATTCACTGCATAGTATAAAGGAATTGATGGTAGAATTCATGCGTAGGCTTTCGTGCACCGAAGAAGAGACAATTATACATGTATTCCTAAGTATTACGTCAAAACTATACTGTAGGGGAACACCCTAGCTCGTGAAATAGGGTTTAGGTGATGGTTTGATTCATAATTGTGTGATTAATGTCGATTGTTTGATTATTGATATGTATGCGTGATGGTAAAGCATTAAAAGTGGAAACTAACCTAATGAATTGATTATGAACAATGCATGCCATGAACTTGAGTACTTGACTATATGATGTGAGTATTGTACGTTATGGATATGATTGTGCTTTTGCTTTTTCTAATTCGAACGGGTGTCACGTATCGACACACTAACATTGCATTGGATCGGATGTCACATACCGACATACATATTGGAACGGGTGTCACGTACCGACACACTAACATTGCATTAGATCGGATGTCACGTACCGACATACATATTGGAATGGGTGTCACGTACCGACACACTAACATTGCATTTGATCGGATGTGACGTACCAACATACATATTGGAACGGGTGTCACGATCTGACATACTAACTTGGATTAGGTGTCACGATCCGGCACACTAACAGATTGGGTATGGATTCCATGAGAGGACCATTGTGTTGTTATATCTATATGTTATTAAGAATGTGGAATTGTACATTGCTCCTGAAATGATAACTGGATTGCGCACTATATGTATACATGTGAGTTTGGGGCACCTTAAGGTAATTGTGTATATCTCATAATGAATGAATTGTGAATGGTTAGCCCAATTCTAAATGTGGTATGGTAAGTGGGGACCAAGGGTCGTGGTGTTAATAGGTATTACTTAAAGAGGTGGTCATGTGTATTGTTGTTAAGGATTTGGGGTGATTCTATGTCGTCTTATAAATAATTAAGCAGTACCCCGATAAGGCTTTAGCAATAAAATGCTGATAGACTTGATAAAAGGTATTATGGAGTCGAGGGTTGATTGGTGATGTGAAAGAAGTAAGGGGTATGCCTTGAGTGGTTGGCCGGGTTGGTAGTGGTTACATCCGGAAACTCCTCTACGAGCTAAAATGGTTAAGTTAGGATCAATAATAGAATACTAAAGGGTTAGAGTCAAGTGTACTAGTGTGATTTAAAGTATCCGAGAATGGTAAGGGCAGGAAAATATAAAGGTGGAGGAATGAATAGTCTTATTGCATGTGTTGCTGGTTGATTTTTTATATTATGCGGTGGGTATCGGGTTGACCGATGATGCCTACCAGTACGTGTGGTTTGTACTGATACTACTCTTGTTATGTCTTTGGCATAGTCCTGATGCAGGTTCGGTGATGTCTCATAGGTGAAGACGAAAATAATCTCCAACAGCTTCTATATTTCCTTCCGCGTGGTGGAAGCTGTGTCAAGTGTTAAATATGTGTACCTTGAAATCTTAGTAGCTCTTGAACCTGTTTAGACTAGATTCCTGGGATGTTAATTACTTTACAAGTCTTAACTCGAATTGTTTAAAACTCTTA
The DNA here is from genome assembly GCA_029582245.1 of Solanum etuberosum. Classification (NCBI taxonomy): domain Eukaryota; kingdom Viridiplantae; phylum Streptophyta; class Magnoliopsida; order Solanales; family Solanaceae; genus Solanum; species Solanum etuberosum. The sequence continues at coordinate 64,350 of JAJONR010000200.1, read as the reverse complement.
TTTTATGAAAATCTCCATGAAATTGGTTTTTATCTTAGTTTTCTTAATCTTCTACATGTTTTCCACTGTTTGGGAATTGAGGGTTCTCCTACTTAGGTGTTAGAGTAGGTGCCCGCATTTCCCGGTGGGTTGGGTCAGGACAAATTAGTATCAGAGCCCAGGTGTGTTAACGTCCACATCTAATCTTCAGGAAGGTATGAAGCATTCTAAGAAGTCGTTTCGTTTCTTCTCTCCTTTCATGCGAGTTGTCGCTTGTGGTATGCGTTGAGTCCAATTGGTATCTCCCGATTCCAATTGGTATCTCAACAAAGGAAGCCGAACGGCGTAGTCCCGGCTGACGGGATCCAAGCAAAGTAAATTGGAACTGAGAAGGTTCCAATTGGTATCTGACCTTAGAGGTGGTATAAAGGAATGGATGATCAGTAATGGTCATCTATGGATGCGAACTAACTAATAATTTCGACTTGTCTATGAGTTATAACTTGAAACTGTGAACGCATGCTTCTTATACTCTGAATTAACTGTTGGTGTGAAGAATATGATTTCTTATTATGATATGATTATGTGAACAATAAGTGCTTGTCTGAACTTCGATATACACAGCATGCTAGACTAAATATTCGAAACTGTGCGAGTTATGATTGCTTGAGTTTCGTGAACTGTTGTTGGAAAGAATAGTCATGACTAAGTTCGGTGCAAGGGTCTAGATAATCTACGATGTGATTCGTAAATGAAATTTGGACGTGTCTTGCGATTAACTTTAAATATGTGAGTGTATGGGCAGATCCTAGGGATGTGCGTGGTTGTGGTGTTGAATTAATGTATAGGGATTCTGGAGTGTGTATCGTGGGGATTGACTCGGGGTAGACAATGATTGTCCTAGCTAAGGGGATTATCCTAAATGCCTAGTTATTGTCCTGGGTACTGTTTCCGTCTGAGCCGCTGGGGTGGCATTATTCCCGCCAGAGCAAGGCCGCCAGACCGGAAATTCTCCCGCCAGAGCGGGACAGGGCGAGACAGAATCTCAACCCTGTCTCCTCTGTTTTTTCCTAAGTCACCCAAATAGACCCGAAACGTGTATGGGTTAATCCCCACAATCTAAATCAGTGCTCAGCAAATCGAATATAAGTTATAATCACCTAGCATTAAAATATTGGCGGTGAACCACATCAAAAACCAGCATCCATGTGCTTACAAAAAGTAAGGAAAGCGAAAAGATAAATAAAGTATTGTTCAAACACAAGCCCAAGAGGGGCGAAAAGCCAAATCAGGATCCCTGGGACTGGGAGGTATCATCATCAGAGTCGAGGTCCTTCGGGGGTACCAGGTCCTTCACGGCTTCATCCATGAAGGTGAAATGCTGGAAGTCTCTGTCTCGACTCGGGAAATCTCCTGTCCGGCGGCAACAAAAAGAGAAGACAATCTTCAAGGTCTTCCATAACCAGAATTGTTAGTTTATGTCACTCCCCTTAGTTTTAGAATTGGTTGTTTATGTCACGCCCCTTAGTTCTACAAGAAAAGTAATGGATGTTTTCAAGTAGTTCTAGATTGCTTCTACTAATATTATCAACTCATAAAATCTGCTAATTTTAAGTAATAAAATACAAATAAGAAGTTGTTCCATTCGCTAGAATTATAACATCAAATTAGTAGTTTTTGCTAGTATTAAAATTGGAAACCCCTAAGGAACTTATGTAAATATGGCATAACACTAACCGAAAAGGAAAAGTAATGATTTTTTAAAAAAATGGTAAAGTAAATTTTGAATACCTTTTATGAGTTTTTTTAGTTATAGGACACTATCTGGACTCTTCAAGTCTTCAGCCTTAATCTACGATAAGCAATTTTTCTTTCAATTCTTTAGAGGAATTGAAAAAATCGTTTTATAATTTTATGAAAAGCAATCAGGTTCTATACAAGTGTATCGTCATCAATTTCTAAAACATTCATCTACGGTAAAAAACTAGTCAGTTCATTATCTCCAAGGGTGTTCCTGAATGGACTAAAAAGAAATTTAAAATTGATATATGGATTCACTAGGCACTCAAAATTGAAAATAATTAAGTCCGATTTACAGAAATAGAGATTCTTGGAATTAGAATTAATTTATTTCTATGAACAATTTCTCTCTTCACATCAAAATCTACAATAATAGAGAAAAATAGCAGCAGCCAAAACAAATTGAGCGAAAAAAGAGAAATTTTTTCAATCAAATAGCAAATATTTTAAGTCCTCAAAGTGATAAGTTAAAGATTTACCTAAACTCGGGGGGGAAATGGAGTGGAGTCCAAGAAGAGCGAATTGACACTGTTAGGGTTTTTTCATTATACAAACAATGAAACCCAGACAATGAATTTTGAGGAAGAGAGGGGTGGGGTTCTCCTTTTTTATAGACTATTATATGTGAATATGTCACTTCACACATAGTAGTCTGCATACATTCTACACTCCCATCTTTGATGAGATATATATACACTCTAACCTTGCGTACATGTTACGCTCCTATATCTTGCTAATTATATGTACATTTAATCATTCTTTGACTTGATATGTAATTGTTATAATATGATTAATTGTATGGATACATTTTACACTCATATCTTTGACTGAATATATATATATAAACACACACACACATTTAATCCTTTTAAATCTTTGATTATATATGTAATTGCTATAATATAATTAATGGTTTTTTTCATTCGATAACAAAAAGTTCTTTTTTTTAATTTTGTTTTTACCTATAATGATTTAATATTTATGTATTTTTCATTCAACATTCCTATATAGATAATTCTTATTTTGAGATGGTCAAAATAATAATTCAACTGAAATATAACAAAATAATTTTGTGTTGTTACTTTTATACTTTTGTTGTGTGTCATCAATGCTATTGCAAGTGGTATATGTTCTCTCTTCTTCTTTCATCAAACAATATCTTCAATATTGAAATTTTGAAGATAAATAGAAAATGAAATAATTATATTCTAAAGAAAGTAAATGAAAAGAAAAAGGCAAGTGCAAAAAAAAAGATACTAGGGAATTTGATCTCCTCAATGACTATTAATTTATTTGATCTTTTCTTTGTTTCATTTCATTTCATTTCTCTGTGTACTTATATAAATAAAATTATAAACAACTTACCTTAAGCAACAAGTTAACTTTAGAGGAAGGAAGAAAAACTTACGACATTCTCACGACCCGAGCCTACACCCTGAACGTGGACGACACTCGAGAACCATTGTTGGTCCGCAAGCGAACCCTCATCCTGGCTGGCTACAAGCGGAAGACTAACTCAAGCACATACACAAGCTTAAAAATGAATTAAATTCATTGAACTCTGTTTATCTATGAAGCTTCTACTATTACAGAAAGATATCGGGACAAGACCCGCGACATCTCTAAACTACTAACTGTAAGGTAAAGGTAAAATCCTCCGGAATATAAGAAGGCTCACTAAAGCTAACTGCAATATCACATGACCTCAACGAAACGCCTATTGATAATCATGAATACATGTATCTGCATCATGAAATGATGCAAGCTAAATGGCTCAGTACATGGAAAGTACGAGCATGTAAGGAGAATTCTAAAGCATAAACATAAGCTTGAACTTGATAAAAAGGAAACAAACTTACCTCTTCTCAACTCACTCAACTAAACTCAACTCAAGAATAAGATACTCAACTCAAAGATACTCAACTCAACTCAAAGGTACTCAACTCAAGATACTAAACTCAAGATAAAGCAACAATTAAAGATGTAATATATGGAAAATATTTAAAACAATAGATAATAACTAAATTGTATTGAACAATACAATAATAACTCAATTTGTGTATTAAAATACAATATAACTCTGTGGGAGATTCTCTAGCCGACAACCATCACTATGAGCTATGTGATGATACAGCGTCTCGCCCACGCTCCCAGAACTATCCTATACTTTGTCGGGATATAGAACCTACTACTAAGTGGATCCACTAGTCTATGCTAAAAAACATTAAGAAATTATCTAAAAAGAATGACCCTTTCTACCCACGTTGGCTACATGGTTTATGGGGGTTGTGAGTTGTATGAACTCTCCCCCATATCGGTGCTCAATACTACTCCAAAAATATACTAGCTCATATATTTAAAAATATAACTCTCTGTGTTTTGAGATTATTACTCAAAAATCTTTCTTTTAAAAGAGATGGTACTCAAACTGCTCAAAACTGTTTTGGAAATCTCAGCTTCCTCTCATCTTAAATGTAAAAACATTTACGGAAGCTATTTCCTTGTTTCTCAATTTCTTGACTTGCCGGTCTAGAATCTCTACTGGAACTTCCTCATATGAAAGACTTTCATCAATTCCCAACCCTTCTAAGAGAATAATGGATGTTGGATCTCCAACACACTTCTTAAGCATAGTAACATGGAAGATCAGATGCACCGAAGCCAACTCATTTGGTAATTCTTACTCATACGCAACCTTGCCAACACGTCTCAAAATTTGGTATGGGCCTGCATACCAGGGACTAAGTTTTCACTTCTTGCCAAATCTCATCACACCCTTCATGGGTGAGATTTTCATATAGACTCAATCTTTAACCTCAAAATCTAGATCCCTTCTCCTCACATCAGCATAAGACTTTTGACGACTTTGAGCCATTCTCAACCTCTCTCTAATGAGTCAAACTTTATCAATGGCCTCATAAACCAATTTGGGACCTATTAAAGCATCTTCACCCACCTCAAACCAACCAACGGGAGACCTACATCTCCTACCATACAAGGCCTAAAATGGAGCCATACCAATACTTGAATGACAACTATTATTGTAGGCAAACTCTATCAATGGCAAATGGTCATCCCAATTACCCTTAAAATCAATTACACAAGCCCTTAACATATCCTCCAAATTTTGGATGGTACGCTCCGCTTTCCCATCGGTTTGGGGATGAAAAGTCGTGCTAAGCTTAACCTTAGTGTTAAGACCCTTTTGGAATGACTTCCAAAAATGTGAAGTGAATTGAGGGCCACGATCGGAAATAATAGATAAAGGCATTCCATGCAACTTCACCATTTCTCTTATGTACAACTTAGCATAGTCCTCCACCGAAAAGGAAACCTTAACGAGAATAAAGTGAGCCAATTTTGTCATCCGATCTACAGTAACCCAAATAGAGTCGTGTTGTCTCCGGGTACGAGGCAAACCGAAACTAAAGTCCATGTTCACATCTTCCCACTTCCAAGTAGGAATACCTATATCTTGGGATAAACCTCCCGGTCTTTGATGCTCAACTTTAACTTGTTGATAATTAGGGCACTTATCCACAAACTACGCAATGTCCCTCTTCATTCCATTCTACCAATAGACCTCCTGCAAGTCACGGTACATCTTTGTGGCTCCCGGGTGAATGGAATACCGAGAACTATGGGCTTCCGACAAGATTTGCTCTCTCAAGTGGTCAACATAAGGAACACACAAACGACCTTGGTATTTAAGTACACCATCTCCCCCTTGGGAGAAAGCCTAAACGGATTTCTTAAGCACGCCTCCTTCAATTCAACCAAAATAGGATTAAGACCTTGCATAGATTTCACATCCGCCACAAAAGACAATTCGGACCCATTGTGAACCATAACACCACCGTTGGTGGAGTCAACTAATTGAACACCTAATTGGGCCAACCTATGAACATCTCGAACCAACTCTTTCTTATCATTATTGATATGAACAACACTACCCAGAGACATCCTACTAAGAGAATCCGCTACCACATTTGCGTTACCGGGGTGATAAAGAACACTCATGTCATAATCCTTCAATAGTTCAAGCCACCTCATTTGGCGAAGATTCAAGTCCTTTTGACTAAACACGTATTGTAAGCTCTTATGATCGGTGAAGACATCAACATGAACCCCATATAAATATTGACTCCAAATCTTTAAGGCAAAGACAACCGCCGCTAATTTAAAGTCATAGGTAGGATAATTCTTCTCATGGACTTTAAGTTTCCTTGAAGCATAGGGAATTACTTTACCATTTTTCATAAACACACATCCCAACCAAACTCTAGAAGCATCACAATACAGCACAACACCATCCGTACCTTCCGGTAGAGTCAACACCGGAGTGGAGTTAAGTCTATCTTTCAACTCTTGGAAACTTTTCTCACAAGCTTCCGACCAACTGAACTTAGCCTTCTTTTGAGTCAAAGCTGTCAACGGAGAGGTAATGGAAGAAAACCCCTCAACAAACCTTCTATAATACCCTGCCAAACCCAAGAAGCTTCTAATGTCCGAAGGAGTTAGAGGTCTAGGCCAACTCTTGACCGCATCTGTCTTCTTAGGATTAACTCAATACCCTTATTAGACACAATATAACCAAGGAAAGCTATGGACCTTAACTAAAATTCACACTTGCTAAACATTGCAAAAAATTGTTGGTCCTTAAGAACTTGCAGCACAATCCTCAAATGATCCATATGCTCATTCTCACTCCTTGAATGGATCAAAATATCATCGATAAACACAATCACGAACATGTCTAGGTATTGCCTAAACACTATATTCATCAAGTCCATAAATGCCGCCGGAGCATTAGTCAAACCAAACGACATCACTAGGGATTCATAATCACCATACCGAGTTCAGAAAGTAGTCTTCAGAATGTCATTTTCTCTGACCCGCAATTGTTGATAGCCCGACTGAAGATCAATCTTAGAGAAATAACTTTCCCCTTGAAGTTGGTCAAACAAATCATCTATCCTTAGAAAAGGATACTTATTCTTAGTAGTCACCTTGTTCAACTGACGATAGTCAATACACATTCGAAAAGACCCATCTTTCTTTGTAACGAACAATACAAGAGCACCTAATGGAGAGATACTCGGTCGAATAAAATCCTTGTCTAACAGATCCTTCAACTATTCTTTCAACTCATTTAGTTCTGTCGGAGCCATACGGTAAGGAGGAATAGAGATAGGTTGTGTATCCAGGAGAAGGTTGATACCGAAGTCTATTTCCCGTTCGGGAGGAATACCAGGTAGATCATCTGGGAACACTTCTAGAAACTCATTTACAATGGGGACCGACTCAAGAGAAGGGGTTTTGGAATCTACATCCCGCACCCTAACAAGATGGTAAATGCAACCCTTAGAGATCATCTTTCTAGCTTTAAGACATGAGACAAATTGACCCTTTGGCATAGAATTTCCCCCCTTCCACTAAAGGATAGGCTCATTCAAGAATTAAAACTTGACCATACGAGTTCTACAGTCAACAGAAGCATAACAAGAGTGAAACCAATCCATACCAAGGATAACTTCAAAATCTAACATATCAAGCTCTACCAAATCAACAAGAGTAACTCTATGGGCTAGGGAAACGTGACATCTTCTATAGACCCTCTTAGCCACCACAGAATCACCAACAGGAGTAGAGACAGAAAAAGGTTCTAACAACACATCAGGGAGCACATCAAATCTCATAGCCACAAAAGGTGTCACAAAAGGCAAAGTAGCACTGGGGTCTAACAAAGCATACACATCTATATGGAAAACTTTTAACATACCGGTGACCACGACCGGAGAACTCTCTTGTTCACCTCAATTTTGGAGAGCATAGAAGCGGAGTTTCTTGGGACCATTGGAATTTGAACCACTAGGAGAAGCTTGCTTTCCGTCTCTTCCTTTATCCTTAAGCATCGGGCAATCCCTCATTTTGTGACCACTATTTCTACAACTAAAACAACTGTCCATGCCGGCTAGGCACTTACCATCATGTTTATTTCTACACTTCACACAAGTAGGTCTAGCCACAGAAGATCCACTACCATTACCTCCTTGAGGTTTAGGGTTAGACACCCTATCCTTGTTGATCCTTGGAGGAGCGTTGGAGGAACCTTGACCAGAAAACCTTTGTCTAAATCTCGGTCGACCTTGTCCATCGAACCTTGTATTGGAGAAGTTCCCATCATCGGTCCTAGCCCGTTTTACCTCCCTATTATTTTCCTTGAGTTTCTCTTCCTCAATTTGAATGGTATGCACCATCAGACGTGAGTTATCCATGTCATGGATAAGCATTGCCGTACATCACTCCTTGACTACCATATCGGACACGCCCGTCACAAACTTACTCATCTTAGCCCTTGAATCCGCCACCATAGTTAGAGCGTACTTGGATAGTTGGGTGAACTTTAGAGCATAGTCCCTCACACACATACTTCCTTGATGAAGGTTAATGAACTCTTGCACCTTTTCTTCCCTCAACTCAAGGGGAAAGAACCTATCAAGAAAAGCCAATTTAAACACTTCCCACTCTACGAGAGCCGCTCCTACTGGCCACCCCTCCTTCCATTGATTATACCACACTTGAGCAACACCTTTCAATTGATAAGCGGCTAACTCCGCCTTTTCTACCAGAGTCACCCCCATAATATCAAGTACCTTATAGACCTCGTCGATAAACTCTTGAGGGTCTTTCTCAACTTTGGAGCCATAAAATTCCAGAGGGTTCATCCTTGCAAAGTCCCTCACTCTTGAAGCCGCCGAATTCACATTAGGATTCACGGGAGCTACAACCTCTCTATTGGCTTGAGACTTCATGGCTTGGGCAAACACTTGAAAAGCTGCCCTAAACTCCGCATTTGTCACTTGCTCGGCTAAAGGGTCCACCGGAGCTTGAGGAGCTTGAGGAGGAGCTCCTTGATACACATTGCCTTCCTCGTTCCTTCCACCAAAAGTCCTTCAAGTAGTCATATTTTGTAGACGATCGGGTAAGGATTAGGAGAAAGACCTGATAGAGTTAAACTCCATCGCACGACTTAAGAGTAATGAAAGAAGTGGAATTTTCTAAACATCTTGTAGCTTCTCATTCATAAATGTGGTGCGCTTAACACTCATGAACAAGACTGTACTAGACGTGGCTTATGATACATCATCCTAGAACCATTCTAAACCTTGTGCTCTGATTACCAAGTTTGTCACGACCCATGGGTACCCCCTAGATGTAACATGGCGTATAGAACCCCGAAGGACTCTATACAAGCCACTTAGTCCTCATAACATAAGAAATAGAACAATAAGAGTAAAACACATTTCAAGTCTCAAAAAGTTTTTAATAAAAGAAAGCGGAAGTCTAGATGCTTTGTCTCATCCTAGCCATCTATTACAATATCAAATGAATTGGGACTAGCCCATACAACATGTCCAAAAGGGAAAGTACATGAAAGAAACTAAACATAGGAAAATCCGTCCTCGAACCATGAGGACTCACCAAGTTCGGGAAAACAATCAAATACAAGCTCTAGCCACAAGAATTACCCACCTTGAGTACCAGACCCTATATTTGGGGAAAATGTAGGCAAGGGTAGGCGTTAGTACAAAAATGCACTAAGTATGATAACTATGCATGAAAACTTTTAAAACATGCTAAAAGGGACATTTCATTTCAAAGCATGCAATTTACCAAGTTAAACATCAGATAAGAGGTTAGAAATCATAAGTCATAAAACATAGGCAATACAAGTTATCATCATCTTTAAAATCTTTGAACTCATGTACAAAGCTTCTTGAGTAACCATAGTTCATTATTCATGTTCTTGTTCTTGTCGTGGGAATAAGCCTTAACCGACATGAGACCATGTGAGCTATAACATGATCACCCGGTGTTACCCACACCGAAAAGGGTTATCCTACTTGCCTAAGATAGAACCATGGTTTATTAGCTTAGAAGGATCCACTAGCGAAATATCCTACAGGGGCACGTAGTTTATGGGATAAGGAGATTGTTACTAAAAACCCGGACTCAAGTTACGTAGAAGGTTTCTATCTAATGAGACATACATGGGAAACCCGGACTCAACTTGCATAAAAGGCTTCCATCTCATTTTTAATATCCACTCGGTGCTCAGCATAAATCCCACGGAGTACTTATTAAGTCTTGCTTAACTCATGCTTCATGGAAGGATGTCCTTGACAATCAATCCAAATTAGTTCATTAGGATAGCTCTTAGATCATGCCTGAAAAAACCTCTCACCATCCATGTCTACATGTAAGTATTAGATTCAATTAGGTGAGAAAGCCTTTCAACCTAGAATCTTCATTATATGAGAAAACCATTCACATCATGTTCATTATGTGTTCATGAGAATAGCCTTTCAATCAACACAACAACAATATCATAATCATTGAGACTTCACTCTCAAAGTATTCTTAAACCATTTACATAGATATCATAAAACATGCATAATCTCATACTTTGCCCTTTCAAGGTTCAAAGCTTACTTTCAATCAAAACCTCTAGAATTCAAGCATTACACATGAATTTCATTATAATTCATGTGATTCTATCACTTCATGCATAAATTCATAACATTCCTCTTTTATCAACAAAGACCCACATCATAAGATCACAATTGAGAAATATGGAAATTTCATGGGTTCTTGGGGAAACATCATAAAATTATTGTAATTCATCAATTTATGCTTGATTTCATAAAAAGCTTCTTTCATAATCAAAACCCACATTATATCATCATAATTGGAAAATATGGGATCTACATGGGTTCATGGGGATACATCATAAAAATCATAGGAAATCATCAGTTCATGGCTTATTATAACATAATTCAACCATTAGAATCAAGTTTGAAAGGAACCCATGACTTTTGAATCAAACCCTAACTATCGGGAATTTCTATCTCTTTTGAAATTGAGATTTTGATGGAACTCAATGGATGGAAGACGTACATGGATGAAAGCTATCATACCTTCAAAACAAAGCCGAAAGAAATTAATGTATAAAATCTTGCTCTTGAAACCCTAGCTTGAATCTTCTTCTTCTTCAAGTTTTCTAGAGAGAGAATTTTAGAGAGAATGAACTTTGGGGAAATCTTTTGGGTTTTGGAAAATATGACTTAATTAGGTGAGTTTTGGAGTTAAAAAGACTTATATAATAGTCCTAGACTTAGGTAAAACAGCATATCTTTAATTGGATTAAAATCGGAAGACTAATTAACCCCTCGCTACAGTGGTCTGCCTCACCCTTCACATGAGGCACCACGGACCCTCAAGGGTCACACGGCCCTTCATGGTACCCGTGGTTCCTTGACCAGTGGCCTCACTTGCAACCCCTCAACCCCCTTAATGCTAACTTAAGACCACGACCCCTCCGACAGCCCGTGGTGGCCTTCACGAGCCGTCTAGTGGCTCGTGGGGTGGGTCCTCTCTTGGGGAAGACTTGGAGGCACACTACCTCACCTCCACGAGTGATACCACGATCCGTGGTGACCACCACGAGCCGTCAAGAATCTCGTGTGGAGGGGCTATTTTGGGGTAGCTTGAGGAGGCTACTGCCTAGCCTACCACGAGCCACACCAATGGCCGTGGTCTTCACCATGAGCTGTGGTGGTGGTCGTGGTTGCTTGGGCAGTGTCTATGGGAGAATGGACTACCCTAGTCCTCTCCCTTGGCCCTTGCCCACTTCTATGGCTCTAACCCTCACACACCTAGCCCTAGATTAGTCTACTAGTTTCCGGGGTGTTACAATTTCGCACTCAATGAAACTATTGAAAATTCAATTTGAGGTCCTCTTGATGAAAAGTGAGTCTCACACCCAAACTTCTTTTTTAGGCAAATTCCATGAGGGGGCTCGATATGAGAGCTAAAGCCTCAGGACCCGCACGAAGTGTCGTTCTAGACCAAGATCAACATTCTGGATCTTTTGAAATAGTCATATTTGTATTTTGAGGCCGTCTTTCTAGAGTTTTGATCGAAATCAACAGTACAAAATCCGAAAACTTCAAAATATGAAAACTTGTATAAAATTTGTACAAACGACCCAGTGACTAAACTATCAGTCCCAGCATGTCGTAAATGACTTGGGATCACTACAAGGTAGTTTTAAACACTGAAAAGATTGGAAAATTGAGGAAATTACCTAGAGGGTCATTTCTCAATCATACGAAAAAGAACATGGAAATATAATTTGTTTTAGTTCCATCAATCACGTCAACACAAAAAGCACACCATAAGAAAACTAAATGACATCAAATTTCCTTCGTTTCATTACTAATATTATTGTTCGTGTTTTCTATGATCTTAAAGAATAGATTTAGATTATTGTCGAATATAGTGTCATAAATTTTAAAATTCATTATTAATTCATAATTTAATAATTAATCATCTTTTAACAATTCTTCTAACATTTTGTATCAACTAAAGAATTTGCTTAAAACTTTTCACTATCCTTTAGTAGAAAGAACTTGTTAAAAACATTTTACTTCCATTATAAACTTTTCGATGTAATACGAGCAAACTTTTTTAAATTAATATTTTAAATATAAATATGAAAAGGGGAAAATATTAGTAATATAAAATAATGAGCATTAAAACATAAGATGTCTGTAACACCCCGAAAGTTTTTTGAACTAAGACTCGAACCCTTCTTAGTTGTGAGTAGGATTTTACCAAGTAATTTAAAATTTCTTAAGCATTAAGGTCAGATCACTAGATATAGCACCTTGAGTTCCAAAAAAAATTAAAGAGAATTCATTCAAGTCATTCCTTAGTTCTTTTAAGTTTTGGGTTAACTTCAAACGACTATAACTTTCAGTACAGGATGAGTTAGGAGACCCACAAGATATCAAATGAAAGATCTTTGAGTCCTCTTTCCAACGCCACCTAGTTTGCTAATTTTTGAGCTCGTATGAGAGAAATATACTCATTTGAAGTCAGGCTGTCCATTTAAGAAAGGTACCCGAAAATAGGAGGGATATTTTAATCTTTTCCTTACCCCCACTTATTCTAAACGCGAATTACACTCAATTAAGGGTCTAAACTGATTAGAATCAGTTTCATTCATCCCCAAAAGCATTTAGGGTTTTAGAGAAAAGATTCAAGAGGAGAAAAAGTTCAAAGTTTCAAGCATTCGTTCAAAAAATTTAAGATTTCGCCAAGAACATAATTCTTTGAGGTATGTAAGCTTCCATAGTGTTGGGTTTGTTCACCCACACGCCAATCATGAGTTTCTTTTGCAAATCTATCCATAAATATTTACTAATTTAATTTCCTGATGAGTTCTTGATAAGTCTTTTTGGAGTTTCCTTATCGATTAAGTTTTGATTTAAGATTCTACTTGGGTCAAGTTCAAACGACCACATCTCTTAGAAATAAAGAGTTACATGACCATAACCTATCAAATTAAAGATATTTGAATCTACTTTCCAACACCACCAATTTTGTGTCAATCCAATTTCTGAGTAAAAAGTTATGACTATTTTAGTAACCTGATACAGTGCTGTTACGAATTAGCCGACGGGAAAATATTAAAAAGGGTCGTTTTTGCCTTTTTACCTCCAAGAAAACCCTAAATGGATTTCTTGACTAATAAAAGGCTCAAAACAATCAGATTTTCATCTTTTAATCCATTATTCTCTTCTCTCTCAAACCCTAGGGAAAAACCCTAAGGAAAAATCAAAGTAAAAGACTCCATTCAAGATTCTTTCAATCTTTTTCAAGATTCTTCTTCAAGGTAAGTCTTTCTCCAAGAATCTCATTCTTTTGAACTCAAATTCTTCCATACAATTATGAATCACTAATGAAAATCATAATTCTTGGCCATAGAAATTTCAAGAAACTAATTCAAGAATGTCAAGAAAGGTTTTCTTGATCGTTTACATTCAAGCTAGGGTTTCAAGGCTTCTAATCAAGTTCTTCTTCAAGATTCTTCAAGAACATTATTCTTCCAGGTATTTAAGGCTATCATAGTGTTGGACTAGTTCGTCCTCACGCCTTACATCTATTTTCAGATCAGTAAAAGAGTAATCTAGGATTCTTTCCCTAGATTTGAGTATTCTTGAGATACGTTGATTTTGAGTTCTTCAGTTCATGGTTCTTTTAAAAATTATATTATTAATTATTGAGTTTATATATTTTTATTGAGATCCTTGAGTTGATTGGTTCATGTCAATAATTCAGCATGAACCCTATTTTGAGTTATAAATCTTGAGAAGTTTTTCAAAGCCAACACTTGAGTTTTAAACTGCGTTTTGAGGAAGTAAGTTTGAGAATGAGAAGATTTGTATACATGAGTTCCATATTGTTATTTAGACCCTTGAGTCGAGTCGTTCATGCCCATAAATTCCGCATGAACTCCATCAGTTGATTATCTTTGAGAGGAGTAGTATCTTCCAGTTCTAAGTCATGAGTATTGAGTTCCTAATTATTTTGGTATAATATTCCTCATCATGGGGCTACTACATGTTACCCATGAAGGTCCTTGAGTTGAGTAGTTCATTCCCATAATTCCGCATGAACCCTATGAGTCGAGCAGTGTTGAGATGAGAGGTATCATTGATTCCTTGAGTTGAGTAATTCATGCCCATAATTTCGCATGAACCCTCCGAGTCGAGCATTCTTGAGATAAGTAGTATCATTGACTCCTTGAGTTCTAGAGTTGTTGAGTTCCAAGAATTGAGTTATATGCATGGTTATTGAAACGCTTGAATTGAGTCGTTCACGTCCATAATTCGGCATGAACCCTATTTTAAGATGTCTTTTAATAAATTGTTTTAAAACTTGTTTTAAAGTCTTGAGCACTGAGTTGAGGAAGAGTAGAACTGAGTTCATTTTCTTTAAAATGATATATGAGTGTGGAGGAATCAACTAGTTGAGGGTGCTACTTGGGAGGCCGAGGCTGATATGATGTCCCGTTATCCTCATTTTTTTCCTCCTACTCCTACTCTAGCTTGAGGTAACTAGCTCCTCCTGAGTTTTCCTTGTTTTGGGAGTCACGTGTGTTATATGTGTTTTCCATGATTTCCCTATGTTATGTATGTTCATGAGAAAGTTATGTTTAGAAAGAAAATGAGTTTATATGATTAATTTTTCTCATGTTGTTGTGCATTGAGTATGAATTGCCTATTGAATTTATGAGATGAATTGATGAACATGCTTTATATATATGGTTTTTGAGAGTAAATTGCATATGAGCTCCATTAGATTGTGTTGAGCATGATTTTCGTTTGGAGAAGGTCATTCCTCCTAAGAACATGAGAAATGTTGAAATTTCATGCATAATGGGTTGCTAGATGTAGTTCCTACTTCCTTGTGATGCATTGAGTATGTTTGAGTTGGAGTTGATGTTTCCTCCTTGTTTGTGTGCATTTGATGATGTTGCATGCATGATGGGTTGCTAGTCGTGAGCCTTTACTTCTGTAGGGTGTCTAGAACGTCATTCGAGGATGAATGTTCCAAAGGGGGAGATAATGTAACACCCTAGAAACTAGTCGACTAATCTAGGGCTAGGTGTGTGAGGGTTAGAGCTATGGAAGTGGGCAAGGGCCAAGGGAGAGGACTAGGGCAGTCCACTCTCCCATAGACACTGCCCAAGCAACCACGACCACCACCACGGCTCGTGGTGAAGACCAAGGCCCTTGGTGTGGCTCGTGGTAGGCTAGGCAGTTGTCTCCTGAAGCTTCCCCAAAATAGCCCCTCCACACGAGAGCCTTGATGGCTTGTGGTGGTCACCACGGATCGTGGTGCTACTCGTGGAGGTGAGGCAGTGTGCCTCCAAGTCTGCTCCAAGAGAGGACCCTCCCTACGAGCCACTAGATGGCTCGTGAAGGCCACCACAGGCCGTGGGAGGGGTCGTGGTCTTAAGTTAGCATTAAGGGGGTTGAGGCATGGCAAGTGAGGCCACTGGTCAAAGGACCACGGGCACCATGAAGGGCCGTGTGACCCTTGACGGTCCGTGGTGCCTCACGTGAAGGGTGAGGCAGACCACTATAGCGAGGGGTTAATTAGTCTTTTTCTGTTTTAATCCAATTAAAGCTATGTTGTTTTACCTAAGTCTAGGACCACTATATAAGTCTTTTTAACTCTAAAACTTGCCCAATTAAGTCATATTTTCCAAAACCCAAAAGATTTCCCCAAAGTTCATCCTCTCAAAAATTCTCTCTCTAGAAAACTTGAAGAAAAAAAAGAAGAAGATTCAAGCTAGGGTTTCAAGAGTAAGCTTTTAAACATCAATTTCTTTGGGCTTTGTTGTTAAGGTATGATACTTTTCATATAGGGACATCTTCCGTCCATGGAGTTCCTTCAAAATCTCAATTTCAAAAGAGATAGAAATCCCCAATTGTTAGGGTTTGATTCAAAAGTCATGGGTTCCTTTCAAACTTGATTATAATTCTTGAATTATGTTATATAAAGCATGAATTGATGATTTCCTATGGTTTTTATTATGTATCCCCATGAACCCATGTAGATCCCATATTTTCCAATAATGATAATATACTGTGGGTTTTGATTATGAAAGAAGCTTTTTATGAAATCAAGCATGAATTGATGAATTACAATAATTTTATGATGTTTCCCCAAGAACCCATGAAATTCCCATATTTCTCAATTGTGATCATATGATGTAGGTCTTTGTTGATGAAAGAGGAATGTTATGAATTTATGCATGAAGTGATAGAATCACATGAATTATAATGAAATTCATGTCTAATGCTTGAATTCTAGATGTATTGATTGAAAGCAAGCTTTGAACCTTGAAAGGTCAAAGTATGAGATTATGCATGTTTTATGATATTTATATAAATGATTTAAGAACACTTTGAGAGTGAAGTGTCAATGATTATGATATTGTTGTTGTGTTGATTGAAAGGCTATTCTCATGAACACATAATGAACATGATGTGAAAGGTTTTCTCACATAAGTAAGATTCTAGGTTGAAAGGCTTTCTCACCTAATTGAATCTAACACTTACATGTAGACATGGACAGTGAAATGTTTTCTCACGCATGATCTAAGAGCTATCCTAATGAACTAATTTCGATTGATTGTCAAGGACATCATTCCATGATGCATGAGTTAAGTCAAGACTTAATAGTACTTCGTGGGATTTATGCTTAGTACCGAGTGGATATTAAAAATGAGATGGAAGCCTTTTACGCAAGTTGATTCCGGGTTTCCCATGTATGTCTCATGAGATGGAAAACTTCTATGCAAGTTGAGTCCGGATTTCTAGTAATAATCTCCTTATCCCATAAACTACGTGTCTCCGTAGGATATTTAGCTAGTGGATCCACCTAAGCTAACAAACCATGGTTCTACCTGAGGCAAGTAGGACAACCCTATTCAGTGTGGGTAACACTGGGTGATCATGTTATAGCTCACATGGTATCATGTCGGTTAAGGCTTATTCCCCCAACAAGAACAAGAACATAAATAATGAACTATGGTTACTCAAGAAGCTTTGTACATAACTTCAAAGGTTTTAAAGATGATGATAACTTGTATTGCCTATGTTTTATGACTTATGATTTCTAACCTCTTATATCATGTTTAACTTGGTAAATTGCATGCTTTGAAATGAAATGGCCCTTTTAGCATGTTTTAAAGGTTTTCATGTATAGCTATCATACTTAGTGCATTTTTGTATTAACGCATACTCTTGCCTACATTTTTCCCAAATGTAGGGTCTGGTACTCAAGGTGGTAATTCTTGTGGCTAGAGCTTGGATTTGATTGTTTTCCCGAGGTAAGTCCTCATGGTTCGAGGATGAATTTTCCTATGTTTAGTTTACTTCATGTACTTTCCCTTTTGGACATGTTTTGTGGGCTAGTCCCAATTTCATTCGATATTGTAATAGATGGCTATGATGAGACAATGTGTCTAGACTTCCGCTTTCATTTATGAAAAACATTTTGAGACTTGAAATGTGTTTTACTCTTATTGTTCTATTGCTTTTGTTATGTGGACTAAGTGGCTTGTATGGAGTCCTTCGGGGTTCTATACGCCATGTTACATCTAGGGGGTACCCCTGGGTTGTGAGATAAATGCCAAATTTAATAGGGTAATATATATGTTTTGCGGGCACTAGGTTCCAAATTGATCATGGGCACCTCGTTGGAGATTTCCAACTTTTAGCAAATCAGCTACTTTAAATAAACTGGTGCAACTCAGTTTTCCCTCTATGTTCGAACCTTGAAGGTCGCGTTCATGCATCTCTTTCTCCCTACCCTATGCAATCGCGAGGCATCGGTCGCGTTCGTGAGGGCTTATCACCCTGACCTCCGCGTTCAAGAGTTGCCCTTAGTGTTCTTGAGGGTGTAGCTGATCGACCTATTGCAATCATGGGGCTCCCCTCCCTGTTCGGGATGCCTTGTTCTTGGGTGGGCCACGATTGCGGGCTATGGCTTCCATGATAACGATAAGCAATTTTGACTTGTTTTTTAAATAAGACCAATCATGCATTGACCAACCCCAATTCAATCTTTTTATGAATTCTCAAGCTTCAGATCTCCGTTTCAGATAATTCCAAGTGCCAGATTCATGGTTCTATATTGGAGACCTTGGGGATCATCATTTTGACATTATTCTCTTCCTGAAAGGGATGCCATGTCCTTTTTAAATGGTGGAATTTATGCATGTTGTTGTTTGAGTTGTTGGGGCATTTAATTGTGTACCATTTTGAGGCACAAGATGTGTATATCGATTAGGAAAGTTTGAAGAAGTAAATTTTAAGATTCTTGTTATGTGTCCCATATTCCCATTTTGACTCGATTTTTGGTCCATCCCTAGGTATTGTGATTTTGGTGTCTAATCTTCCATTTTGATGTTGCGATCAATAATTGGTTAGTATGATGATAATCTGAGGTGTCTTTGACGTGTGTAACCCTTTTGAGGTTGATTTAGAGCGTTGTTGATCGGATTTGAAGAAGGCTACAATCTACTTTCATGGTTGCACTTTATTAGATGAAGTTTAGTATGATTTTCATGTGATTTAGGTTGGTATTTTTTAAGTATTAGGATTGCTGCCTTTTATTGGGCTCAATTTTTTCAACTTATTGTATGCTTTTAATTCAGTTAACCTCTAAAACTTCTTCTTTGGAATCGAATCTCTTTTACATTCATAACATGATGTATTTTATTGACGTGGACTACATATCAACACATTATACTGGAGTTTCAGCACTTGTTTGGGCTAGATAGCCTTAATAAGGCACAAGCCTTGGGTTTGGAGATGTTCTACGATAGACAGAGATACTCGGTGCATCCTAGGCTTCGACAAGGTCATTGACAACTTAGTCTACTGAAGGTTTGGTGCTAGGAGGCCTTAGTCTCTTCGAGGATACACCACATGTGGGTATGGTTCTTATGCAACATGTGGTTCTCAAGATAGAGTTAAGTTGATTTGTCCCTAAGAGTTATCATCATCCATTTCCGAGTATGTATTAGGATTTCTTGAGCAAGCTGGGCATAATCGCACATTATTCCCTATGGATCAAGATTTGAGTCAGGAGTTCCTTTTGGGGTTGTCTTTGCCACTATGGTTGGCATCAGAGCTCTTAATAGTAGTTGGGTCTACCTTTCCCCAGGTCATTAGTCATGTGAGGTCCGTGGAAAATGTGTGCCTTGCGAATTTTAGGGATATTGGTAAGAGGCCATGCCATCAGTACAATAGTGACCGCATTCCACTTTAAGGTGCGTATCAGTTCAGTAAGAGTCATCTTTTATCTAAACTTATCAGGACTATAGAGGTAGCATCATAACTTCCAGGGGGTTATGATTAAGGTTGAGAAGCCTACGACATGCAAAGTTCAAGTTAGACTTCTAACTCTGAGCATTTCGGGACTTCATGTGTTAGGGCTTTTCTTACTCCAAATGGGTCTTCATAGCAGGTTGCTCTTGCGGAGGTTACTATGAGTGTGGTAAGGTAGGCCACTTTGTTAGAGATTATTGTAAGGCTTCATTTTAGTTCATTAGGGGTTATCCTGAGTCTGGTGGAGGTAGGTAGGGAAACTCATTATGTTCTTCTTGTCAGGCTTCAGTCCTTGGAGGTTGCTATTATTGTGGATGGTTTTACCACTAGTCTAGGGAGTGCCCTAGGCGGGAGTTGATCTTCTAGACATTCTTGACTTCTTTTATTCTCCAGACAAGAGTCATTGGATCTTGTTGTATCTATGGAGAGCTTGTACCTGGTGTGGGACTACGATTCGTTATGTTTAGTTGGGTCAATCTCCTAGGTTGATTGTACACTCGGTCAGAGATTGTGCCCTAAGTGATGCTGATGGTGCTTCAACTTTTTATGTTGAGGTGGGGCATAATAAGTTCTATGCTCCACAAGTCAGCCAGAGGTTACGGCTCCAGGTATCCCTTCTTTTGATATGATTTCATTATTTTGTGTGGTTTTTGGGATTTCATACCCTTTCATGCCTATTTGACTAGATATCCATCTTTGGATTGTTGTGACAACCTTAATTAGGGATGTGTATGTGTTTTATCTCCTGTAGTAGATTTCTTTTAGTAGTGCATCGACTAGGTTGTGTTTCTCTGATTGGGAGTAGTGGCTGAGAAACTCCCTGTGCCTTTACCTTGATGGCTTTGTTGTTATAGTGGTGTTAGGGTTTTTGGTTTCCTTTTTTTCCACCCAGGTTATCTATTTTTGATGTGATGCCAATCCTTGTTAGATAAGTGGATAGACCAACTTTACCCGATTCGGAATTGGTTTTGCTATTGGACCTAATAGGCTAGGGAGGTTACCTTAGTTACATGTCATTCTTTTGGAGTAGTAGTTGGGCGATTGTTGGTGGCAGAGTTGTGTGAAGGTTAGTATGGCCTTTTATGGTGTTGTGGTAGTCCTAGTTGGTCGCTTTCTTCTTTTTCCTTAGTCTTATTCTCACCCGCGCATTTGTCTTTTGCTCATTCGATCTCTTTGGATAAGTTTCTTTATGGTGGTCTTGGTGTTTTCTTATGATTAACCAGGATTCGATGGTGTGATCCTTTGTTGCACCTTGTTATCATTGTAGTTGATTTTTCTACAATTGTGTTGGTAGCTCACAAGGCTTATTTTTTATTTAGAGTCGGTGTGATGGTGTTCCTTGGTGGCTATGACATTAGATTCTATTTGAGAATGGAAATTTGTTTAGAAGGTTCATTTACTGGTTGGGGTCAATGTAATAAGGAATCTATGATTGTGTGTTTGTTCAGCATGCAAGGCCTGCTTTTGGCATATTGGGTAGCTTGCGGTGTTTGTTGATGGGAGTTGGTGCCTTGGGACGTTATCGGTCGGTTGGCTATGTATGTATGCTGCCTGCTAACTTGGTTTTCTTTAGATTAAGGTGGTTGGCTCATATTTATGATGACTGAGTAGTTTCTGAGCACATGATGTCATTTTTCTGAAAATTCCTTTGTAGAAGTAGGTCACTGGAGCGGGGCTTAGTGCAGCCTTGTTGTTCACGGGATGATCGTACTTTGGAATAGAATGTTTCATTTTAAAAGGTTGTGTTTAATCTTGAGTTGTTTGTTTTAGGAGTTGAGATTGTTTTTTGGGCTTTGCTTTGGGTTGAATTCCTTGTTTTGGTAGTTTTTGTTTCTAGATGTTTAGGTGTAGCATGTCATTTGTCCGATGTTTGCATTCTATGGGTTGGTAGGCACGATTTAGATGGTGTTGGAGATATTCATGATAACTAAGGACAAACATAACGCTCCTATGACTAGAAGATGTTGGGTTTAAAGAATAAGTTAGGTATTTTGATTGGTGAGTTGGGTTGCATCTGCCATGGTATTGTGATTTCTCTATTCGGCGGTTTCGGTGTGGTATTGGTTTCCTCATATAAATCTGGTACTTTCGGTCATGTTTCGTCCATTTGGGCGAAAATTGGAGCCCAAAAAGGAATTGGAGAAGCTTTTGGAGTGTTGAAGTGGACTTAATGATTTCCCTCCTAGATTGAGTTCTGCGTTGGCATTATTAACTCCAAGAGGGTTTCTGAGGGTTTGACGGAGCATGCAGGCCTTGTACCCTCGTCTTTTGCTACCTTCAGGCTATAACTATCCTTCTACTTTCACGGATGTTGACACAAATATTTTGTCTAAAATTTTCAAATTTAATACTTTTAAGTGTTTTTTTCATTAAATAGTTCAAAATACATGTTTTGTAATTTTAATGTCATTTGTTGATAATTATCCTTATTTATCAAAATATCAGGATTTTTATCGGTTAATTTTCTTTACATTATTTTGGATCGCAATAGTTTGAATATGTTCAAATATTTATTCGATTTGATTAAATTATTATTTTTCTGTTAAATCATATTTTTTACATGCCATTCATTTTTTCGTTACATTGATTAATATTTATTGTAGTTTTTACTTTTATTAATATTCATTTTGGTGTTTTTGCATAGTCTAGAAATACAGTTAAATACGGATAAGATTTGCATACACAGATATTTTATTAACCGGTGGGTTTATCCCACAGTTTTAAGGTAATTGTATTGTACTAAGGCAGTTTTTAATTTTCTATTTAGACAATTACTTGGTCATTAAGTTGGTGGTGGTGGATAATATTTTTAGGGGTGTAATTTACAGATTTTTTATATTCTTTTATTGTTTATTATCTTCTTCGGCGAAGAGTTCGCCGGAGCTCCGCCAATTCACCACCGAAAAGGTCCCATTTTCCTCCTGCCTCCGTTCCTTTCTCCAAGCTCGAGTTCTGCCATTAATGGCGAACTCCGAGTCCAATAGCTCTGACCCCCAACAACCAGCAATTAGCCAACGAGCTCGTAACCACCACATCTCCACCCACAAGCTCCTCAAGGCAACAACAATAACAACAACCAAGGTTGGCAGCCCCTCCCCTTTCCCCCTCTTGATTTTTTATTTGTATTGTAGGGCGTGTTGATGAGCTTAAAACTTCTGAAAAAGACCGACAAACAACCTTACAAACCCAACAACCATCTGATCGCAGGACCACCAACTGGCCGAAAATGCTAAACTCCGACAAGCTTCTCTATTTTCCCCCAATTTTTTTGTTAAAATCTAGAACTATTTTGTAACTTTCTTGTTGGTTTTGTTCTATGCTTGTTTTGAATATATATCTTTGCTTGAATATTTTTTTATGTGGCCGGTTTGTTTGAAAAATTACTCCATTTGAGCTTCCTCCTTTATTTTCTAAGCTACTGCCAGCATGAGATGTTGTGGGATTCTGTCGGACACTGTTATACTGTGTATATTTCCAGATCTGGTTCGTGATAGGCTCATTATTTTTCTTGACTTAAGTTAATTCTAATTTTTTATCAATGCCTAAAATTGTTCCAGTTCTTAATTTGATATGTTAATTGTTGAATTGGTTATAAATTTTCATAGTGTTACGAAAAGCTACTCCGCACAAAATCCGAATCAATAGTGAGAACTTGTACTATAATTTTTAGGGTGAAGAAAAGTAGTAAATTACCAACAAGCGGTACTCAGTAGGTATATGCCTACTGAGCTCCAAAGATAAAGCAAGTAAAAATAGCATTTAAAAAAGAAAACCGCCACACAAGTATCTAACGAGGAGATATAGCATGATAATGCAGGTAGTAAGAATGAAGGTCAGAGTAAAAAGTTCCAACACCATCTAATTTGCTAAAATCTAAGCTTAGAGTAAAAAGTTATACTCATTTTAGTGAATCCCGTCAAGCAGGGCACGAACCACGACCCAGTTGACGGGAAATGGTACAAACGACGGCCTGTCAGTCCATTCGGGAGCGGCACTTCGTCAGCTTTAACTTAGGGTCATTTTTGTCCTTTTCCTATGCATTGGGGGACTTAAACTACGTCTCTTGATGCCTAAACTTCATCGTTTTACGCAGTCTAAGCCTAATAACCTAGTCAGACATACCCAAAATCCTTATTCTCAAAAAATCACCCAACTTAGAGAAAAAGGAAGAGGAAAAAGTCTCAGCCCTCCCAAGAACAAGCAGAAGCGTTCTTCAAAGTTCAACCCTGAAATTCAAAGAATTTTTCCGTAGATTTCGTCACTAGGTATGTGGGATTTCACTAGTGGGTTACTTTCATCCACTAGGTCCCTAAAATTCAATCAGTTCCTTGATTCTACATAGCTTGTTTAGACCTAGGGTTTGTAAAATCTTGGTAATTTATTGTGATTTCAGCTGATATAGAATCCATAGTCTAAATAACATATTTTCTTGAAAACATTGCATAATTCCTTGTATAAAACTCAGAACCGTAGTTTGTGTATATTCTCTTAGTTCATGAATTATACTTGCTAGGTCAGTTAAAAAAATCACGCTCCAGATTTCAATGTCACATTCTCAGTATATAAATATTGCATTATCAATTAGCATGTCAGTATTTTGAGCTATTCAGTACTTAATGCATTTTAGCTTCATATGTATTCAGTTGGGAGTAGACTTAGCATCGAGTTGGACTAGGGTTCAGTGTACCCTCATAGTCTCAGAACTACGTGCCCACATAGGATTATAATTCCCCTCTGTTGGGCATCGGTATTAGTGATCACGCCACAGTCATGACTTTATACCCCTGGCAAGGTATATTGAGTCCTCTCGATGCATTTCTATCAGTATACAATTCATCATGTTATCTTCATGATTAGTACTTGGTCATTGCATTCAGCTTAGCTTTTGAATTATGTTTAATATTTATATTCTTGCTCATATTATGTCATTGCTCAGTTATGCTTTGTTCAGCTCATATATATATGTTCAGCTTAGTATATCTATATCCCCCATGCTTACTACATTTCAATTACTGACGCATACATGTGCTACATCCTTTCATGATATAGGTTCAGGCACTCAGCATCCAGATCACGCTTAGATCAATTCTCGGTCCGACTTCAGCAGCTTCAATGCTGAGTCCTTAAACTTCAAAGACAATAGACATGCTCTCCATTTCAGTCTCTACTTTCAGTTTTCAGTTTTGTTAGAGTTAGCTGGGGGCATGTCCCAACAACTCAACTCAGTAGAGGCTTTCCAGACATATTAGTAGATTCAGCTTGAGTTGTTAAGTGGTCCTTTCAATTACCACTAAACTCATGTTATGTTTTATTATGATTATTCAGACTAATTGGACTTGTTCCTCTTCAGAGGTTTATTGATTTAGTTTTCGCTTAGTTCTTGTTTACTTAGATATATTCAGTATGTTCATGATATGTCAGACTCAGGGTTATCCTTGGGGTCACTCGTGATCCTAGGTCCCGTGTTACGTCAAGGGGGTAGCCTTGGGGCGTGACATGACTTGTACACATGACAACCAGGTTCTGGGTTATTTTTTAAAATGACTAAGTTTTCCGCTTTTATGTTATTGCTCGTTTACTTCTGCATTTCTATCGTTTTGTTGTGTTTTAGGCTGGCTTTTCTTTGTGATACTAGACGAGTGTCATCTCGTCTATTTTTGGGTTGTGACATTAAATAATTATATACTAAAGAAAGTAAATGAAAATTAAAAAGCAAGTGCTAAAAAATAAAAAAGATACTAAGATATTTTATCTCATCAATGACTATACATTTGTTTGATCTTTTCTTTGTTTCATTTCATTTCTTTTTCTACTCATAATCTCATATAAATAAAATTCTTAATAAGGTAGATTACAATAGGAAACAAAACAAACAAACAAAAACATACATTAAGAAAAAAGTAAATTTTAGAGGAATGTCGTCTTGATTCCCATCCGCATTATTATATATTACCATTTTCCCCTTTTCATATTTATTTTAAATTTTTTAATTCAATAAGTTTTGTTGTATTGAATCAAAAAGTTTTAAATGGAAGTGAAATATTTTTAACAAATTCTTTCTACTAAAGTATTTTATATAGACTATTAGAAGAATTGTTAAAAGATGATTACCTATTAATTTATGAATTAATAATGAATTTTAAAATTTATGACACTATTATTTAACAATAATCTTATTTTATTCTTATGATTGTATGAAGCACGAACAATAACATTAGTAATGAAAGACGAAAATTTGATGTCAGTTAGTATCCTTATGATTTTTTGTTCGTGTTGACGTGATTAATGGAACAAAAAAAATTATACTTTTCATATTCTTTTTATGATTGTAAAGCTCTGATGTTGTTTGGGTGATAAATTCACCAAATATGTATTATGTCTCAATAACATAAGTATCATATAACTTTGTTCCTTTAATAGAAAATATATTATATTTTTGAAAACTTAGTTTACACATGGCAAAGTTTGTCTCAACTATATCATGCTTCGTAAATATTAAATTATCTAGGTGCACATGTTTTTCTTTGATAATTATAGGATAAAAACTTATCCACATTGAGTTTACACCCAAAAAAAATGAAGGTGGTTCTAATATTAAAGAACATTTACTACTGAGAGTTAAATGTAAAATGAATTTCGGCATCACCAGGGTTACACGCCAAGGAAGAACTCCAGGCCATAGTGTTAATTGGAGATATTATTGCCACTATCAATGCAATTCATAAGGAATTATAACACTTCGTAATGAACATCAAATTTTTTTCTAAGAATTAGATATTTGAGGTGATAAAAAATCATTCTTTAATTTTTCATAATATATAATATCAAAATACTTCTTTTATTATTCCTACTTAAACTACCACCAACTAATTATCAAAATACTTCTAAATTGTCGGTTGTTTATTGTTCCTCCCTGAATTATCACCAGTACTAAGACAAAACCGACCCAAATGAGAAGAATGATTTTCTTTTTTAGTTGATTAGGGTTGGAAAAGGTTAAAAAATGGGTGAGCAATATTTTTAAAACCGTGTGGTTTTTTGAAAATTAAAAAAAAATAGTTTTAAGATTACTTTTTAATTCAATAAATATAGATTTGTTATATAAAATGTAAATATACCTTATTTATTAGACAACAAATCAAATATTAGACGTGGAGGGTATATATACGCCAAACTTGTCATAACTACTAATTAAATTTGGAAACTGAGAAAGTTTCTCAGTCACCTCCAAAACTAAAGAAACCAAAAACACTTCAATAACCCATTCATGAGCAGACAGTGAATGTAGAAATGCTTAAACATGTAATGATAACCAAATAATCAATATATCCAATCAAGAAATACTCATGTTCTGAAATAGATGTAACAGAAAGGCTGAACAGAAAATAATAATGCTACATCAAAGTTTCTTTCTCGCTTTTCATTTTAAACTTCTAAGAAAAAGATCGAGATCTTCTTAAATATATGTAGAAAATTTATGCTTTAGGTGATGCACATGAAATTGTGCATAGATTTTAATTGGAGATTGTTGATAATTTAAATTGCAATACAACTTTATTTTTTTTAGATAGTTTGAGGATTTGATTCCTTATGTAATTGTTCTATTTATTTGACAATATGAATAGTAATTCCATCTAGATAGTTTTGAGATTATTTTAGTATTGTTCATATAGTTTGAAGATTCCTTACCTCATATCACTTCTTATTTTATACTAGTGTTGGGTAGCTTATGAGGTCTCTTAAAGGAAGAAAATATTGTCGAAGTTTAATGCATGACATCCTTCGCAATCTTCTCAATAATGTAATCGATCTAATGCATTTGCCTTGTAAAGATGTTTTGAGGACAAGCGTCTTCTCAAAGAAAAAGAGGTATCACTTGTAGTCAAATTGAGGAAGATCATCTACCATCTTTTGACACTTCATGAAGGACCCATTACTAAGTTTAACCTTGATGCTGTTCATCTAGAAACTTTTTCTGAGATTGACAACTTCATATGTTTCCTCTCGCTGAATGACATTCAACATCTTTTTATTCACCTCCCATATAGAGAGAGATGCAAATTGTGCATCAATGTCATTCATCCAGAGGAAAGGTATGAAATTATCAATCTCAGGACAGCCATCCAGACGAAAACCTTGATGATAAACTTAGTAATGGGACCCTTATGAAGGATCAAAAGTAAATAGATTATCTTCCTAAATTTGACAATAGGGTTAAGTAAATCCTTGTTTCCCAAAGTGATTCATTAAGCGTCGATTGGTGTAATTCAACACAATGATTTCTCTATTTCTTTGATTAGATGCTTGTCCTCACATCATCTTTAGGCAAACACATCAAAATAAAATAAAATGTATCATCAGAATGGTTTCAAAAGATGCTAGACGTTTAACTTCATTAGTCATTTCTTCCTAGATAAGGCATTATAAGCCACCAAACACCTTTAAAAAATAATAAACAATACAAGATAAGGAATCTCCAAACTATATTGAGAAAATTGAAATAATCGTCAAACTACTTGGAATGCTTCATAGAATTGGTGGTCTATGTCACACCCCTTAGAGTCTGACCCTTCCCCAGACCCTGCAGTTTGTTTTCGGTTTTCCTTTGTTTCATAAATATATACCCACAAAGAAAAGTAATGGATGTTTTCAAGTAGTTCTAGATTGCTTCTACTAATATTATCAACTCATAAAATCTGCTAATTTTAAGTAATAAAATACGAATAAGAAGTTGTTCCATTCGCTAGAATTATAACATCAAATTAGTAGTTTTTGCTACTATTAAAATTGGAAACACCTAAGGAACTTATGTAAATATGGCATAACACTAACAAAAATGGAAAAGTAATGATTTTTTTTTAAAAAATTGTAAAGTAAATTTTGAATACCTTTTATTAGTTTTTTAGTTATAGGGCACTATCTGGACTCTTCAAGTCTTCAACCTTAATCTACGATAAGCAATTTTATTTTCAATTCTTTAGAGGAATTGGGAAAATCTTTTAATAATTTTATGAAAAGCAATCAGGTTCTATACAAGTGTATCATCAAGAATTTATAAAACATTCATCTATGGTAAAAAACTAGCCAGTTCATTATCTCCAAGAGTGTTCCTGAATGGACTAAAAAGGAATTTAAAATTGATATATGGATTCACCAGAACAGTTTACAATCCTATTAGTTTGGCACTCAAAATTGAAAATAATTAAGTCCGATTTGCAGAAATAGAGATTCTTGGAATTAGAATTAATTTATTTCTACGAACAATTTCTCTCTTCACATCAAAATCTACAATAATAGAGAAAAATAGCAGCAGGCAAAACAGATTGAGCGAAAAAAGGGAAAATTTTCAGTCAAATAGCAAATATTTTAATGCC
This sequence comes from Solanum etuberosum, assembly GCA_029582245.1. NCBI lineage: Eukaryota > Viridiplantae > Streptophyta > Magnoliopsida > Solanales > Solanaceae > Solanum > Solanum etuberosum. The sequence goes on along the minus strand of JAJONR010000200.1, from coordinate 35,438 downwards.
TCAAAGTGATTAGTTAAAGATTTACCTAAACTCGGGGGGGAAATGGAGTGGAGTCCAAGAAGAGCGAATTGACACTCTTAGGACTTTTTCCTTATACAAAAAATGAAACCTAGACAATGAATTTTGATGAAGAAGGGGGGGAATTTTTCTCCTTTTTTATAGACTATTATATGTGAATCTCTCAATACACACATAATAGTTTGCATACATTCTACACTCCCATCTTTGATGAGATATATATATACTCTAACCTTGCGTACATGTTACGCTCCTATATCTTGCTAATAATATGTACATTTAATCATTTTTTGACTTGATATGTAATTGTTATAATATGATTAATTGTATGGGTACATTCTACACTCATATCTTTGACTGAATATATATATATATATATATATATATACCCATTTAATCCTTTTAAATCTTTGATTATATATGTTATTGCTATAATATAATTAATGGCTTTTTTTTATTCGATACCAAAAAGTTTTATTTATTTATTTTGCTTTTACCTATAATGATTTAATATTTTATGTATTTTTCATTCAATATTTCTATATAGATAATTCTTATTTTGGGACGATCAAAATAATAATTCAACTGAAACATAACAAAATAATTTTGTATTGTTACTTTTATTGTGTGTCATCAATGCTATTGCAAGTGGTGTATGTTCTCTCTTCTTCTTTCATCAAATAATATCTTCATTATTGAAATTTTAAAGATAAATAGAAAATGAAATAATTATATTCTAAAGAAAGTAAATGAAAAGAAAAAGGCAAGTGCCAAAAAAAAATATACTAGGGAATTTGATCTCCTCAATGACTATTATTTTATTTGATATTTTCTTTGTTTCATTTCATTTCATTTCTTTGTGTACTTATATAAATAAAATTATAAACAACTTACCTTAAGAAACAAGTTAATTTTAGAGAAAGGAAGAAAAACTTACGACATCTTATGTTTTAATGCTCATTATTTTATATTACTAATATTTTCCACTTTTCATATTTATTTTTAAAATTTAAATTTAAATTTTTTTTCTCATATTACATCGAAAAGTTTATAATGGAAGTGAAATATTTTTAAAAAGTTCTTTCTACTAAAGGATAGTGAAAAGTTTTCAGCAAATTCTTTCTACTAAAGAATTTGAAACAAAATGTTAGAAGAATTGTTAAAAGATGATTAATTATTAAATTATGAATTAATAATGAATTTTAAAATTTATGACACTGAATTCGACAATAATCTAAATTTATTCTTTAAGATCATATGAAACACGAACAATAATATTAGTAATGACACGAAGGAAATTTGATGTCATTTAGTTTTCTTATGGTGTGCTTTTTGTGTTGACGTGATTGACGGAACAAAAATAAATTGTACTTTCCATGTTCTTTTTCGTATGATTGTGAAATGACCCTCTAGGTCATTTCCTCAATTTTCCAATATTTTCAGTGTTTAAACCTACCTTGTAGTGATCCCAAGTAATTTATGACATGCTGGGACTGATAGTTTAGTCACCGGGTTGTTCGTACGAATTTTATGCAAGTTTTCATATCTTGAAGCTGTTGGATTTTATACTGTTGATTTCGATCAAAACTCTAGAAACACGGCCTCAAAATACAAATATGACTATTTCAAGAGCTCTAAAATGTCGATCTTGGTCTAGAACGACACTTTGTGCGGGTCCCGAGGCTTTAGGTCTCATATCGAGCCCACTCATGGAATTTGCCTAACAAGAAACTTGGGTGTGGGACTCACTTTTCATCAAGAGGACCTCAAATTGAATTTTCAATAGTTTCATTGAGCCCAAAATGCCGAATTCAATAGAGTAACATATTTGTTTTGCGGGCACTAGGTTCCAAATTGATCATGGGCACCTCGGCGGAGATTTCCAACTTTTAGCAAATAAATTACTTTAAATAAGCTCAGTTTTCCCTTTGTGTTCGAACCCTGAGGGTCGCGTTCATGCAACTCTTTCTCCCTACCCTATGCAATCGCGAGGCATCGGCCGCGTTCGTGAGGGCTTATGACCCAGACCTCCATGTTCAAGAGTTGTCCTTAGTGTTCTTGAGGGTGTAGTTGATCGACCTATTGCAATCACGAGGCTCCCCTTCCTATTTGGGATGCCTTGTTCTTGGGTGGGCCACGATTGTGGGCTATGGCTTCCGTGATAACGATAAGCAATTTTGAATTATTTTTTAAAGAAGACCAATCATGCATTGACCAATCCCATTTCAATATTTTTATAAATTCTAGAGCTTCGGACCTCTGTTTGAGATAATTCCAAGTGCCAAGTCATTTTGTTATCGTGGTTCTACATTGGAGAGCTTGGTGATCATCATTTTGACGTTATTCTCACCCTGAAGGGGCTGCCATGTCCTTTTTAAATGGTGGAATTTATGCTTGTTGTTGTTTGAGTTGTTGGGGCACTGAATTTTATACCATTTCGATACACAAGATGTGTATATGGATTAGGAAATTTTGAAGAAGTAAATTTCAAGATTCTTTGTGAAGGTCCCATATTCCTATTTTGACTCGATTTTTGGTCCATCCCTAGTTATTGTGATTTTGGTGTCTAATCTTCCATTGTGATGTTGTGATCAATAATTTGTTAGAATGGTGATAATCTGAGGTGTCTTAGACGTGTGTAACCCTTTTGAGGTCGATTTAGAGCGTTGTTGATTAGATTTGAAGAAGGCTACGATCTACTTTCATGGTTAAACTTTATTAGATGAAGTTTAGTATGATTTTCATTTGATTTAGGTTGGTATTTTTTAAGTATTAGGATTGCTGCCTTTTATTGGGCTCAATTTTTGCCACTTATTGTGTGCTTTTAATTCAGTTAACCTCTAAAACTGCTTCTTTGGAATCGACTTTCTTTTAGATTAATAACATGATGTATTTTATGGACGTGGACTACATATCAACACATTCTACTGGTGTCACGCCCCAAGCTACACCCAGGACGCAGACACGGGATATAGGATCACGAGTGACCCCAAGTTAACCCTGCTGGCATAACATAAGCATACTATGATACTGATATGAGATCATTTTGTGCGGAAGCTTAAACATGAGATAACCTGAAAGTGATGGGGGATACCCATTCTAAGTTTGAATATATAATCTGAGTGTTTAACAAAAATGAAATATCAAACTCCCAGCTAAAATAGAATCTAACTATGTCTGAAATAAAGCCTCTAACTGACTAGAAATGCTGGGACATGCCCCAGCTAAATCTAGCAAAACTTAAACTAAAGACTGAAATTAGAAGGATAATCATGTCAATCATCCTTGAAGAATGAGAACTCACCACTGATGCTGCTGGACTGGATATCGGAAACCGATCTATGCGTGATCTGAATGCTGAGGACCTGAACCTACATCACGAGAAGATGAAGCGTAGAGTATGCATCAGTACTTGAAAGGTACTGAGCATGCATGATAAGATAAAGAACAATAATATACATAACTGAACAAAGCATATAACTGAGTAATGATGTATGATAAGCATGATATTATACTGGAAATACTGAACATGAACTAACTGAATACAATGAACAAGTTTATAACATGCTGAAACTGAATACTGAACTGTATCTGGTAACCTGGTCACTACAATAGAATCTGACTGTGGGAACTACTAATAACCGACAAAAAACCATGTGAGCTAAACGTGGATTCCGATGTATACACCCCATCGAGGGGACCCAATATACCTTGCCAAGGGTATAGAGGCATGATTGGCTTGATCACTAAGTATAATGCCCACAAAGGGGACTTAACCTACAGGGGCACGCAGTTCTGGAACTATGAGGTTGACTGACCCTAGTCCAACTCGGTATTAAGCCTACTCCCAATAAAATATATAAAATATCACATAACTGAAATAACTGGATAGCTCAAGATTCTGACAAGCTAACTTAAAATGCAACATTAATGTACTGATAATGAAACATTTGTAAACGGATGCATGTATATCTGTATAAACTGACCTAGCAAGTGTAATTTATGAACTAGACGAATCTACACCACTAGGGTTCTGAATTTCATGCAAGGAACTAAGTAACAATATGATAATCTGATTTGGATCATTCTAACAGCTAAAAGCTAATAATTTCTACATTCAAGGAAACCCTAGGTCTAGATAATATGAAGGGAATCAAGATTCTGACTAAAATCTAGGGACCTAATGGGTGAAAGGAACTCACTAGTGAAATCCCACATACATGGTGACGAATTTCACGGAGAAATCTTTTGATTAAGGAGCTTAAACTGATGAAAACCTACTGTGTTCTAGAAGAGGGGTTGGTCGACTCCTTCTCCTTCTGCGTTCTAGGTTTCTCTAATTTTTTGGTGAATGATTTGCTTAGGGTAGATTCTAATTAAGTTACTAGGCTTAAGCTGGTCAAAATTACGTATTTTAGAGGTTAAAGGACGTAGTTTAGGGGTCCAACGCATAGGGAAAAGACTAAACGACCCTTGACTTAAAAGCTGTCGGGCGTCACCGATGGACCAGAACGACGGACCGTGGATGGACCGACGGTCCATTCTAGTCGGCCGTCGATTGGCATCTGGGGCTCGGACCTGAAGGCCACGATCCACGAACCTGGACCACGGCCCATGGTCTGACCTACGGTCCGTAGGTCCGACTGTGGGTCGTGCCTTGGCTTGATTTTTTGGGGTTCTTGGGAGGGAGTTATAGGTGGCCAACCACGGACCCCACCTACGGTCCGTGGGTCCCTCTACGGTCCGTAGGTGGCACCCGTCGGTGGCACCTGCAACTTCTAAAAAGTCTGCTGGTTAGTCTTTCTAGGAAACGGGGTGTTACATTATCTCCCCCTTGGGAACATTCGTCCTCGAATGAAGACTAAACTAGTTGAATATGGAGGGAAAGAGCTGCAAACCCTATAACTAATTTCTGAAAATGGAAATCTGACTTAACTAAGTTCCAAGAACATGCCAATACGCTGATAATTCAAGTATAAATTGGAGGAACATGATACTAAGACTGAATATACACATGAATGACTGAAAAACTTGAGAGGAACTATTACCTCAAGTTGCAATGGAATCAGAAGGAAAGAGATGAGGATACTTGGCCTTCATGGCTGCTTTTTCTTCCTAAGTAGCTTCCTCTACGGACTGACTACTCCACAAAATGTTAACTGAAGCGACTTCTTTGTTTCTTACCCTTCGAACCTGACGATCAAGAATTTCAACTGGCACCTCGTCATAAGTGAGACCATCCTTCACAACCACACTCTCTAATGGCACTATAGATTCTGGATCACCCACACACTTCTTCAACAACGAAATGTGAAAGACTGGATGGACTGCTGCTAGTTCTGCTGGCAATTCTTACTCATAAGCCACTTTACCAATCCTTTTCAGGATCTTGAAAGGACCTACATATCTAGGACTAAGCTTCCCTTTCTTGCAAAACTTCATCAGCCCTTTCATAGGTGACACTTACAGGAAAACCCAATCATCAACTTGGAACTCCAAGTCCCTTTTCCTTACATCTACATAGGACTTCTGGCGACTCTAGGCTGTCTTAAGTCTATCTCTGATGAGCTGCACTTTCTCCATAGCATCGTGAACCGAATCTGGCCATATCAAGCCTGCTTCACCTACTTCAAACCAACAAACTAGAGATCTGCATCTATGCCCATATAATGCCTCAGAAGGGACCATCTGAATGCTGGAATGGTAGCTATTATTGTAGGCGAACTCTATAAGAGGAAGGTGATCATCCCAACTACCCTTGAAGTCGATCACACAAGCTCTCAACATTTCCTCTAAGGTTAGAATGATACGCTCTTCCTGACCATCCGTCTACGGATGAAACACTATGCTAAGATTAACCTGAGTACCAAGACCTTTCTAAAATGACTTCCAGAAATGAGAGGTAAACTGAGGACCTCTATCTAAGATGATAGACAAGGGAACCCCATGCAACCTGAATATCTCATTAAAGTAAAGCTTGGCGTAGTCCTCCGCCGAGTCTGTAATCTTAACAGCCAAAAAGTACGCAGACTTAGTAACTATGTCTACTATCACCCAAATGGAGTCATCTTGCCTGCGAGTACGAGGTAAACCTGTAATGAAGTCCATGTTGATCACTTCCCACTTCCAAGTAGGAATGTTGATCTCTTGAGTCATACCCCCTGGTTTCTGATGTTCTACCTTCACTTGGTGGCAATTTAGGCACTTAGCCACAAAATCTGCTATATCCCTCTTCATGCCATCCCACCAAAAGACTTCCCACAGATCGCGGTACATCTTAGTGGCGTCTGGATGGATAGAATACCTGGAGTTATGGGCTTCTGCAAGAATCTGTTGTTTCAACTCACCCACCTTAGGAACACATAATCCACCCTAATAGTGAAGCACACCATCTCCCTCTTGGGAGAAAACCTCCACTCTCTTCCGATGAACTGCACCCTTTAGTTGAAGCAATATTGGATCACTGTCTTGCTTTTCCTTAACCTCCGCTACCAATGAAGATTCTGACCCATTCTGAACGTTTACACCATCATCTGATATGCTCATAAGGCGAACTCCCATGCGAGCCAGTCTGTGAACATCCTTTGCTAGTTCTTTTCTTTCTTCCTCAACATGTGCTACACTACCCATAGATAGTCTGCTAAGAGCATCTGCTACTATATTGGCCTTACCAGGATGATAAAGCACATTCATGTCATAGTCCTTGAGGAATTCAAGTCATCACCTCTGGAGAAGATTCAACCCTTTCTGGGTGAACACATACTGAAGGCCTTTATGGTCTATGAACACATCTATGTGAACACCATATAAGTAGTTTCTCCAAATATTTAAGGCAAATACTATGGCTGCAAGCTCGAGGTCATGAGTCGGATAATTCTTCTCATGCACTTTAAGCTGTTTAGAAGAATATGCTATAACCTTACCTCGCTGCATCAACACAAAACCTAGGCCGACTCTGGATACATCACAATAGATAACATAACCGTTTGAACCCTTTAGTAGAGTCAAAATCGGAGTTGTAGTCAACCTAGTTTTCAGTTCTGCGAAGCTCTTCACACACTCATCTGACCATTGAAACTTAACCTTTTTCTAAGACAACTTAGTTAATGGAGAAGCTAGGAATGAAAATCCTTCCATGAACCTTCTGTAATAACCAGCCAAACCCAAGAAACTTCTGATATTTGTAGGAGAGGTAGGTATGGGCCATTGTTTCATTGCTTCTATTTTCTAAGAATCCACTCAGATCCCTTCGCTAGATAATATATGCCCAAGAAAAGCAACTGATTGTAACCAAAACTCACATTTGCTAAACTTAGCAAACAACTGGCGATCTTTGATAGTTTACAGAACAACTCTTAAATGAGTCGCATGTTCTTCCTCATTCCTAGAGTAAATGAGGATATCATCAATAAACACGATAACGAACAAGTCCAAATATTGCTTGAACACCATGTTCATCAAATCCATGAAAGCTGCAGGAGCATTGGTTAGTCAAAATGATATAACTTCAAATTCATAATGACCATACCAAGTTCTGAAGGTTCTTTTCGGAATGTCACTATCTGTGACTCGGAGCTGATGATAACCGGATCTGAGGACTATCTTTGAAAAATGACTAGCACCCTGAAGTTGGTCAAACAAGTCATCAATTCTGGGGATGGGATACTTATTCTTGATTGTGACTTTCTTCAACTGTCGATAGTCAATGCACTTCCTAAGAGAACTATCTTTCTTTTTCACAAACAACACTGGTGCACCCCACAGGGAAATACTAGGTCTGATGAAGCCCTTATCTAGAAGGTCTTTCAACTGCTCTTTCAATTCCTTAAGCTCATTTAGATCATTCTGTAAGGAGGAATAGAAATAGGTTGGGTATCTGGAAAGAGATCAATTCCAAAGTCGGCTTCCATTTCGGGAGGAACTCAGGGAAGATCTTCTGGAAACACTTTTAGGAACTCATTAACTACTGGAACTGACTCAAGAGTTGGTGCTTTGGAGCTTGAATCCTTAACCCAAACTAGATGATAGATATACCCTTTGGAAATCATCTTTCTGGCCTTAAGGTAAGAAATGAATCGACCCATATGCGCTAGGCTACTACCCTTCCATTCTAAGATTGGTTCATCTGGAAACTGAAAATGAACGATCCTAGTTCTACAATCGACTGAGGCATAATAGGAATGTAACCAATCCATGACTAGAATGCTATCGAAGTCTACCATTTCTAACTCTACAAGATCTGGTGAGGTGAATTTCTGAGAGACTGTGACAGGGCAATTTATGTATACCCATCTAGCTATAACTGGGTCACCGACTGGAGTAGAGACTGAGAAGGGTTCTGAAAGAGTTTCTGGACTGATACCAAAATTCACTGCTATATAGGGAGTTACAAAGGAAAGAGTAGCCCCTGGATATAACAAAGCATAAACATCTAAGTGAAAAACTCGTAACGTACCAGTGACCACATCAGGAGAATCTTCCTTATCCTTGCGAGCCTGAAGAGCGTACAACCTGTTTTGGCACTGACCGCCATCTATACCAGATGAGTTACCCTGCTGAGTCGGGCGACCTGCTGGTGCTGCTGAAGTTGTGGACTGAGCTCTACCATTATTACCTCCTTGCCTCTGTTGAGAAGAAGGACAATCTTTCAACCTGTGACCGGACTGACCACACCAAAAACATCCTTCCTTTCCTACAAGACACTCACCCAGATGGTTCTTACCATACTTATGACAAGTTGGGTAGGTTATGGTACCTGAAACACTCCCCTGAGACTTAGAGCCTGATGCCCTGCCTTTCTGATCCTGTCGGAACCTGGAGGATGGATCACTAGCTGATGAAGGTGCTGGGGCTGAAGACTTTTGCTGAACTGCGAGCGATTTCCACCACCCGATTTCTGTTGAGAATACTCACAGTTGCCTGTCCTAACCTTTTTGTTCTCCTTGGCCTGTTCTCTAAGCTTATCTCCCTCAACCTGCTGAGCATGAGTCATGAGCCTAGACATGTTCATATTCTCCAGCAATATGGCATTTCTACACTCCGTCTTTACTAAGTCGGATACCCCATACAGAAACTTGTTCATTTGAGCCCTGGAATCGGCAACCATGTGAGGAGCATACCTAGAGAGTTGGGTGAACATGAGTCCGTACTCTTGAACTGACATGCTACCCTGCCTAAAGTTCATGAACTCCTGAGCTTTCGCCTCCCTCAACTCTCGTGGGAAGAACCTGTCCAGAAAAGTCTCACTGAAACACTCCCAAGTGATAAGAGCCATATTGTTACCCTTGTTTTCCTTCCACTGAGTAAACCAAATGTGAGCCACATCCTTAAGCTGGTAAGATGCCAACTCAACCCTATCATTAACAGTCACTCGCATCACTCCAAAGATCTTCTTGACCTCATCTATGAAGTTTTGGGGATCTTCACCAACTTGCATCCCCAAAAATTCAGGTGGATTCATACTAACAAAATCCCGAACTCTAGCTGTTGATGACCCCACGTTAGCATTTGCAGGAGCTGGAACCAGCTAATTGTTCTGGTTAGTCACACTCTGAGCCAAAAGTTCGATAGCATTCCAAAATTTTGCATTCGAAACTTCTTGATAAAGGACTGGCGAAGCTGCGTTAGTGTTGCGGGCATTCCTTTTGTAAGCTCCATGAGGAGGCATGATCTGAAACGCATAACAATGAGTTAGGGAGAGATCATACCAACGCACGATAAGAATATCAACAAAATAAGGCTTTCTTAAAACACTTTGTAACTTCCCTCTCATTAGATGTGGTGCACTTCACACCCATTAAAAGGACTCTACTTAGTGCAGATTTTCAGACATCCTAGGATACTTAAACCTAATGCTCTGACACCAAGTTTGTCACACCCCGAGCTACCCCCAGGACGCCAACACGGGACCTAGGAGCACGAGTGACCCCAAGCTAACCCTGCTGGCATAACATAAGCATACTATGATACTGATATGAGATCATTCTGTGCGGAAGTTTAAACATGAGATAAACTAAAAGTGATAGGGATACCCATTCTAAGTCTGAATATATAATCTGAGATTCTAACGACAAATGAAATATTAAAATCCAAGCTAAAACTGAATCTAACTATGTCTGAAATAAAGCGTCTAACTGACTAGAAATGCTGGGACATGCCCCAGCTAAATCTACCAAAATTGAAACTAAAGACTGAAAGTAGAAGGACAATCATGTCAATCGTCCTCGAAGAATGAGGACTCACCACTGATGCTGCTGAACTGGAGATCGGGAACCGATCTATGCGTGATCTGAATGCTGAGGACCTAAATTTACATCACGAGAAGATGTAGTGCAGAGTATGCGTTAGTACTTGAAAGGTACTGAGCATGTAGGATAGGATAAAGCTGAACAATAGACATAACTGAACAAAGAATATAACTGAGCAATGATGTATGATAAGCATGATACTATAATGGAAATATTGAACATGAACTAACTGAAAGCAATGACCAAGTTTATAACATGCTGAAACTGAATACTGAATTGTATTTGGTAACCTAGTCACTACACAAGAATCTGACTATGGGAGCTACTAATAACCGACATAAAACCACGTGAGCTAAACCTAGAGTCCGATGTATATGCCCCATCGTGATGACCCAATATACCTTGCCAAGGGTATAGAGGCATGACTGGCATGATCACTAAGTATAATGCCCACAGAGGGGGCTTAACCTACAGGGGCACGTAGTTCTGGGATATGAGGGTGACTGAACCTAGTCCAACTCGGTATTAAGCCTACTCCCAATAGAATGTATAAAATATCGCATAACTGAAATAACTGGATAGCTTAAGATTCTGACATGCTATCTGAAAATGCAACATTAATGTACTGATAATTAAACATTAGTAAACTGATGCATGTATATCTGTATAAACAGACCTAGCAAGTGTAATTCATGAACTAGACAAATCTACACCACTAGGGTTGTGAATTTCATGCAAGGAACTAAGCAACATTATCATAATCTGATTTGGATCATTCTAACAGATAAAACCCAATAATTTCTACATTCAAGAAAACCCTAGGTCTATATAATATGAAGGGAATCAAGAATCTGACTGAAATCTAAGGAACTAATGGGTGAAAGGAACCCACTAGTGAAATCCCACATACCTGGTGACGAATTTCACGAAGAAATCTTTTGATTTTGGAGCCGAAACTGATGAAAACGTGTTGTGTTCTAGAAGAGGGGTTGGTCGACTCCTTCTCCTTCTGCGTTCTAAGTTTTTCTAAATTTTTGGTGAATTATTTCCTTAGGGTAGATTCTAATTAAGTTACTAGTCTTAAAGATCAAAACTACGTAGTTTAGGGGTTAAACGATGTAGTTTAGGGGTCCAACGCTTAGGGAAAAAACCAAACGACCCCTGACTTAAAAGCTGTCGGGGGTCACCGACGGACCAGACCAACGGACCTTGGATGGACAGACGGTCCATTCTAGTTGGCCGTCGAATGGTGTCTAGGGCTTGGACCTGAAGGCCCTGATCCACGGACCTGGACCACGGTTCGTAGATCTGGCCATGGGTCGTTCCTTGGCTGGATTTTCTGGGGTTCTGGGGAGGAAGTTACAGTTGGCCAACCACGGACCCCACCTACGGTCCATAGGTGGCACCCGTCGGTGGCACCTGCAACTTCTGAAAAGTCTGCTGGTTAGTCTTTCTAGGATACGGGTTGTTACAATGGGAGTTCAAGCACTTGGTCGCGCTAGAGATCCTTAATAAGGCACAAGCCTGGAGATGTTCTACAGCATACAGAGATATTCGATGCATCCTAGGCTTCGACAGGGTCATTGACTACTTAGTCTACTCAAGGTTTGGTGCTTGGAGGCCTTAGTCTCTTCGAGGATACACCACATGTAGGTATGGTTCTTTTGCAACGGGTGCTTCTCAAGATAGAGTTAAGTTGATTTGTCACTAATAGGGTTCATCATCCATTTTTGAGTATGTATTAGGATTTCTTGAGCGAACTGGGCATAATCACACATTATTCCCTATGGATCGAGATTTGAGTTAGGAGTTCCTTTTGGGGTTGTCTTTGCCACTCTGGTTGGCATCAGAGCACTTGATAGTAGTTGGGTCTACCTTTCTGCAGGTCGTTAGTCATGTGAGGTCCGTGGAGAAGGCGTGCCTTGCGACTTTTAGGGATATTGGTAAGAGGCCACGCCATCAGTACAACAGTGACCGCATTTTAATTCAAGGTGGATATCAGTTCAGTAAGGGTCATCTTCCATCTCAACTTATCAGGACTATAGAGGTAGCATCATAGCTTCTAGGGGGTTATGATTTAGGTTGAGAAGCCTACGACATGCAGCGTTCAAGTCAGACTTCTCACTATGAGCATTTCGTGACTTCATATGTTGGGGCTTATCTTACTCCAAATGGGTCTTCATAATAGGTTGCTCTTGTGGAGGTTACTATGAGTGTGGTAAGGTAGGCCACTTTGTCAGATATTATTGTAAGGCTTCATTTTATTTTATTAGGGGTTGTCCTGAGTCTGGTGGAGGTAGGTAGGGATACTCATTATGTTCTTCTTGTCGGGTTTCAGTCCTTGGAGGTTGTTATTATTATGGATGGTTTGACCACTGGTCTGGGGAGTGCCTTAGGCAGGATTTGATCTTGTAGACATTCTTGTCTTCTTTTATTTGGGCAGGATTTGATCTTGTAGACATTCTTGTCTTCTTTTATTCTCGAGACAAAAGTCATTGGAGGTTGTTGTATCTATGGAGAGCTTGTCCCTGGTGTGGGACTATTAATCGTTATGTTTAGTTGGGTCAATCTCATAGGTTGATTGTATACTTGGTCAGAGATTGTGCCCTAAGTGATGCTGATAGTGCTTCAACTTTTTATGTTGAGGTGGGGCATAATAAGTTCTATGCTCCAGAAGTCAGTGTAATAACCCGTATTCAAAAAAAGGAAATAAACCAGATTTTGGGAAGCTGCAAATTCCAGCGACGGAGGCCAACCACGGCCTGTGGGTTGAACCACGGACCGTAGGCAGGTCTATGGATTGGTCTCCCTGCCAAAGTGATTTGAGGTCCAGGACCACGACTCGACCTATGGATCGTAGGTCAGACTACGGTCCGTGGTCAGCGTCCATGGTTCGTTGGCCAATAATAAGCCCCAGAAGACCAACGACGGTCCACCAGGACAGACCGTAGGTCAAACCACAGTCCATCGACTGGGTCAGTCGGTTGGTAGGTCGATGATTGCTGGCAGTTATTTTCATGGTTAGTTGGGTCTTTTCCTAATTAATAAGTTTCAATACTATATCGTTTAGGCTATGTTTAGAACCCCTATAAAAGCCTTTTAACCCCCAAATTCACCCCATTTACTTCATTCTTCTAAATTCACAAAAGGATCCCAAATCTCCTCCCTAATAATTCTCTCTCTAGAAACTTGAAGAAGAAAAGGAAGGATTCATCTAGGGTTTCAAGCTAAGGTTCCAATTCCTCCATTGAAGGCTAGCATTTGGAGTCAAGGTATGATAGTTTTCATCCATGGATTCCTTTCATTCATGGAGTTCCCAAATTCTCTATTTCAAATGGTAGAATTCCCCAATTGAGCTAGGGTTTTCTTCAATTAGCATCGGATCATATCATTATTGATTTAAATGATGTAATTGTGATCTTCTATGCATGAATTGATGAATTGCAATGCTTTTATAATGAATTCCCTTATGAACCCATGTAATCCCTATGTTTTCAAGTTGTGAATCATATGATGAGGAATTTTCAGTATAATGCAAGTGTTTTATGAAATTAAGCATGTATTGCAAGCTCTACATATAGTTATGATGAAATCGATATCTAACACATGTTTTCTAAGAGTTTATGATTGACTGTGGGTTTTGACCTCAAGAGGTAAAGTATGAATTTATGCATTATTTATGAAATCTATGCAAATGTTTTAAAGGTGCTTTGAGAGTAAAGTAGCAATGATAATGTTGTGTTGTCGAAGGATATTCTCACTAAAACACATACTAGCATGATGTGAAAGGTTTTCTCACATAGAAAAGATTCTTAGGTTGTAAGGCTTTCTCACCTAAATGAATCAAGAGTAAGAGATATCCTAATGAACTAGTTTGGATTGGTTTTCCAAGGGCACCTTTTCATGAGTAATGAAGTCATGAAAGAAATGACTATTCCATGGGAATTTATGCTTAGCACCGAGTGGATATTGATAGTGAGATAGAGGCTTTCCCGTAGTAGAGGTCGGGTTTCCAAAGTAATCTCATGAGATGGAACCTCCCCCGTAGAAGAGGCTGGGTTTCTAGTAGCAATCTCCTTATCCCATAAACTATGTGCCCCCATAGGTTGACTAGCTAGTGGATCCATTTAAGCTAGTCTCTTGTCGGTTAAGGCTATTTCCCCACAAATAATAATGAACTAAGGTTACTTCAAGAAGTATCTCACATGAGTTGAAAGGTTTTAAAGATGAAGTTAGCTTGTATTGACCATGATTTTATGACTTATATTTTATAAAGCATTTATATCATGTTTAACTTGGTCAATTGCATGAAATGAAATGTCCCTTTTAGCATATTTTAAGTGTTTTAGGCATGGCTATCATACTTGGTACATTGTTTTGTACTAACGCATACTCTTTCCTACATTTTTCCCAAATATAGGATCTGATATTCAGGGTGCTCAGTTTCGTAGCTTGTAGGTGATTTGACTAATTCCCGAGTTTTGGTGAGTCCTCATACTTCGAGGATAGAGTTTTATTATTTTAGTTTCTTTCTTATATTTCACTTTTGAACATGATGTATGAGCTAGACCCAATTTCATTCTATTGTATTAGATGACTATGATGAGACATGAGTTTAGACTTCCGCTATTTCATTTTATAAAATGTTTTGAACTTGGACTATCATTTTACTCTTATTGTTCTATTGCTTATGTTATGACAGCTAAGTGTCTTGTGTTGAGTCCTTCGGGGTTCTATACGCTATGTTAGATCTAGGGTATACCCTTGGGTTGCGACAAACTTGGTAATTAGAGCACAAGGTTTAGAATGGTCCTAGGATGTCTCATAAGCCACGTCTAGTAGAGTCTTGTACATAAGTGTGAAGCGCGCCACATTTATGAATGACAGGCTACAAGATGAGTAGGAAACTTCACTTCCTTCATTACTCTTAAGTCATGCGATAGAGTCTAATTCTATAAAGTGTCTCTCCTAATCCTTATCCTATGTTCTTCAGGATATGGCTACCCAAAGAGCTTATTCTAGAAGGAATGTGAGGGAGAATGAGGAACAAGAAGCTCCTCCCCAAGCTCCTCAAGTTCCGATCGATCCTTTTGCCGAACAAGTGTCAAATGCGGAGTTTAGGGCTGCTTTCCAAGTGTTGGCTCAAGCGTTAACGGCCTAAGAAAATAGGGATGTTTCGATTCCTGTAAACCCAAATGTGGGTACGACGGCTTCAAGAGTAAGGGACTTCACAAGGATGAATCCTCCGGAGTTTCATGGTTTGAAAGTTGAGGAAGATCCTCAAGAGTTTATCGATGAGGTCTATAAGGTTTTGATGATCATGGGAGTTACGTCGGTAGAAAAAGTGGAGTTGGCCACTTGTTAACTAAAGGGAGTGGCTCAAATATGGTATAATCAATGGAAAGAAGGGAGGCCGGAAGATGCGGGTCCTCTTGATTGGGAGAAGTTCAAAGCCACTTTTCTTGATAGGTTCTTTCCCCTAGAGATGAGGGAAGCCAAGTTGCTTGAGTTGATTAACCTACGGCAAGGGAATATGAGTGTGAGGAAGTATGCTCTAAAGTTCACTCAATTGTTGAAATATGCTCCAACAATGGTTGCGGATTCAAGGGTTAGAATGAGAAAGTTTGTTTCGGAGGTGTCCAAAATGATAGTTAATGAATGCCGAACCTCATGCTCATCCATGACATGGACATCTCTCATCTCATGGTGCATGCACAACAAATTGAGGAGGAAAAACATAAGTATAAGTCTACAAAAGTAAAGACGGCTGAGACCGGTGATGGAAATTTCTCTCATGCAAGGTCCGATGGACAAGGTCGTCCTAGATTCCGACAAATGTTTTCCGGCCGAGATTCCTCTAATTCTCCTCCAAAGTTCAACCAAGATAGGGTGGCTAACCGTAAACCTCAAGGAGGTAATGGTAGTGGATCTTCATTGTCTAGGTCTATTTGTACTAAGTGCGGAAGGAAGCACGATGGTAAGAGCCTAGCCGGCACGGATGGTTGTGGTAAAAGTGGTTGAAAAATGAGGGATTTCCCGGTGCTTACGGCTAAAGGGAGAGAGGGCAAGCAAGCTACTCCTAGTGGTTCAGGTTCCAATGCTCCTATGTAAACCGTTTCTATGCACTTCAGACTCGTGGTGAGCGAGAGAGTTCTCCCGATGTAGTTACCGGTACGTTGAAATTTTTTCAACTAGATGTATATACTTTTCTAGATCCCGATTCTAATTTGTCTTTTGTGACGCCATATGTGGCTATGAGGTTTGATATGCTCCCTGATATGTTGTTAGAAACTTTTTTTGTCTCTACATGTTGATGATTCTATTATGGCTAAGAGGGTCTATAGAAAGTGTCCCGTTTCCTTGTCCCATCGAGTTACTCTTGTTGACTTGGTAGAACTTGATATGTTAGATTTTGATGTTATCTTGGGTATGGATTGGCTCCACTCTTGTTATGCTTCTATTGATTATAGAACTCGTGAAGTCAAGTTTCAGTTTCCAAATGAGCCTGTCCTAGAGTGGAAGGGGGGAAATTCTATGCCTAAGGGTCAATTTCTCTCTTGTCTTAAAGCTAGAAAGATGATTTCGGAGGGTTGCATTTACCATCTAGTTAGGGTGAGGGATGTAGATTCTGAAACCCCTTCTCTTGAGTTGGTCCCCATTGTAAATAAGTTTCTGGAAGTGTTCCCAGATGACTTACCCGGTATTCCTCCCGAGCGGGAAATAGACTTCGGTATTGACCTTCTTCCAGATACGCAACCTATTTCTATTCCTTCTTACCGTATGGTTCCAGTAGAACTTAAGAAGTTGAAGGAACAGTTGAAAGATCTGTTAGACAAGGGTTTCATCCGATCGAGTATCTCTCCATGGGGTGCTCTGGTTTTGTTCGTTAGAAAGAAGGATGGTTCTCTTCGTATGTGTATTGACTATCGTCAGTTGAACAAGGTGACTATTAAGAATAAGTATCCTCTTCCAAGGATAGATGATTTATTTGACCAACTTCAAGGGGCAAGTTATTTCTCCAAGATTGATCTTCGATCGGGTTATCACCAATTGAGGGTGAGAGAAGATGACATTCTGAAGATGGCTTTTCAAACTCGGTATGGTCATTATGAGTTCCTAGTAATGTCGTTTGGTTTTACTAATGCTCCAGCGACGTTTATGGACTTCATGAATAGAGTGTTTAGGCAATACCTAGACATGTTTATGATCGAGTTTATCGATTATATTTTGATCAACTCAAGGAGTAAGAATGAGCATATTGATCATTTGAGAAATGTGTTGCATGGTCTTAAGGACCAACAACTTTTTGCAAAGTTTAGCAAATGTGAATTTTGGTTGAGATCCGTAGCTTTCCTTGGTCATATTGTCTCAAGTAAGGGTATAGAGGTAGATCCTAAGAAGACGGATGCGGTCAAGAGTTGGCCTAGACCTCTAACTCCTTCGGATATTAGAAGTTTTTTGGGTTTGGCCGGTTATTATAGAAGGTATGTTGAGGGGTTTTCTTCTATTACCTCTCCTTTGACAGCTTTGACTCAAAAAAAGGCTAAATTCATATGGTCCGAATTATGTGAGAAGAGTTTTCAAGAGCTGAAAGATAGACTTACTTCTGCTCCGGAAGGGGCGGATGGTTTTGTTGTTTATTGTGCTGCTTCAAGAATTGGGTTAGGGTGTGTGCTTATGCAAATAGGAAAAGTGATTGCGTATGCCTAAAGGCAACTTAAAGTTCATGAGAAGAATTATCCTACCCATGACCTTGAATTAGCGGCGGTTCTCTTTACCTTAAAGATTTGGAGGCATTATTTGTATGGTGTGCATGTAGATGTGTTTACCGACCACAAGAGTTTGCAATATGTGTTCAATGAAAAGGATTTGAATCTTCGCCAAAGAAGGTGGCTTGAGTTATTGAAAGATTACAACATGAGTGTTCTTTATCACCCCGATAAAGCTAATGTGGTAGCGGATGCTCTTAGTTGGTTATCTATGGGTAGTGTTGCTCATATTGAAGAAGAAAAGAAAGAGTTGGTTCGAAATGTTCATAGATTGGCTCGATTAGGTGTTCAACTAGTGGATTCCACCAAAAGTGGTGTTATGGTTCAAAATGGTTCAGAATCATCTTTTGTGGCGGATGTGAAAGCCAAGCAAGGTCTCGATCCAATTTTGGTAGAATTGAAAGAGGCAGTACTTAAGAAATCCGTTGAGGCCTTCTCCCAAGGGGGAGATGGGGTACTTAGATACCAAGGTCGGTTATGTGTTCCAAATGTTGATGATTTGAGGAAACAGATCTTGGTTGAAGCCCATAGTTTGCAGTATTCCATTCACCCGAGAGCCACCAAGATGTACCGTGACTTGCAGGAAGTCTATTGGTGTAATGGGATGAAGAAGAATATTGCGGGATTTGTGGTTAAATGTCCAAATTGCCAACAAGTGAAGGTTGAGCATCAGAAACCGGGAGGTTTGTCCCAAGATATTAGCATTCCTACTTGGAAGTGGGAAGACTTGAATATGGACTTTATTGTTGATTTGCCTCACACCCAGCGACAACATGACTCTATTTGGGTGATAGTAGATCGGATGATGAAATCGGCTCATTTCCTTCCCGTCAAGGTTTCATATTCCGCGGAGGACTATGAAAAGTTATACTTGAGAGAAATGGTAAGGTTTCATGGAGTGCCCTTATCCATTATTTCCGATTGTGGTACTCAGTTCACTTCTCAGTTTTGGAAGTCATTCCAAAAGGGTTTGGCACTAAGGTTAAGCTTAGTACGACCTTTCATCCACAAACCAATGGGCAAGAGGAGAGTACTATTCAGACTTTGGAAAATATGTTAAGGGCTTGTGTGATTAATTTTAAGGGTAATTGGGATGACCATTTGCCATTAATTGAGTTTTCCTATAATAGTTATCACTCGAGTATTGATATGGCTCCATTTGAGGCACTATATGGAAGGAGGTGTATATCTCCTATAGGTTGGTTTGAGGTGGGTAAAGTTGCCCTAATAGGTCTTGAATTGGTACATGATCCCATAGAGAAAGTTTGACTTATTAGAGAAAGGTTGAAAACAGCTCAAAAATCGGCAAAAGTCATATGCCGGTATGAGAAGGAGGGATCTTGAGTTTGACATTCATGATTGGGTTTACTTTAAAATCTCACCCATGAAGGGTGTAATGAGGTTTGGTAATAAAGGGAAGCTTAGTCCCCGATATGTAGGCCCATATCATATTTTGAGGAGTGTTTGATGGTTCCTTATGAGTTATATTTGCCAAATGAGTTGGCATAGGTGCATCCGATTTTCCATGTCTCTATGTTGAAGAAATGTGTGGGTGATCCGACATCCATTGTTTCCTTAGAAGGGTTGGGAGTTGATGAGAGTCTTTCTTATGAGGAAGTTCTGGTTGAGATTTTATACCGGCAAGTCAAGAAGTTGAGAAATAAAGAGCTAGCTTTTGTGAAAGTTCTGTCGAGGAATCAGTTAGTTGAGGGAGCTACTTGAGAGGCCGAGGCCGATATGATGTCCCGATATCCTCATCTTTTTCCTTCTACTCCTACTCTAGGTTGAGGTAATGAGTTCCTATGGATTTGACTTTGTTTTGGGAGTCGTGTGCTTTTATGTGTTTCCATGATTTCCTTATATTATGCATGTTTATGAAAATGTGTGTTTTGAAAGAATATGAGTTTACATGCTTGATTTTCCTCATGTTATTGTGCATTGAGTATGAGTTGCCTATAGACTTCATGAGATGAATTGATGAACATGCTTTAGCTATTCTTTTTGAGAATGAATTGCATATGGGCTCCATGAGATTGTGTTGAGCATGCTATTAGCTTTGAGAAGGTTGTTCCTCCTTGAACATGAGAAATTTTGAAAATTCATGCATATTGGGTTGTTAGATGTAGTTCCCACTTCCTTTTGATGCATTTGGGTTTGTTCAGCTTGGAGTTGATATTTCCTCCTTATTTATGTGCATTGCATGCATAATGGGCTGATAGAGTTAGTTTCACCCCTCTTAGGGTGTTTGAGAACGTCCTAGCTTGGAGTCGATAGTTCCTCCTTTGTTTCACGTATTGCATTGTTAGGTTGGGTTGTTTGTTCCTCTCTTAAGCTTTTAGAACCAGTTTAAATCTCATTCGAGGACGAATGGTCCCAAGGGAAAGATATTGTAACACCCTGTATCCGAAAAAGAGAAATAAACCAGATTTTTTGAAGTTGCAGGTGCCAGCCACAGAGGACAACCATGGCCCGTGGGTTGAACCACAGACAGTAGGTGGATCCATGGATTGGTCACCCTGCCAAGGTGATTTGAGGTCCAGGACCACGGCTCGACCTATGGACCGTAGGTCAGACCACGGTCCGTGGTCAAGGTCCGCGGTTCGATGGCCAAAAATCAAGCCCCAGAAGACCAACGACGGTCCACCAGGACGGACTGTAGGTCAGACCACGGTCCGTCGACTGGGTCCGTCAGTTGGTAGGTCGGTGACTGCTGGCAGTTATTTTCTGGGTTAGTTGGGTCTTTTATTAATTAATTAGTTTCAATATTATGTCGTTTAGGCTATGTTTAGAACCCCTATAATAGCCTTTTAACCCCCAAATTCACCCCATTTACTTCATTCTTCTAAATTCACAAAAGAATTCCAAATCTCCTCCCAAATAATTCTCTCTCTAAAACTTGAAGAATGATTCATCTAGGGTTTCAAGCTAAGGTTCCAATTCCTCCATTGAAGGCTAGCATTTGGAGTCAAGGTATGATAGTTTTCATATATGGATTCCTTTCATCCATGAAGTTCCCAAATTCTCTATATCAAATGGTAGAATTCCCCTATTGAACTAGGGTTTTCTTCAATTAGCATGGGTTCTTATCATTATTGATTTAAATGATTGAATTATGATCTTTTATGCATAAATTGATGAATTGCAATGCTTTTATGATGAATTCCCCTATGAACCCATGTAATCCTTATATTTTCAAGTTGTGAATCATATGATGAGGAATTTTGAGTATAATTCAAGTGTTTTATGAAATTAAGCATGTATTGCAAGCTTTACATGTAGTTTTGGTGAAATCCATATCTAACCCATGTTTTCTAAGAGTTTATGATTGAAAGTAGGTTTTGACCTCAATGGGTAAATTATGGATTTATGCATTGTTTATGAAATCTATGCAAATGCTTTAAGGGTGCTTTGAGAGTAAAGTACCAATGATAATGTTGTGTTGTGAAAGGATATTCTCACTAAAACACATACTGGCATGATGTGAAAGGTTTTCTCACATAGAAAGGATTTCTCACCTAAATGAATCAACAATAAGAGCTATCCTAATGAGCTAGTTTAAATTGGTTGTCCAAGGGCACCATTTCATGAGTAATGAAGTCAACTAAGAAATGACTATTCCGTGGGAATTTATGCTTAACACCGAGTGGATATTGATAGTGAGATGGAGGCTCTTCCGTAGTAGATGGCACGCCCCGAGGCTACCCTCAGGACGCGGACATGGGAACTAGGATCACGAGTGACCCGAAGCTAACCCTTCTGGCATAACATAAGCATACTATGATAACTGAAATAGGAAATACTGTGCGGAAGCTAAATCATGAGATAAACTGAAATAATGGGAAATACCCATAAACTATCTGAATATATAAAACTGAGAGTTTAAAAACAACTGAAAGGTCAAACTAAAATGCTAAAGCTGAATCTAACTATGTCTGAAATAAGACTCTAACTGACTAGAAGTGCTAGGACATGCCCGAGCTAAATCTATCAATAACTGAAACTAATGACTAAAATCGAAAGGAAACATGTTTGTCGTCCTCGGAGAATGAGGAGTCACCACTGATACTGCTGAGCTGCAAATCGGGAACCGATCTATCCGTGATTTGGAAGCTGAGAACCTGAACCTACATCACGAGAAGATGTAGCGCAGAGTATGCGTCAGTACTTGAAAGGTACTGAGCATGCAGGATAGAGTAAGCCTAAATAATAACATAACTGAACAAAGCATTTAACTGAGCAATGATATGATATAAACATGGTACTATACTGAGAATACTGAACATTAACTAACTGAATGCAATGACAAGTTTATAACATGCTGAGATTGAATACTGAACTATCACTGATAACATGGTCAATGCAATAGAATCTGACTATGAGGTAGCTACTAACAACGACATAAAACCACATGTGCTAAATGTGGAGTCTGATGTATACGCCCCATCGAGAGGATCCAATATACCCTGCCAGAGGTATAGAGGCATGACTGGCGTGATCACTAAAATGATTCCCACAGAGGGGACTTACATCCTACGGGGCACGTAGTTCTAGGACTTTTCGGGTACGCTGACCCTAGTCCAACTCGTTATTAAGTCTACTCCCAACTGATTATGTGAATAACACATTATGACTGAATTTCTGTAATACTGGATAGCTCAAAATACAGACATGCAAATTTTGAGAATGCAACATTAATGTACTGATAATGAAACATTCGTAACTGGGGCATGTATATCTGAATATAACTGACCTAGCATGTGTAATTCATGAACTAAACGAATCTACACAACTAGGGTTCTGAATTTCATGCAAGAACTAACGCAACAACATAATAATCTGATTTGGATCATTCTAGCAGCTAAAACCCAATAATTTGTAACATTCAAGAAACCCTAGGTCTAGATAATAAAAGGGAATCAAGATTCTGACTGAATTCTAGGGACCTAATAGGCGTAAGGAACCCACTAGTGAAATCCCACATACCTAGTGATGAATTCCACGGAGAAATCTTTCGATTTCGGGGATGGAACTGATGAAACCTTGCTGCGATCTTGGACTAGGGCTTGGTCGACTGTTTCTCCTTCTGCGTTCCAAGTTTGCTAAATTTTGGAGAATGAATTGACAAGGGTAATTCCAATTAAGTTACTAGGCTTAAACTGACCAAAACTAGGTAGTTTAAGGGTTAAACGATGTAGTTTAGGGGTCCAACACATAAGGAAAAGACCAAAAGACCCCTGACTTAACTACTGTCGGGACCAAACCAATGGACCGTGGCTGGACCGACGGTCCGTGTTGGTCGTCCGTCGAATGGCGTCTGGGACTTGGACCTTAAGGCCACGATCCACGGACTCCGACCACGGCCCGTGGTCTGAGCTACGGTCCGTAGGTCCTGGCCGTGGGTCATGCCTTAGTTGAATTTTCTGGAGTTCTGAGAGTTGAAATCTGGGGTCCGACCTATGGCCCTGGACCACGGACCGTGGTCTGACCTATGGTCATTAGGTCCTGGCGTGGGTCTACCCTCAGCCAAATTTCCTGGACTTTTTGGGGAGGAGCTGTAGGTGGCCTTCCACAGACCCCACCTACGGTTTGTGGGTCACCCTACAGTCCGTAGGTGGCACCTACAACTTCTGGAATTCTACATTTCTAGTAGTTCTAGCATACGGGGTGTTACATTATCTCCCCCTTGGGAACATTCATCCTCGAATGAAGACTAAACTAGTTGAAGATGGAGGGAAAGAGCTGCAAACCCTACCACAAATTTCTAGAAACTGATTTCTGATTGAACTAAGCTCCAAGGACATGCAAATACACTGAAAATGCAAGTACAAACTGAACGAACATGATACTAAGACTGAATCTGTGCATAAATGACTGAAAAACTGGAGAGGAACTATTACCTCAACCTAGAATGGAATCAGAAGGAAAGAGATGAGGATACTTGGCCTTCATGGCTGCATCTGCTTCCCAAGTAGCTCCCTCTACTAACTGACTCCTCAACAAAACCTTAACTGAAGCGACTTCTTTGTTTCTCAACCTTCTAACCTGAAGATCCAGAATCTCAACTGGCACATCCTCATAAGTGAGACTATCTTTCACAGCCACACTCTCTAAAGGTACAATGGATGCTGGATCACCCACACACTTTTTCAATAGCGAAACGTGAAAGACCGGATGCATTGCTGCTAGTTCTGCTGGCAACTCTAACTCTTAAGCCACTTTACCAACCCTTTTCAAGATCTTGTAAGGGCCTACATATCTGGGACTTAGCTTCCCTTTCTTGCCAAATCTCATCACCCTCTTCATAGGTGACACTTTCAGGAAGACCCAATCATCAACTAGGAACTCTAATTTCCTTCACCTTACATCGGCATAGGACTTCTGGCAACTCTGGGTTGTCTTAAGTTTATCTCTAATAAGTTGCACTTTCTCCATAGCATGATGAACTGAATCTGGCTCTATCAAGGCTGCTTCACCCACTTCACACCAACCAACTGGAGATCTACATCTACGCCCAGACAATGCCTCATAAGGGGCCATCTGAATGCTGGAATTGTAGTTATTATTGTAGGCAAACTCTATAAGAGGAAGGTGATCATCTCAACTGCCCTTGAAATCGATCACACAAGCTCTCAACATGTCCTCTAAGGTCTGAATGGTACGCTCTGCCTGACCATCCGTCTGTGGATGAAATGATGTGCTAAGATTAACCTGAGTACCAAGACCCTTCTGAAATGACTTCCAGAAATGAGAGGTAAACTGAGGACCTCTATCTGAGATGATAGACAAAGGAACCTCATGCAACCTGACTATCTCATTAATGTAAAGCTTGGCGTAGTCCTTTGCCGAGTCTGTAGTCTTAACAGCCAAAAAGGGTGCAAACTTAGTAACTCTGTCTACTATCACCCAAATGGATTCATGTTGTTTGCGATTACGAGGTAACCATGTAATGAAGTCCATGTTGATCACTTCCTACTTCCAAGTAGGAATGCTGATCTATTGAGTCATACCCCCTGGTTTCTGATGTTCTACCTTCACTTGCTGACAATTGGGGCACTTAGCTACAAAATCTTCTATATCCCTCTTCATTCCATTCCACCAAAAGACTTCCCGCAGATCACGGTACATCTTAGTGGCACTTGGATGAATAGAATACCTGGAATTATAGGCTTCTGCAAGAATCTGCTGTCTCAACTCACCCACCTTAGGAACACATAATCGACCCTGATAACGAAGCACACCATCTCCCCCTTGGGAGAATACCTCAACTCTCTGCTGATGAACTGCACCCTTTAGTTGAAGCAATATCAGATCACTGTCTTGCTTTTCCTTAACCTCCGCTACCAATAAAGATTTTGGCCCATTCTGAACTGTTACACCATCATCTGATATGCTCATAAGGTGAACTCCCGAGCGAGCAAGCCTGTGAAAATCCTTTGCTAGTTCTTTTCTTTCTTCCTCAACATGTGCTACACTACCCATAGATAGTCTGCTAAGCGCATCTGCTACTACATTGGCCTTACCCGGATGGTAAAGCACATTCATGTCATAAGCCTTGAGGAATTCAAGCCATCTCCTTTGGCGAAGATTCAACTCTTTCTGGGTGAATACATATTGAAGGCTTTTATGGTCTGTGAACACATCTATGTGAACATCATATAAGTAGTGTCTCTAAATATTAAGTGCAAACACCACTGCTGCAAGCTCGAGGTCATGAGTCGGATAATTCTTCTCATGCACCTTAAGCTTTCTAGAAGCATAAGCTATAACCTTACATCGCTGCATCAACACACAACCTAGGCCTACTCTAGACGCATCACAATAGATAACATAACTATCTGAACCCTCTGGTAGAGTTAAAACCAGAGCTGTAGTGAACCTAGTTTTCAGTTCGGCGAAGCTATTCTCACAATCATCTGACCATTGAAACTTAACCTTTTCTGAGTCAACTTAGTCAATGGAGAAGCTATGGATGAAAATCCTTCCACAAACCTTCTGTAATAACCTGCTAGACCCAAGAAACTTCTGATATCTGAAGGAGAGGTAGGTCTGGGCCATTGTTTCACTACTTCTATTTTATGAGAATCCACTCGGATCCCTTCGCTAGATATTATATGCCCGAGGAAAGCAACTGATTGTAACCAAAACTCACATTTGCTAAACTTAGCAAACAACTGGCAATCTTTGAGAGTTTTCAGAACAACTCTCAAATGAGTCACATGTTCTTCCTCATTCCTAGAGTAAATAAGGATATCATCAATAAAGACGATAATGAATAAGTCCAAATACTGCTTGAATACCCTGTTCATTAAATACATGAAAGCTGCAGGAGCATTGGTTAGTCCAAATGACATAACTACAAATTCATAATGACCATACCGAGTTCTAAAGGTTGTTTTCAAAATTTCACTATCTCTGACTCTGAGCTGATGATAACCGAATCTGAGGTCTATCTTCAAAAAATGACTAGCACCCTCATGTTGGTCAAACAGGTCATCAATCCTGGGGATAGGATACTTATTCTTGATTGTGACTTTATTCAACTGCTGATAGTCAATGCACATCCTGAGAGAACTATCTTTCTTTTTCATAAACAACACTGGTGCACCCCATGGCGAAATACTAGGTCTGATGAAGCCCTTATCTAGAAGGTCTTTCAACTGCTCTTTCAATTCATTAAGCTCAGCTGGAGCCATTCTGTAGAGAGGAATAGAAATAGGCTGGGTATCTGGAAGGAGATCAATTCCAAAGTCGATTTCCCTTTCGATAGGAACTCCGGGAAGATCTTCTGCAAAGACTTCTGGGAACTCATTAACTACTGGAACTGACTCAAGAGTTGGGGTTTCAGAGCTTGAATCCTTAACCCGAACTAGATGATAGATATACCCCTTGGAAATCATCTTTCTGGCCTTAAGGTAAGAAATGAATCGACCCATAGGTGCTAAGCTACTACCCTTCCATTCTAAGATTGGTTCGTCTGGAAACTGGAAATGAACAATCCTACTTCTACAATCGACTGAGGCACAACAGGAATGTAACCAATCCATGCCTAGAATGATATCAAAGTCTACCATTTCTAACTCTACAAGATCTGCTGAGGTGACTTTCTGAGAGACTCTGACAGGGCAATTTCTATATACCCGTCTAGCTGTAACTAGGTCACCAACTGGAGTAGAGACTAAGATGGGTTCTGAGCGAGTTTCTGGACTAACATCGAATTTGACTGCTATATAAGGAGTTACGAAGAAAAGAGTAACCCCTGGATCTAACAAAGCACAAACATCTAAGTTAAATACTCGTAACGTACCTGTGACCACATCAGGAGAGTCTTCTTGATCCTGGCGAGCCTGAAGAGCATACAACTTGTTTTGGCGTTCACCCCCACCTGTACCAGATGAGTTACCCTGCTGAGTCGGGTGACCTGTTGGTGCTGCTTAAGTTGTGGACTGAGCTCTAGCATTATTACCTCCTTAACCCTGTTTAGAAGAAGGATAATCTCTCCACCTGTGACGAGACTGACCACACCCCAAACATCATTCCTTTCCTGAAAGACACTAGCCCGGATGGTTCTTACCACACTTAGGACAAGTTGGGTAGGTTCTAGTACCTGAAACACTCCCCTGAGACTTAGAGCCTGATGCCCTACCTTTCTGATCTTGTCGGAACCTGGAGGATGGAACACTAGTTGATGAAGGTGCTGGGGCTGAAGATTTCTGCTGGAACTGAGAGGGATTTCCACCACCCGATATCTATTGAGAATACTCATAGCTGCCTATCCTAACCTTTTTGTTCTCCTTAGCCTGTTCCCTAAGCTTATCTCCCTCAACCTTCTGAGCATGAGTCTTGAGCCTAGAGATGTTCATATTTTCCAGCAACATAGGATTTCTGCACTCTTTTTTCACGAAGTCTGGCACTCCATACAGAAACTTGTTCATTTGAGCCCTGGAATCGGCAATCATGTGAGGAGCATACCTGGAGAGTTGGGTGAACTTGAGTCCATACTCTTGGAGTGTCATGTTACCTTGCCTCAAATTCATAAATTCCTGAGCTCTTGCATCCCTCAACTCTCTTGGGAGGAACCTGTCCAGAAAAGTCTCACTAAAGCATTCCCAAGTGATAGGAGCTGCATCTGTACCCTGTTCACTTTCCATTGAGTATACTAGACATGAGCAACATCCTTAAGTTGATAGGATGCCAACTCAACCCTATCATTACTAGTTACCTGCATCAGTTCAAAGATCTTCTTGACCTCATCAATGAAATTTTGGTGATCCTCACCAATATGCGATCCTAAGAACTCAGGCGGATTCATCCTAACAAAATCACGAACTCTAGCTGCAGCTGACCCAACATTAGCATTTGCAGGAGCTGGAACCTGCTGGTTGTTCTGGTTAGTCACACTCTGAGCCAAAAGTTTAATAGCGTTCCAAAACTGTGCATTCAAAACTTCCTGATCTCAGACAGAAGGAGCTGCGTTAGCATTCTTTGCGTTAGCTCTATGAGGAGGCATGATCTGAAACGCATAACGTCGAGTTAGAAACAAGGAATTAGATCATACCTTACGCATGATAAGAGTAGCAAGAAACTGAAGTTTTCCTAAAAAACTTCGTAGCCTCCCTCTCATTAGATGTGGTGCAGTTCACACCCATGAAAAAGACTCTACTTAGTGTGGCTTTTCAAACATCCTAGGACACTTAAACCTAATGCTCTGATACCAAGTTTGTCATTCCCCGAAGCTACCCCCAGGACATGGACACAGGACCTAGGATCACGAGTGACCCCAAGCTAACCCTGCTGGCATAACATAAGCATATTATGATAACAGAAATAAGAAATATTATGCGGAAGCTAAATCATGAGATAAACTGAAATGATACGGAATACCCATAAACTATCTGAATATATAAAACTGAGAGTTTAACAACAACTGAAAGGTCAAACTCAAATGCTAAAGCTGAATCTAACTATGTATGAAATAAGTCTCTAACTGACTAGAAGTGCTTGGACATGCCCCATCTAAATCTAGCATAAACTGAAACTAAAGATTAAAATCGAAAGGAAACATGTTTGTCGTCCTCGGAGAATGAGGACTCACCACTAATACTGCTGAGCTGAAGATCGGGAACCGATCTATGCGTGATCTGGAAGATGAGAACCTGGACCTACATCACGAGAAGATGTAGCGCAGAGTATGCGTCAGTACTTGAAAGGTACTGAGCATGCAAGATAGAGTAAAACTGAATAATAACATAACTGAACAAAGCATTTAACTGATAAATGATATTATAAGCATGGTACTATACTGAGAATACTGAACATGAACTAATTAAATGGAATGACAAACTTTATAACATGCTGAGACTGAATACTGAACTATAATTGATAACGTAGTCAATGCAATAGAATCTGACTGTAAGGGAGCTACTAATAGCAGACATAAAACCACATGAGCTAAATGTGGAGTCTGATGTATACGCCCCATCGAGAGGACCCAATATACCCTGCCAGAGGTATAGAGGCATGACTGGCGTGATCACTAAAGTGATGCCCACAAAAGGGACTTACATCCTACGGGGCACGTAGTTTTGGGACTATTCGGGTACGTTGAACCCTAGTCCAACTCGGTATTAAGTCTACTCCCAACCGATTATGTGAATAACACATTATGACTGAATTTCTGGAATACTGGATAGCTCAAAATACTGACATACAAATATTGAGAATGCAACATTAATGTACTGATAATGAAACATTCGTAACTGGGGCATGTTTATATGAATATAACTGACCTAGCATGTGTAATTCATGAACTAAATGAATTTACACAACTATGGTTCTGAATTTCATGCAAGAATTGAAGGAAAAACATAATAGTCTGATTTGGATTATTCTAGAAGCTAAAACCCAATAATTTCTAACATTCAAGAAACTCTAGGTCTAGAAAATATCAAGGGAATCAAGATTCTGACTGAATTCTAGGGACCTAATGGGTGAACGAAACCCACTAGTGAAATCCCACATACCTGGTGATGAATTCCACGGAGAAATCTTTCAATTTCAGGGCTGGAACTGATGAAACCTTGCTGCGTTCTTTGACTAGGGCTTGGTCGACTCTTTCTCCTTCTGCGTTCTAAGTTTACTAAATTTTGAAGAATGAATTGACTAGGGTAAGTTCCAATTAAGTTACTAGGCTTAAACTGACCAAAACAACGTAGTTTAGGGGTTAAACGATGTACTTTAGGGGTTCAACACATAAGGAAAAGACCAAAAGACCCCTGACTTAACTGTTGTCGGGACCAACTGACGGACCGTGGCTGGACCGACGGTCCGTGCTGGTCGTCCATCAAATAGCATCTGGGGCTTGGACCTGAAGGCCACGATCCACGGACTCACACCACGGCCCGTGGTCTGAACTACGGTCCGTAGCTCCTAGCTGTAGGTCATGCGTTAGCTGTATTTTCTGGAGTTCTTGGAGTTGAAATCGAGGTCCGACCTACGGCCCTGGACCACAGATTATGGTCTGACCTACGGCCCGTTGGTCTTGGCGTGGGTCTACCCTTAGCTAAATTTCCTGGACTTTCTAGGGAGGTGCTGCAGGTGGCCATCCACGGACCCCACCTATGGTCTGTGGGTCACCCTACGGTCCGTTGGTGGCACCTACAACTTCTGGAATTGTGCATTTCTGGTAGTTCTATCATACGGGGTGTTACATTAGAGGCCGGGTTTCCAAAGTAATTTCGTGAGATGGAAGCTCTCCCATAGAAGAGGCCGGGTTTCTAGTAGGAATCTTCTTATCCCATAAACTATGTGCCCTCATAGGTTGAGTTGCTAGTGGATCCACTTAAGCTAATATTTTGAGGTTCAACCTTAGGCAAGTAGAACCACCCTTTTCGGTGTGGCAGACACCGGGGGATCATGTTATAGCTCACATGATCTCTTTTCGGTTAAGGCTATTTCCCCACAAGTAATAATGAACTAAGGTTACTTCTAGAAGTATCTCATATGAATTCAAAGGTTTTAAAGATGAAGTTAGCTTGCATTGACCATGATTTTATGACTTATGTTTTATAAAGCTTTTATATCATGTTTAACCTGGTCAATTGCATGAAATGTCCCTTTTAGCATGTTTTAAATATTTTATGCATGGCTATCATACTTGGTACATTTTTTGTACTAACGCATACTCTTGCCTGCATTTTTCCCAAATGTAGGGTCTGATATTCAAGGTGCTCAGTTTTTTGGCTAGTAGGTGATTTGATTGATTCCCGAGCTTTGGTGAGTCCTCATACTTTGAGGAAGGAGTTTTATTGTTTTAGCTTCTTTCTTGTATTTCACTTTTGAACATGATGTATGGGCTAGGCCCAATTTCATTCTATTGTATTAGATGGGTATGATGAGACATTATTTTAGACTTCTGCTATTTCATTTTATAAAATGTTTTGAACTTTGACTATCATTTTACTCTTATTGTTCTATTTCTTATGTTATGAGAGCAAAGTAGCTTGTGTGGAGTCCTTCAGGGTTCTATATGCCATGTTACATCTAGGGTGTACCCCTTGGAAAGTCAGCTAGAGGTTACGGCTCCCGGTATCCCTTCTTTTGATATGATTTCATTATTTTGTGTGGTTTTTGGGATTTCATACCCTTTCATGCCTATTTGACTATTTATCCATCTTTGGATTGTTGTGAAAACCTTAATTAGGGATGTGTATGTGTTTTATCTCCTATAGTAGATTTTTTTAGTAGTGCATCGACTAGGTTGTGTTTCTCTGATTGAGAGTAGTGGCTGAGAAAGTCCTTGTGCCTTTACCTTAGTGGCTTTGTTGTTATAGTGGTGTAAGGGTTTTTGTTGTTATAGTGGTGTAAGGGTTTTTGGTTTCCTCTTTTGCCACCCAGGTTATCTATTTTTGATGTGATGCCAATCCTTGTTAGATAGGTGGATAGACCAACTTTACCCGATTTGGAATTGGTTTTGCTATTGGACCTAATAGGCTTGGGAGGTTACCTTAGTTACATGTCGTTCTTTTGGAGTAGTAGTTAGGAGATTGTTGGTGGCAGAGTTGTGTGAAGGTTAGTATGGCCTTTTATGGTATTGTGGTAGTCCTAGTTGGTCGCTTTCTTCTTTTCCTTAGTCTTATTCTCACCCGCGCATTTGTGTTTTGCTCATTGGGTCTCTTTGGATAAGTTTCTTTATGGTGGTCTTGGTGTTTTGTTATGGTTAGCCGGGATTCGATGGTGTGATCCTTTGTTGCACCTTGTTATCGTTGTAGTTGATTTTTCTACCATTGTGTTAGTAGCTCTCAAGGCTCTGTTTGTGATTTAGAGTCGGTGTGGTGGTGTTCCTTGGTGGCTAAGACATTAGATTCTATTTGAGTTGGGTTGCATCCGCTATGGTATTGTGATTTTTCAATTCGGCGGTTTCGGTGTGGTATTGGTTTCCTCATATAAGTCTGGTACTTTTGGTCATGTTTCGTCCATTTGGGTGAAAATTGGAGCCCAAAAAGGAATTGGAGAAGCTTTTGGAGTGTTGAAGTGGACTTTAGGATTTCCCTCCTAGATTGAGTTCTGCGTTGGGATTGTTAAACTCCAAGAGGGTTTCTGAGGGTTTGACGGAGCATGCAGGCCTTGTACCCTCTTATTTTACTGCCTTCAGGCTATAACTATCCTTCTACTTTCACGGATGTTGACACAACTGAAATTTTCGAAGTTAATACTTTTAAGTGTTTTATTCGTTAAATAGTTCAAAATACATATTTTGTAATTTTAATGTCATTTGTTGATAATTATCCTTATTTATCAAAATATAAGGATTTTTATCGGTTAATTTTCTTTACATTATTTTGGGTCGCAATAGTTTGAATATGTTCAAATATTTATTCGATTTGATTAAATCATTATTCTTTGTTAAATCGTATTTTTTACATACCATTCATTTTTTCGTCACATTGATTAATATTTACTGTAGTTTTTACTTTTATTAATATTCATTTTGGTATTTTTTGCATAGTCTAGAAATACAGTTAAATACGGATAAGATTTGCATACACAAATATTTTATTAACCGGTGGGTTTAGCCCATAGTTTTAAGGTAATTGTATTGTACTAAGGCGGTTTTTAATTTTCTATTTATTGGTCATTAAGTTGGTGGTGGTGGATAAGATTTTTAGGGGTGTAATTTAGAGATTTTTTTATATTCTTTTATTGTTTATTATCTTCTTCGGCGAAGAGTTCGCTGAAGCTCCGCCAATTCACAATCGAAAACACTCAATTTTCCTCCTGCCTCCGTTCCTTTCTCCAAGCTCGAGTTCTGCCATTACCGGTGAACTCCGAGTCCAACAGCTCCGACCCCCAAAAACCAGCAACGAGCCAGCGAGCTCGTAACCACCAGATCTCCACCCACGAGCTCTTCAAGGAAACAACAATAACCACAACCAACGTTGGCAGCCCCTCCCCTTTCCCCCTCTTGATTTTTTATTTATTTTGTAGGGTGTGTTGATGATCTTAAAGCTTACGAAGAAAACCGACAAACAACCTTACAAACCCAACAACCATCCGATCGCAGGACCACCAACTGGCCGAAAATGCTAAACTCCGACAAGCTTCTCTATTTTTCCCCAGTTTTTTGTAGAAATCTAGAACTATTTTATAACATTCTTGTTTGTTTTGTTCTATGCTTGTTTTGAATTTCATATCTTTTCTTGAATATTTTGTTATGTGGCTGTTTTGTTTGAAAAATTACTCTATTTGAGATTCCTCCTTTATTTCCTAAGCTACTACCAGCGTGAGATGTTGCGAGATTCTGTCGGACACTGTTATATTGTGTGTATTTTCAGATCTGGTTCGTGATAGGCTCATTATTTTTCTTGACTTATGTTAATTCTAATTTTTTATCAACGATTAAAATTGTTTCAGTTCTTAATTTGGTATGTTAATTGTTGAATTGGTTATAAATTTTCATGGTATTACGAAAAGCTACTCCGCACAAGATCCAAATCAATAGTGAGAACTCGTACTATAATTTTTAGGGTAAAAAAAAGTAGTATAAGTACCAACAAGAGGTACTCAGTAGGCATGAGCCTAATGAGCTCCAAAGATAAAGCAAGTAAAAATAGCATGCAAAAAAATTAAACCGCCGCACAAGTATCTAACAAGGATATATAGCATGATAATGCAGGTAGTAAGAATGAAGGTCAGAGTAAAAAGTTCCAACGCCACCGAATTTGCTAAAATCTAAGCTCAGAGTAAAAAGTTATGCTTATTTTAGTGAAGCCCTGTCTAGCAGGCCACAAACCACGACCCATTTGACGGGAAATGGTACAAACTACGGCCTGTCAGTCCACTCAAGAGTGGCACTTTGTCAGCTTTAACTTAGGGTCGTTTTTGTTATTTCCCTATGCATTAAGGCACTTAAACTACGTCGTTTGATGCCTAAACTTCGTCGTTTGACTCAGTCTAAGCCTAATAACCTAGTCAGACATGCCCAGAACCTTAGTTCTCCAAAAATCACCCAAAGAAGAGAAAAAACTCGCAGCCATCCCAAGAACAAACAGAAGCGTTCTTCAAAGTTCAGCCCCGAAATTCAAAGGATTTCTCATAGATTTCGTCACCAGGTATGTGGGATTTCACTTGTGGGTTACTTTCATCCACTAGGTCCTTAGAATTCAGTCAGTTCCTTGATTCTACATAGCTTGTTTAGACCTAGGGTTTGTAAAATCTTGAGAATTTATTGTGATTTCAGCTGCTATAGAATCCATAGTCTAAATAACATGTTTTCTTGAAAACGTTGCATAATTCCTTGTATAAAACCCAAAACTCTAGTTTGTATAAATTCTCTTAGTTCATGAATTATACTTGCTAGGTCAGTTAAGCAAAAAATTATGCTCCATATTTTGAATGTCACATTCTCAGCATATAAAAATGACATTCTCAATTAGCATGTCAGTATTTTGAGCTATTCAATATATAGTGCATTTTAGCTTCATATGTATTCAGTTGGGAGTAGACTTAGCAACGATTTCGACTAGGGTTCAGCGTACCCTCATAGTCCCAAAACTACGTGCCCGCATAGGATTATAAGTCCCCTCTGTTGGTCATCAGTATTAGTGATCACGCCACAGTCATGCCTTTATACCCTTGGCAAGGTATATTGGGTCCTCTCGATGGGGCGTATACATCGGACACCACGTTTAGCTCACGTGGTTTATGTCGGTTAATAGTAGCTCCCACAGTCAGAATCTAGTGCATTAACCAGGTTTTCAGCATTTCTATCAGTATACAATTCAGCATGTTATCTTCATGATTAGTACTTGATCATTGCATTCAGCTTAGCTTTTGAGTTATGTTTCAGTATTTATATTCTTTCTCAAATTATGTCATTGCTCAGTTATGCTTTTTTCAGCTCATATAT